>JAIVFH010000031.1:0-335382 GCA_025765595.1 Obelidium mucronatum
GGGGGGTGTGTTAGAAAATAAGTTGGATGCATTTCAGGGGCACAACAAATTAAATACCAAGAGGAATTAGTTGTACATACTTTTATTATAAAAATAAATATGGAAAAATATAAGATATGGCAATGAATTTTCAAAGAAGCAGAAAAAGGAAGGGGAAAACTAAAAACTATCTGTTGATAACATAAGCAATCAAGAGAGAATTTTTAGGCAAGGAGGGGGGGGGGGGGGGGGGGGGGGCCAGTGGGAGACTGTAGCTTTAATACTTTATTGTATTGTATTCTATTGTATTGGATTTGTATTTGTATACTATTGTATGTATGGTATTAGTACATCAGCTACAGTCTCCCAACCAGCTATGGTATAGTATAGTATTGTATTGTATTGTATTGTATTGTATTGTATTGCATTGGAATTATTAGTACATAGCAGGTAGAAAGTGTGCACCCTTTCTGCAAGAATGTATGAGATGAGTTGTTGTGGGTATTGTATGAAGTGATGCATGGCATGTAGAAAGTGTGCACCCTTTCCACCTGCCAGTGCACTGCATTGTATTGTATCAAAAATAGTAGGTGTGTTGTATTGTGTATAATGTGAAGTGTGTAGTGTATAGGGAATAGAGTATAATATATAGTGTATAATGTATAGTGATATAGTGATAATGCAAGCAAAAAGTGTGCACCCTTTTTGCCAGCTAGTATTCAAGTAGATTCAACTAGAAGTATTTTGGTTTAGTAATAGATTTAATTTAATCAAAGTAAAACCTGGGTTTGGCATCTGAGCCAAAGAAGACATCAACCAGTAGAATGCCTTTTTTTGGAAGGGCAAAGTTCCTTCTTTTATACTTTTTTTTGGAAGGGTGCATGCCTTTTTCATTTTCAAACAACTTTCATTACAAGGTCATTACAAGACAAAATATTCATTACAAGTGCCTTAAGTCATTACAAGCTCATTACAAGAAAAAAGTCATTACAAGTTAATAACAAGAAAAAAAGTATAAAACAAACTGACAAAAAGTACTTGCAATCCAAATCAAATGGAATTCACTTCTACTTTTCTTCTTACTAATTTGTAAGTTTTTAATTTATTTTTATTTTTAGTTTTAATATATTTTATTTTTATTTTATTTTTATTTTATTTTATTTTATTTTATTTTATTTTTATTTTATTTTTATTTTATTTTTATTTTATTTTTATTTTATTTTTATTTTATTTTTATTTTATTTTTATTTTATTTTATTTTATTTTATTTTATTTTATTTTTATTTTATTTTATTTTATTTTTATTTTATTTTTTTTATAATTTTTAAAATGTTTATTTTTTATTTATTTATTAACTGTTTAATTTGTTTTATTTAGTAACTTGTATTTTATTTTCTTTGCTTTTTGATGATAAGTTTAGTTTTAATAGTTGAGGCCGGGCAGTAAGTTGGTTTCACTTCGTTTGGCCTAAACAAGGTTCCATTGGGCTGCAACCTGCACTGCGAAGAAACCAAGTGACTGAGCGTATGTCTCTAGTTGCTGTGTTGTCTGTGATTGCGACTATGTAAAATCCGAATTGAAATATCACAGTATAGGATCAGAGTACTGAGTGAGTAAAATTTCAATACTTTTAACATCAAAGTAACTAAATTTGTGCAATAGAATTTGCGTCGCATCTTGCAGGTTGATGCCGCGCGAGTTGCCATGTTAGATCCACTTCTTGTGGCTCAATATGACGTCCAGGGCTTTGATGTCCGCCTTTCTCGCCTATTCCTCAGTCCATCTGGATTTTACTTCTTTGCCAATAAGTTGCACAACCCAGTTATTCTGAAAGAGGGGGCGTTGATGTATCAGCCCTTGCCTGTTCCTGTACCACAGGATAATCTGCTTCTCACTCTTTGTCCAGACTGCTTCACAGCCACACGCCCTGGAAAGATGGATGGTGATGCAAGAAAACAAAGAACCAAGGAAGAATAGAATGCCAGTGGAAGCCATTGCCAATGAAAATTGGATTGGGCGGCTCCCGACAACCCTTACCCGAACAACCAAAAATGTAGTTTCATTGATGCAGCCGTACATTTATCTTTCAACAATTTTTGGGTCTGGTACTGAGAACCAACGGAAAAATATCAAGTACCACCACTATGTTCTGAAAAACAGTGAACCAGTTCTCCACCAAGTTCCTGCCAATATTGGTTCAACCTTCCACTTTTCTTTTGTTGGGGCATGGACCCCACAAGAAATATCTGAACAAAAAACCAGATACGCCGCACAAGACTGCATGTTTGACTTACTCAAATTCTTTGAGTTGCACCACCAAGGGTACAAGGACAATGGTTTTCTGTCTATATTTGTTTTTGAAATTCCAATATTTTGTTCTTATTGGATTTTCATATTTACAGTTTTCTCTGATCAATCGCTCTCTGGTGACTTTCCAGTAAATGAAAAACTGTGCCGATTAATGCAACATTCTGCTTACAACACTGGAACCGCGGAAACCGCTGTTGAGGATTCCACTGTCCATTATGTGTTTTCTCCTACGAGCAACCATGTAATAGCATCTCCACTCCGTAACCCAAATGAACCACCTGCCACCACTTCAATCCAGGATTATGCTGTGTTTTGATCTACAAACCTGTCCAAAGCAAGAAAGCTTCAGCATATTGGTTTATTCTTTCCAACACTTTTGCCATTTGGTGAAGGAGGTCCGGTGTGTCAGCAGGTCCGCCATCTTTCAGTTAACAGATGGATCAAGCGTTGCCTCAAACTTCATGGCGGAGTTTTTGGCAGGCATTGGGGTTTCACTGCTATTGCTTATGATTACACTGCATTAGAACAATCCTACTCTCAGCAATATTTGACAATGCGTGTTTGTGCGTCTGCAATTTCAGATGGAAAATGGACGAAAGAAGACATTCAGAAATGTTATAATCATTCTTGTCAGATGGAGGAGTGTCTAAAGCGCAGTGTTACTCTTCCGGAGGCACCACAAGAAGTGAAGCAATTGATGGATATCAAGAAGGCCATTCTGCCAGGCTTGAGGGCATTTGTTGGCTCTGACAAGTCTCACCAAGCTGGGCTTCACACAGCTTTTGGGTTACAGTGTAGACTTGGAGTGGCCAATATTTTTGCCACAATTTCTCCTGCCACATCACGAAGCTGGGCGGTGGCCATTAATTGTGACCCTGTTAATGGTGAACATTGTCAACTGAAGGTTCTGGTTGCGGATGGCGAGCTGGCCATGCCAGGCACTGATGGGATTATTCTTCCAAACAACAATGCAAGGGCGTCAGCTGCCTCCGCAAACTCGTATGAATGTGCGGACTATGCCTGCCGTGTACTTAACGTATTTTTGGAAGACTTCATTGTTTCAAGTTCCGGGCTCCTGTGAGAGGAGGGGGGTGTTTAGGAATCCCTCGATTTCAATTGGGGAAGTGAGCCAGACCTCGAGAGTCGCGATACCGGTCGCGTCACGAGCTGCTCATGGGCCGCTTGCGACCTGTTGACGAGCCGCAAACGAGCCGCTTGTGACCTGTGCCACAGCCTGTGAGCAGGCCGCTCTGTACCTTTTTATGTGGGAATGAGCCACAAGCCACTGGTTCACAGGCCGCTACCCCCCAACCAGCACTAAAACTCAAGAATAAGTCACAAAAAATGTATAAAATAAGGAAAATAGCTGTTTATTATTAATAAATAATTAAATAAATGGATAGTAAATATATGCACATTGCTCAACCCAAAGCTTGCAAAACTGATTCCCGTATCTTCCGATTGCAATCTGTGGCATTGCGATTGATGTTGAAGGTAACCCCCCACTTCTCCACCACAGCGCTTTCTGCAAACTTTCCTGGTTATTCTTCACTGCCCAGCTTGCTGCTCCCATTCCATCTGCCAGAATCAGCGGGATTCTCCGCTTTCTAGTATCTGTTGCAAAAAGGACAAGCAACCTGCAATAGGATTTCAATACCTGGGGGCAAACAGCCTCTTGCTTTCCAAAGAAACTCTGGTAGAAGATGTCAAACAAACCTGCTCAGAGTGGTTTTGTATTTTTTGTTGCAGCTTGCTAACCTGCTCAGAGTGGTTTTGTATTTTTTGTTGCAGGTTGCTTGTCAACCTGTCATGTTAAGGGGGAGTTTGAGGGGTTTGAACACCAATTCCTTGTAGTTCTATTTATAGAAAAGATGTTCCTACTTTGTTCAAATAGTTTGAGGGTTAAGAAGGGGGTTTTTAATTGTTCTATTTTAGAATATAGACACGCTCAAGCTGTTGCTTCCCTGGCAATAAAAGGAAAATTGACTTGGAAACAAAAGTAACTCCAGACAACACAACTGCACCAGTCAATCACAGTCGCTAGATGTTGTATGGCTAAGAGGCACCTTATGACTCTCAGGGAAGGGGCGGTGGACGTCACTCGTGCACGAGCTTACTTACTTATTTAATTTTCTGGCTGCTGTCATGTCATGCTTGTCCACTTGAAAACCTGAATAAGCTTTCCTCAAATTGATTTTATCAACTAATATAAATAATGGAAGCTGTAAAAGAATGCAAAATAAGAAGTGACTCAATGCCAGATTAATGCCTAGTAAGCAGTACGGATTGCAGGCAGACTCATTATGAGAATCTGTCTGCTTTTGGCTTGTTTGACATCTTTTGGTCATCCCCCCAAGATTTTAAATTTGGACAGCCTCTTTCAATTTTCTGGCAATCAAAATAGAAATTCTGACTTATCGCAAACACCCCTAAAAAGAAATTTTCTGCTTACAAGTGTTGCAATCCCATAAAGTCCTAATTTCTCTGGAGTTGCAACCTGCACTGCGAAGAAGCAAAGTGACTGAGCGTATGTCTCTAGTTGCAGGTTGCTTGTCAACCTGTCATGTTAAGGGGGAGTTTGAGGGGGTTGGAAGGCAATTCCTTGTAGTTCTATTTTTAGAAAATGGAAAATTTAAAGTTATACCTGAGGTTTATTTTTGTGCATTCTTGACATTTGGAAGTTACAACCAATGGGGATTCTCAACTTTATGAAAACAAACATGAAAACAAACGAAGTCTGGAGAATGATCAAAGCTGAAAAGATTGAAAGGGGGGTGTTCTTTGGGTACTATTTCAAACTAGGGAGCCTGGCAACTGCAACAAACAAAAAACACAAGTCAAGGAAGAAAAAATAGCCTAATCCTGGCCACCCAAAACCTGAACAGATTTGGCATACTAACATGCCAGGGTTACTACCCATACTAACATGCCAGGGTTACCCATACTAACATGCCAAAAAAACACTTTGCAGAAATTTTCTGTATGTGTTCTATTTTTCTTACTAAAAGCCCTAGACTTGAGAGGATATTGACTTAGGTAATGTAATACATGTTAATAATGGCTAGGTTAAGTTTGTACTCACCTCTAACCCAGCCCCATGACCATCGGATAACATGACAGGTCAAACCAAACCCACCTACATATTAAGAGGAATAATAAAAGGAATTTAAGTTGGGGGTGTGTTAGAAAATGAGTTGGATGCATTTCAAGGGGCACAACAAATTAAATACCAAAGTTCCTTCTTTTATACTTTTTTTTTTGGAAGGGTGCATGCCTTTTTCATTTTCAAACAACTTTCATTACAAGGTCATTACAAGACAAAATATTTATTACAAGTGCCTTACTAAAACAAATAGTCATTACAAGCTCATTACAAGAAAAAAGTCATTTCAAGTTAATAACAAGAAAAAAAGTATAAAACAAACTGACAAAAAGTTATTGCAATCCAAATCAAATTGAATTCACTACCACTTTTTTTCTTACTACTTTGTTATTTTTTTTTTAAGTTTGTAATTAATTTTTATTTTTAGTTTTAATTTATTTTTATTTTTATTTTATTTTATTTTTAATTTTAATTTTAATTTAATTTATTTAATTTTATTTTATTTTTATTTTTATTTTTTTTTTATTTTTATTTTTATTTTATTTTTATTTTTATTTTTTTTTATTTTTATTTTATTTTTATTTTTATTTTATTTATTTATTAACTGTTTAATTTCCTTTATTTAGTAACTTGTATTTTATTTCTTTGCTTTTTGATGATAAGTTTAGTTTAATAGTTACGGCTAGGCAGTAAGATGGTTTCACTTGGTTTGGCCTAAACAAGGTTCCATTGGGCTGCAACCTGCACTGCGAAGAAGCAAAGTGACTGAGCGTATGTCTCTAGTCTGGTGTTAAATGATGTATTTTGTACCAGTAGTTGGTTTGCCGCATTGCCAGCCATTCACTTCTGCCACCTCTATTAAAACAGATGCTCAAAATGATGAAAATCGGATGATGGAAGGGCTTTCTCTTTCTCTCTGGCTTCTTGTCTGCTTTTCTGTCTGCAACATTGCCATGCTGCGGAACTGCCGTTATGCCACACACACTCTCTCTCTCCTAAATACATCAATGCATCAGTTACATAAAAAGACAATGCTTGAATTGCAGATAAAAAGCAGATGACGAAAGGGCTTTCTCTTTCTCTCTGCTTTTTGTGCTGTAACAGTTACATAAAAAGACAATGCTTGAATTGCAGATAAAAAGCAGATGATGAAAGGGCTTTCTCTTTCTCTCTGCTTTTTGTGCTGTAGTCACAGTAAGACCTGGTGGCGCTCCAATTTGCTGAAATCTTAATTCAACACAGACAAACTTTCAAACAATGGTGAGCTCTAGTCTAAATTTTCCTTTGCTTTCTATTGTAGTCTTCCATTTTTATTTTTTGAATGACAGATGGACGCGTTGCAAAGCAAGTCCCACTATTCAAGCACAATTCATTTGTGTTAAATTCAATGTAGCAAAGGTCCGGCTATGGGGACACTACCAGTTGTGTTGCAAGCCGATTCCGGCAGCTTCATCCAAGTGTTCCACCACCTGCACTAATACAAGGCTCAAGCCAGAGACGTATCTGGTACTTCGGGCCTTTGCAAACAACCAACATGTCAAGAAAGCGTATTGGCGGGAGCCGCTTCAGGAAGGAAGCACAAGCAAGAAGGCAAAGCGCTGATTGGGGTATTTTTTATTTATTGTTTCTTCAATATTTTGTTATTTTTGACTTCGCGCATCCTTTTTTTGTTTTTTACATTGGATTTTGTTTATTACTTTAAATACATAATTATGTTATAGTTTTAAAACTTTTCTGGTCATTGTTTCTTACCTTTTTCGAAATAAAGTAAGGACTAGCTTTCAACTGGCTCTCAACTGGCTGTCAACTGGCTTGCGGCCTGTGAACTAACTGCGATGCGGCTGGCTTTCCACTGGTATGCGACTCGCATGCAGGTCGCCCACAGGTTGCGAGTGGCCTGCTAAGCGGCCCGTTAGCAGCTCGCAAGGTCCGGCTCGCTATGGGGACACCTCGATTTGTTACTGCCTCTGCTGAAACGCAGAAGCAGGGAGACATACACTTTCATATGGTTATCTCCTTCCATGGTTTCCCTAGAACGTCAGCTGAATTTTGAACACGTCTTGAGGATCCTAAATTTGCCGAAAGGTGTGTACTTTCTTAATTTTTGGGAATTTCTCTTTTCCAATTATGCTCAAATATTGGAATTCCAGGCTGGTAAAATTCTGAGACACTGTGCTAAGCACAACTCCTCCATTTACTTGCACTGAGAATTC
Source organism: Obelidium mucronatum (assembly GCA_025765595.1). Lineage (NCBI taxonomy): Eukaryota > Fungi > Chytridiomycota > Chytridiomycetes > Chytridiales > Chytriomycetaceae > Obelidium > Obelidium mucronatum. The sequence goes on from JAIVFH010000031.1 coordinate 7,606, forward strand.
CTGCCCTTTTCCTTCGTGTGACGGAATATTGGAGGCCCTTCCCATTCCTGGGGAAGCTTTCCAGAAACTTTGTGTTGGGAAGCCTAAAGGAGTTTTGTCACAAAGATGTCATGCTTGAGCGTGTTCGTCAATATGCGGAAGCTCGCAACATTGATATTTCACCCTCAGCAGTTGATGCATTTCGTTGTGCTCCTCCTTCTAAGAACTTTCACATGTCTGACAAAGATCTGGTCCTGTTTGCTATGAGTCTGCAAAAAGACAAAAAGAGACAACCACTACCCAAAATACCAAGAAGCAAAAAACGGCAACAGTGCCAGCAGGGCCACAAAAAAAGAGACCAATCGAACAAGAAGAAGCAATGGAGGAAAACACAGTAGAGGAGGGACACAATGAGGAAACAGCCAAAAACAACGGTGAAACCCTCCCAGAACAAGAACAAACACCAGATTTGTCAGGAGGAGTGGCAATCATAATTCGATCCGATATTGCAAAACACATCGGTCAAAAAATCAGAAAGGGCAACTGGTTCATTGCTTTAACCCTACATCTCAAAGGAGGGGAAATAAGAGTAGTGAACATGTACATCCCCCCAAATCTCAGCAAATCAAGTGAAAAATACAAAGAAATCTCTGAAACAATAGAACAAATACAGAAAGAAGATGACAAAGCAGGAAGGGAGACAATATGGATGATGGATGCTAACAGCTACAAAAGCGGAGAGGTGGACAGATTCCCAGCCACAAAGGAAAAAGACACTGGAATAATCCCCATCCTGGAAGAATGTGGGCTAACTGACATCTTCAGATACCACAACCCAGAGCTTAAAAAATTCTCCAGGAGTAAAAAGAACTCTGAAGGAAATGTAACATACGGATCAAGAATTGACGCCATATTCACAACTCTGGCTATCGCAGGAATGACCAAACACTGCGACATACTAACAGAAATGGAGGAGCTGAGAACCTCTGACCACGTCCCAGTAGTGGCCTCATTTGACCTAACCAAAACCCACAACAAAGGACCCAAGGCCCCCAAAAAATCAGGGCGAGTGGTGGACTGGGACAAGGTGACAGAAAAGGAGAAAAAGGAATTTGAGATTGGATGTGCAAAAATATATGAAAAAATAGAGCAGAGTTACAAGATCAATGCGCAGGATTCCAGGCAATTGCCGGCAACCCTGAAAGAATCCAACAACACACAGAACTAGCAAACTCGACACTAAAGTGCACCCCGCCATCAGCAACTGAAAAACTGTGCGACCTAAAAGAAAGAGAAATAGTGAGAGGAATAGTGGGACAAAACGCAGAAAGAACACAAAAGGAAATTGAAAAACTGGCAATGGAAACTTTACCCAGCAAAATCCTTGGGGGGGACCGGAGAACTCCAGGCGAAACAGAATCTGCCAAGTGGCACAGCCTATTCAAGACAATGGGAGGAGCAATTACTGAAGCGCACAGGGGACCAATAAAAGCAAACACTTGGGACAAAATTAAGAGAAGGGCAACCGAGATCAAACATGACTGGGAAACACCCCCACCAGAAGCAGACCAAACAGACCTAAATAACACCATCAAATGGCTGAGAGGAGAGCAAAATAAAGTGGAAAGAAAAGCCATATCGCTGGAAAAGGCCCAAAAAGCCAACCAAATAAGAACAAAATGAGATGTTCCGCACCCAAAGAAAAAGAATGTTTGACAGAATCCTCGACAGAGGGAGAGTAAACTCAGACATCGATAAGGTTAGAACCAAGGACGGCACAGTATTCAAATCAGAAGAAGTCAAACTGGAAACAGACAAGGTCTTCAAGGAAGGTTTCAAACAGCAAGAAACAAAAGATATAGACCTGGAATCACCATTTGCACAGGAATACATGCCCAAAGAGTCAATAGACCCAGCAATATATGAGGAGCTAGAAAAAGAAATAACAACAGACCAAATCATGGAAGCACTCAGACAAATGGGAAAAAACAAGGCACCAGGGTCATCAGGGACTACAAGGGAAATGCTGCTGATGGGGGGAACTGAAGCATGCAAGTACTTCCGCACAGTCATCCAACTATGCAAAGACTTCATGTTCACACCAGAAACCTGGACAAACGGAAACATCCGACTAATCCCAAAATCAGAAGAGTGGGCTGGAGACCTCCTAAAAACAAGGCCAATTGCCCTGCTTGAAATACTGTATAAACTAATGGAAACCATCTGGTACAACCCGCTCAAGAAAATTCTAATGGAAAACAAACACGTACTGGCAGGCCGAAACTTCAGCGTCCTCCCAGGGGAGTCAACAGAAACCTCCCTATGAATGATTAATGCCATCATTGAGTACTGTAAAGAAAGAAACATGACAGCATACCTCCTATTTAATGACATTGCAAAGGCATTTGACAGTGTTGGCCCCACAGCAGTAATGAGAAGCCACAGGAGGCTGAAAATCCCATATAAATACTCAGCATGGAAATGGGACACGCAACAACACATGACAGTAAAAGTACTAACCACATTTGGACCAACAGAAGGCTTCAAATGCGGAACCATGATACAACAGGGGAGTGTACTGGCCCCCCTAGAATGGAGAATCTTCTGGGACACACTGCTCTGCACGCTAGACAAAGAAACAGAAGGGATAACAATAAAAGCCCAACACACGACCCGCATGAACCTAGACGGCACTACAACCGGCCAGACTCTGCAAGAACGGCTCACGGGGAAGCATTTGTAGACGACACAGGCGCCTTTGCTGGAAACTGGAAAGAGGCCGAAAAGCAGGCTGCACTAATATACGAATTCCAAGAACTGAACTCAATCAAATCCACGTACTATAGCGAGCGGCACTCCCGATTCGGACCCCGATTCGGACTCCTAGTCGGAAATCGATTCGGAGTCCGACTAGGTCCCTAATAGGGACCGACTAGGAGCAATCCCTAATCGGGCGCGACTCGGAATGGCGGTTAGGCCAATTTGCGCTCCTATTCTCCCCCTAGCGTACTCCTAACCTGTTTCCAGTAGGAGATTACTGCTTTTGCCTTTTATTTTGAGGGGTTTTCTTTCTCCTAGTCGGACTTCCGAAGAGGACATAGCATCAAATGAGAAAAATTACCTAAACTACTGAAAAACTTTTTAAAATAAAGCTATTAGAACTCCTTTTAAGAGGTGGCGAATGCTATAAGGACAGGTCCGATTGGCGCATTTGCGATTAGGAGCGCCACTAGGACTTCTAATAGCGCCCTATTGGGCTCCTAATCGGTCCAGCTCCTATTCAGGTCCGATTCGGACTCCTAGTCGGACTGATCAAATCCAACACAAAAAAGATGGCAATGATTGCGATAAACCCAGATGAGAGCCGCAAGCACCTCAAATGGCCAGACGGCAGCAAAATCACCATCATCAACAACAATGACAGCGAGAGAGTCCTTGGAAACTGGTTCTCAGCAGACAACCAGCACAAAGAATCAAAGCAACTCATCACCCAAATTGTCACAAATATGTGCAACCTCCTTGCCAAGAAGGAGATAACAGAAATCACTGCCATCACCATAGTAAACACAGTACTCCTTGCCAAAGTACAATACATCTGGAAAACCATGACAGTCAGCGAAGCCTGTGTGGACAAGTGGTATAAAAAGTGCCTCAAAATGGTAAAACAGAAGGCAAGGCTGGCCCAAAGCACGCCCACCTCACTCCTAGAAAACCCAACACTATATGGCCTGGAGAACTGGAACCGCCACTACACGGCAGACAAAGTAAACAACCTCCTTATCAGCCTCAACGAAAACACACTGCTGGGCAGAATAACTCGAATCAGGCTATTAAACCTGCAAGAAGACCTGGCACTACCCCATTGCCCCCTCCAAGAACCCTTCCAACCATCACTTAAAAGGGGAACACACAGCATGGGCCAACTCCTGGGCAGAATGGCAAAAGACCAACTGTCAATCAAACCCATCGAATACAAAAATGAAGATAATGGACAAACAGAAACCTTTGGAAAAATTGAAGGAGGGAACACAAAAATCTGGGAAGCACTTGGGAACTGGGCTATATACGACAAATTCAGACCACACCTCAAAAAAGACAACATCATGTTTGTCGACCAAATAGCTTCCCGGGATGGCAGAAAACTCCTGAACAGAAAAGACCTGATCAGGAGATACAAAAAAGACAACAGATCATACGGCTGGTACGAAGAACTAAAAAGACATATGGAAACAAGCAGAGTGAAGAAAACCAAACACCCTTTGAAAGAGCAAAAGTAAACAGCCCAAACCCATATGCAACCGAAACCTTTCAGCGACCAATTACAGACTTCTGGCAGAGACTTAAAGGAAAACATTAAAAATGTAAACAAAGCAGGAACATACCTCCTGTGCTCCCAAAACCCACTTAAGGCAATAGGAACATGTGTAATGGAGGATAACCCAGACCCAAAGCCAGACACAATATACACAGACGGCTCTAGGCACACAAACAGCATGGGAACAGGGGGGATATGCACTGAAGGGGCCAATAGAGGACGAGAATGGTGTGCAAAAGTAACTGGATGGTCATCATCCAAACTACCAGAAGCCATGGGGGCAATCACAGGGATGATAGGAGCAAAAAAAGGACTCACCATTATCAAGATTGACAATGCAGCCGTGGTAAAAGATGGCAAGGACGTAGTAAAAAGCAACGGAGAGATCAACACCAGAGACCTTATGGGAAGAGCATGCATGCTACAAGTGGCAATGATGGCCCAAATCGTAAAAGACTATAGTAAAGAAGGGAGGCTCTTCCAATTCACCAAGATAGAAGGACACTCCAAAATCTCTGGAAAGGACAAAACAGGAAATGACATAGCAGACAAGAATGCAAACATGGGGAACTCCGCAGAGGTAATCAACCTTAAAACAGGAGCCCAATCTCTCATACGATTCATGGCAAAAGCTGGAGACAGCCTCATTGAGGGGCAAGTATGGGAAAACCTCAAGACCATCAACAAAATACACTCATACCTGGGATGGCAAGAGCAACACTCATTTAGACACATCAAAGGCTACCTCAACAATATTGACCTTGACATGACAATAACAACAGTAACTTGTGGCCGCAAACCCACAACCCCCTACACATCCACAGGGGAATCCGCCGCAATCAGATACAACGTACAAGCACTACACCACCTTAGACCAACACAATCAGTAATGAAACAAAGGTACCCACACATATACCCAAACGGGAACTGCAGGTGCTGCAACAACCAAGAAGAGGAAACAAACTCCCACATCATGAAATGCAAAGCATTTGAGGCAAAAAGGACAGAAATCCTAAACAACTTCATCAAGGAGGTTGCAAGTGGATGCGACAATGGAGGAGGCAACGAAAAGAAAGAAGGATGGACAAAGGACCTCACAAAATGGGCCAGACCATGGCAACACCACCTCAAGGACACAAAACCCGAGGGAGAATACCAGGGGAAATGGCAGAAAAAAGTAAACAACCTAAGAGCTGAAGCTATATTAGAAGGGGCGGTCCCAGAAGTACTTAAAGAAATTCTCACAACCGTATGCGGCCTAACTGCCCAAAAAACAAGAACGATAATCATCAATGCAATGAAAAACGTGACTAAAGCGGCCAGAGAAATGTGGAAAGAGCGATGTGACAAAACAGTCAAATGGGAACTAGAACAAACACCCGCAATAACTGCGACCACCAAGAAATCCGCTAAAAGAGCAAACTGGAAAAGGAAGGAAGCAGAAGAGGAAATGCTAGAGGAAGACAAAGAACCCACTGAAGAAACACAACACAACCCAGGACCGGAAGTAATCCCAGAGAAAAGCCCGACTAAACGGCAAAAAAGATTATCAGGAAAATGGTGTCTTGTCTGCAACCAAAGCATGGACAGCAACCCAGACGAGTTTGGATTCCACATACACAATAACAAATATGAGAAAAGGGCAAGAGCCATTGAAATGTGGTACAACCACAAAACCGGAAAACAAATCCTCAGACCGGACAAATGGGAGGATCTCAGCCAGAGACCTCAGGACCAAGACAAGCAAGCAAGACACAAGATGGAGGAAGGGAGGCTGGATGGGGGCACTCTTTTCCCCACAGGGGTTTTTAATGAGGCCCCCAAGGCTTCTACTGGTGGTAGCTCCTGGTGAGCTGGGGGATGGGAGGGGGGATTGGGAGCTGAGGAAGGAGTTGGAAAATCAAGACTGCCGCCTGCACAAGGCTGGAGGGTTTGCTCCGCGGCGATGTTGGAAACAGCAGCGACATACTTTATTTTAAACAATGGAGTGAGGAGAATAAACCACTACAAAAAGGCAGAAAATTTCAGGATGAAGGCTCAGAAAAATTTTCGGATGGCTTCAAACCCCACCAGATGCACAACGTTTTTGAGATTTGGAGTCCTAACGGGGATCCTAGTAGGACCCCTAGCCATATTTGACTAGCTTTCCGACTAGGACTATCAACACGCTATTAGCAATGGGCTGAAAAAGCCGTTAGGAGCTGTAAATCCAATTGGAAGCGCATTTGGAGCTCAATTGGAGTCCGTTTGGAGTGCCGTTAGGCCTAATGGACAGCCTAGTCCGATTCCGACTTCGGTATGGACCCAAATCGGGCCCTAGTTGGACTCCGAATCGTTTTCTGAATAGGAGTCCGAATAGGGTCTGAATAGGGGGTGCCGCTCGCTATAGTACATGCTCCATGGCCATTGTCTTCAATGTGCGTGTGTTTGCTTTTAACAGTGTCCCCATAGCGAGCCGGACTTTGCGAGCCGCTAACGGGCCGCTTAGCAGGCCGCTCGCAACCTGTGGGCGCCCGGCGTGCGAGCCGCTAACCAGTGGAAAGCCAGCCGCGTCGCAGTTAGTTCACAGGCCGCAAGCCAGTTGACAGCCAGTGGAGAGCCAGTTGAAAGCTAGTCCTTACTTTATTTCAAAAAAGGTAAGAAACAATGAACAGAAAAGTTTTAAAACCATAACATATGTATTGAAAGTAATAAACAAAATCCAAAGTACCCCAACAATAAACAAAAACAAAAAAAGGATGCGCAAAGTTGAAATTAACAAAATATTGAGGTAACAATAAATAAAACAACGCCCCAATCAGCGCTTTGCCTTCTTGCTTGCGCTTCCTTCCTGAAGCGGCTCCCGCTACTATGCCTTCTTGACGTGTTGGTTGTTTTCAAGGGACCAAACCACTGTGTACGTCTCTGGCTTGCGCTGGTGGCCGCTTTGCCCAGCCTTGTAAAAGTGCAGGTGGTGGAACCCTTGGATGAAGCTGCCGGAATCGGCTTGCAGCGCAACTGGTAGTGTCCCCATAGCCGGACCTTTGCTCCATTGAATTTAACACAAATGAATTGTGCTTGAATAGTGGGACTTGCTTTGCAACGCCTCCATCTGTCATTCAAAAAATAAAAATGGAAGACTATAACAGAAAACAAAGGAAAATTTAGACTAGAGCTCACCATTGTTTGAAAGTTTGTCTGTGTTGAATTAATATTCCAGCAAATTGGAGCGGCACCAGGTCTTACTGTGACAACAGCTCAAAAAGCAGAGAGAAAGAGAAAGCCCTTTCATCATCTGCTTTTTATCTGCAATTCAAGCATTGTCTTTTTATGTAACTGATGCATTGATGTATTTAGGAGAGAGAGGGTGTGTGGCATAGCGGCAGTTCCGCAGTATGGCGATGTTGCAGACAGAACAGCAGACAAGAAGCCAGAGAGAAAGAGAAAGCCCTTTCATCATCTGATTTTCATCATTTTGAGCATCTGTTTTAATAGAGGTGGCAGAAGTGAATGGCTGGCAATGCGGCAAACCAACTACTGGTACAAAATACATCAATTTAACACCAGATTCGATACAGAGAGAGTTGAATAAAAATAAGGAAAATACAAATATGCGTGTTTTCAGTGGCAGGCAGGTAGGACATTGTGTGGATACCCCAAGGCTGAAAACACCAAGACCAGAGCAGCCCCACAACAGAGAGAATGAGAAAGCCCATTCATCATCTGGTTGATTGTGGAATGGGAGAATGAGAAAGCCCATTCATCACCACAGACTGCTCAGAGTGGTTTTGTATTTTTTGTTTAATTTTTTTTTGACAGGAGCGGTGGGAAATGAAAAACAAACAACACTCTCATCCAGCAGGCAACACCTTCATCAAAAAAGATCTTTGCAGCTTGTTATTTTAAAAGGCAGTTCTAGTTTGTATGTTTAGTTTGGTCTTCTGTGATTTTATGAATTGGTTTTTACAATTCCAGTCAGGGAATATGAAAAGACAGTGGTTTCCAAAGCGTTCAAGTTGTAAAAACAATGTTTACTATCTTTCCAATTGATTGTGTAGACAGTTTTAATTTTCCTCTTTTCCTTTATTTTTTTCTTTTCTTTCCTTAAAAAATCCTGCACCAATCTTCTGCAACTCGTTGGCCAGCCCAACTGTAGCTCTTGCTATATCTATGAAGGTCATGTTGGTTGTTTGTTTTTATTTTTCTTGTTTGTTGCAGTCCAGAATGCGTGTCTTCTTTCTGATTCAGTTTTAATAGGTTTGCGTTCAGCCTGGTGGGGCAAAGCAGCCAGTCACAGTCAACACAACGCTGTAGGTCCAATGTATTGGCAAGAAAAAATCCCTTGATTGTGTCAGAGGGGTTTCCTTTATTGCATGCGCTTCTGTACTTGGTGATATCACTTTCTCTTTGATTCCACTTTTGCCTGCTTCATCCTTTCCATCTTCTTGCTTCCTTGTTTTACTTTCAGCCTTTTTGCAACAGATACTAGAAAGCGGAGAATCCGGCAGATGGAACGGGAACAGCGAGCTGGGCAGTGAAGAATAACCAGGAAAGCTTGCAGAAAACGCTGTGGACGCGGGGGGTTACCTTCAACATCAATCGCAATGCCACAGATTGCAATCGGAAGATACGGGAATCAGTTTTGCAAGCTTTGGGTTGAGCAATGTGCATTTATTTACTATCCATTTATTTAATTATTTATTAATAATAAACAGCTATTTTCCTTATTTTATACATTTTTTGTGACTTATTCTTGAGTTTTAGTGATGGTTGGGGGGTAGCGGCCTGTGAACCAGTGGCTTGTGGCTCGTTCCCACATAAAAAGGTACAGAGCGGCCTGCTCACAGGCCGTGGCACAGGTCGCAAGCGGCTCGTTTGCGGCTTGTCAACAGGTCGCAAGCGGCCCGTGAGCGGCCTGTGACGCGACCGGTATCGCGACTCGCGAGGTCCGGCTCGCTTCCCCAATTGTTTTAACAAACATTCTCAGGTTCCAGCTCCTCATGTTCTAATAACCCAAGTGCTGCTTCCAAGCCCACTGGGTCTGCTTACGTTGCCACTGCTGATGTCAAGCCCGGCAAGCCTACCCACAAGGAACATCATGTCGGTGGATATTCTATTTGTTTGTATGTGTCAAACCAAATAAATAACACAGAATTCAATCGCAATATATTTTACCTATTTGTTTGTATGTGTCAAACCAAATAAATAACACAGAATTCAATGAAGAAAAACAAAGGGGAAAACCACTCCTTAAATACAAATTCCAGGCCAAAAAATCTTATCACAACGTTGAACCATTCTGAAACGCGAATTCAGTTTCAATACCATCCAAAAACTATCCAAAATCCAACACACCCCCTAATTCTTAATTTAACTTGCGATGAACAACCCCCAAACACTTCACTGAACTTCTTTAGCCACTAACAGGTCATACTCCCATGAACTCCCTGTGTTTCGCGAACGATGGATACGGTAAATTCTTTGTTCCAATATCCGAACAATTCTCTATCCCCGCGACGTGACCAACTTCAACAATTCCGGATCGAACATGATCGCGAATAAATTCCACGCGAACCACTTCGTGCTTAATCCGTTCCAACGCCTTATCGCTATTCGCGATCTTAACTGCAGGCATATTATCGCTGTAGATTTTGAAGGATTTGATGTCGATTCCAAGTTCCTTCAACAATTCCATCAGCCAGAGTCCTTCACCAAGACCATAAAAGATTGCCGCGATTTCCGCCATTGCTGTCGATGTTGAGGTAATGGAGTCCTGCTTGCTTTTCCAACTCACAAGATTGCCTCCCAAGAATACTTGGTAGCTCCAGACCGATTTACCCGTCTGCAAATCTCCAGCCCAATCAGAATCCACCCAAACTTCCAGATTCAGGTGACCATTGTCTTTGTAGTGAAGACCGTAATTTGAAGTTGCTGACAAATAACGAACAACTTCCAGTCCAGCATTCCAGTGTGCCGTACTCGCCTTCGAGTTGTGTTTACCCAAAGCTCCAAGGTAAAAGCTCAACTCCGGTCGCGACCAAACCATTGGATACATCAGTTTTCCAACAAGACTACGGTAATTGTGTTCCGTCTCAACGTCTCCTTCGGCAAACTTCTCCAGTCGCACACCAGTTGGAAACGGAGTCTTCCGCTCCTTCCCATTTAGCAATCGATACTCTCCTACAATCTCCAAAACGGACGAAGTCTGATCAATCGATAACCACCCTTCCTCAACATTCCTTTTGATAGTTGTTCCAACGTACCGTGCTACACTCCCCAAGTCCTTAACTGTAAACTTGGTTGTAAACGCCTTCCAGAATCGATCGAATTCATCTCGATCCAATTTGCAGAACAACGCCAATATATCATCGACCCATACAATGATAATAATCGGTTTCCCAGAAACCGTACTAACTTTCACAAAAATACACTTCTCCGCGATAAGTGCTAAGTACCCAATACTTTCCATAAATGCTTTCAACATTTTTCGCCAACAGTTTCCCGCTTGACGCAAAGCATACAGTGCCTTCTTCAGGTAACAGTACAAAGTTTCCCCATTAGGCCCAAACTTTTCAAAACCCGGTGGTTGCTTCATCCAGACCTCTTCTCCTTCCAAGTCCGCATTGACAAACGCACCTTTAACATCAGATTGGTGAATTTCCATTTTCCACGCAACCACCAATACAAAAACGACCCGAATGGCCGCCAACTTTGCAACCGGTGCGAACGTTTCGAGGTAATCAACCGCACACACAAGCGAGACTTGCGAGCTTCCTCTGGTAGAACCGTCGGACCCTCTTTCTTTGCAAAAGCCCAAGTCGATGGCAACGCCTTCTTATCTCTCGGCTTATCGGCTGTCAAGTCCCATGTGTCGTGATCCTCGGTAAGTGCATCGTATTCTTTTTCCATTGATAAACGCCACATCCGCTGTTCTTCAGGACTCAGCCGCAGTAAATCCTGATAGGTCCTAGGGACTGTTATAGTGTAAGCAAAATGCCCATACTCATCTTCCGAATCCTCATTGTAGTTCTTTTTCAAGATAGATCGACGTGGACGTGACTGAGTTGGTGTAGACGGACCCGAAGACGCCGTAGCTGAGGTAGGGGTTCCAAACATTGACGTTGTAGTAGATGATGCTGGCGATGGCGCCGTTCCATATTCAGAAGCATAATCCGTTGCTTCATCAGGTACATCATCCTCATATACTTCACCAACTCCCATCACCCCCTCGTCCACACGAGCTAGCTTATAATCTTCATCCTCTCCATCACTTCCACTCAACAAATCGCACATGTCATCCAATTCTTCCGGAAATTTTCCCTCAAAAGAATTACCGCGTTCATCAAACTTCAGGTTTGTGGTAACAAAAACCTCTTTTGTCTCAACATCCACCACCTCATATGCATGACCGCCTTGAACGTGATTAAGAAATAAACATGCTCTCGAGCGCGAGTTTAACTTCTTTTTACCCCTAACCAGCTCCTTTGGCACTTTCGCCCAACAAGCAGCTCCAAACACCCACAATGGCATTTTTCCGAAATCCGGTTTAACTCCAGTAAACCCCTCAATCGGTGTAACTTTTAAGTCCGCATACGGCGACCTATTTGCCACGTAAGTCATACACGTCAACGCTTTACCCCAATACTTCAACGGTAGTTTCTTGGTGTCCAATAGCGCCGTGCGTGCTTTTTCGAACAGGATCCGAATTGAACCTTCGGCAACTCCATTTTGTTCGTGTTCGTATGGAACAATAAACTGCTGTTCCACACCCAAATTCTCCAAGTAGCGCGCAAATTCGCCCTCCTTGAATTCTTTCCCATTATCAGACCAAATACACTTTAACTTGTGACCCGATTGACGTTCCGCCCATGGTTGCCAAGCCTTGAAAATCTTGACCAATTGAAGACCAGAGCGTTGATTTACCGTAAATGAAAACCGCATTCCAGTACAATCATCCGTCATTACCAACGCCAACGTTTCGCCATCCAACCCAGGTACATTGACAATTACCCAATCAAAATGGATTAAATCCATCGGGTTCTTTGCACGCTCATTGGTTGATGCTTTAAAACTGCGTCGCTGATGTTTTCCCTCCACACAAGCAGTGCAGAAGCCCAATCCTTCGTCCAAATCCTTTTTAGACAAGGTAAGTCCGTTTACCATTCCTTGCAAACGCTTCATATTGTCGAGACCTAAATGCCCCAACCGCTGATGTCACAATTTCAAATCAGCCGCCACTAACCCAATGTGCGAAGACACACTTTTAGGTTCAATAGCAAGAATCCAGAGCCCGTCGCGATTCTTCACAGAATGCATGAATTCCACGCCATTCAACATAAAGCGGCGAATTCCCTTTGACGACTCCGTTGTAACACCTTTCGCATCCAAACTTGATGTCGAAACGAGGTTTGCTGCCATGTCCGGTACGTGGTAAACCCTTTCCAAGGTAACAGTAGTCACAGAACCATCTGTCAACACTGACTTAAACTCCACCATACCCACACCGCTAATTCTTAACTCCTCATTGTTACCCACTTTAACATTTCCAACATAATCTTCATAAGATTTGAAGACCCGACGATCAAAACAGTAAGTTTTTGTCGCCCCCAGATCGTCGATCCATAAACCAGATCCAACATCCGATACCAACTTATCATTCGCCATGAATAAAAAGCTAACCGCCTTTTTTGACGATTTTTCCTTCTTCACAGGTTGGGCTGTCATTGCCTTCCCCTTTCCACCCGCTGACCGATCCTTCCAACCAGGTTTTGGCTTACTTCTACAATCTTTCCAACGATGACCAGAATTTCCACATCGGAAACATTCATCATCCCCTGCCACAAAAGCCGTCTGGCCTTTGGCACCTTTCAACGTCCCACCTTCACCACCACCCGACTTGCGTCTCAATTCATTCGCATGTTCGGTTACGGCGAGCAATCTTCTCCTTGGATAGATTCGACTCTTCCTGCGCTCTGATGGCCGTCTTGAATCCACGCCAATCATTATCGTCAGGTAAGCCGCGCAACAACAGAGTAGCATGCAATTTATCGATATCCAAGCCTCCATTGTGAGCAATCTCAGTGAATATCCCATTCATAGTACCGAGGTAAGTTGACACCTCGGATCCAGTTTTATAGGATACATCCAGTAATCGATCCAGTCTTGACAACGACGAAGACGCTGAATCAGATTCATACTGAGTTTTAAAGACCGCAATCATATCCGCTACAGTCTTGCAGTGCTCGACGAGGTTGAGAGCGTCACGACCCAATTTGCCGACCAAATACGCCCTAGCCTTGGCATCGTCTTGCTTCCATTGCTTAACCGCAATTGCAAGAGCAGTCTCATCCTTGGCTTCCGTCGGTGGCTTGTCCAAGACATGCAATATATCTTTCGCTTCGAGGACAGTTGAAAACTTTAAATAGAAATGCGGCCAATCGGCACTTCTTGATTCAAAGGACTGAATTGCCTTGTAGAAATCGTCGCCCATAGTCTAAGGATCGCAATCGTAATCGTAGAACTTGGTGCTGATAACGTGTCGGTGGATATTCTATTTGTTTGTATGTGTCAAACCAAATAAATAACACAGAATTCAATCGCAATATATTTTACCTATTTGTCTGTATGTGTCAAACCAAATAAATAACACAGAATTCAATGAAGAAAAACAAAGGGGAAAACCACTCCTTAAATACGAATTCCAGGCCAAAAAATCTAATCACAACGTTGAACCATTCTGAAACGCGAATTCAGTTTCAATACCATCCAAAAACTATCCAAAATCCAACACATCAACACTGCAAGGATAAAGGTCCTTGTGCTTACTGTGGTCTAGATGGTTTTAAGGGTGCATTTGACACCAAAGCTTGTCCTCTCTTGGTTGCAAAAAATGCTTGGAGCTCCCAGGGACCCGCCCAGTTTGGCAATGCAAACTGTCAACCTTTCCGTTTCCTGTTCATTGGAGTATAAGATGGTGCTTGTTGTCGGGAAAATTTTTTGTTCTTCCTCATCTCCAAACCTTACAAACTCCGTTTCTTTGGGTGCCTTTGTGGATAGTGGGTGTTTGGCTTTTTGGCAGATGGATGTGCAAATTTTTTTGGGCTTTGCAATTTTTACCGCCAATTCATCACCGGCTACTCCAATATTGTGTTACTGATAACCGGGCTAATGAGTAAGGAAGCCAAAATTGGACCATTTCCTTGGTTTGAACCTGCAGCATCGGCTTTTGAAAACCTCAAACATGCCTTCTCCACCGCTCTGGTCCTGATTCACTTTGATCGCAGTCATACTGTGCATGTGGAAACTGATTGCTCAGATTTTGCACTGGGCGCAATTTTGTTTCAGTTTGGTTCTAATGGAAGGTTACTTTCATTCCCGCAAGTTAATTCTAGTGGAAATCAACTACGATACTCAGGACAAGGAACTGCTTGCCATTGTAGACGTGTTTGCGGCTTGGAGACATTATCTGAATGCCATTGAACTGGATCTGATCATTGTTTTCTCTGATCATGATCACCTTCAAAAATTTACTGCCGTTCAGCAACTTACCTGTCGCCAATATAGGTGGGTGACTAAGTTGTCGGGATTTAGTTTTAAAATAGCGTTTCATCGCAAACTGCGACACATGTCAGCATTCTCGTCCTTCTCCCAATGCTCCATTTGGCCTTCTCCAACCCTTACCTGCTCCTTCCAAACCATGGATTGATATCTCTATGGATTGGATTACTGACTTGCCTATTAGTCAAGGTTTTGATGACTTACTTGTGGTAAAAAATTGGCTAGCAAACAAGCCCATTTTATCCTATGGTAAAACCTTCAACTGGTGCTGACACTGCAAACAGCTACATTCCAGATCCATTGTATCCAATTGCGATGTGTTTTACCAGTGGTTTCTGGCAATGTTTTCTGGGACTCCTAAACGTTAAACTTCACATTTCTACCGCTTTTCACCCCCCAAACGGACGGATCTAATGAAGTTCTCAACCATGTCATTGAGCAATACCTACGGGTTTTCTGCAACTACCAGGAAGACGATTGGGTGTCCAAGTTGCCTCTTTGCAAATTTGCTTACAACAATTCTTTGGTAACCACTACTGGTCATACACCATTCTTTGCAAACTCCGGTCACAATCCAATTTTTGACCCCTCTATTATTCGTGAATCCTCTGTTCCTGATGCTGAAAATTGCCTCGCACCGATGAAAACTATCCTTGAAGATATTTGTGCGAACTTAAAGTTTGCCCAGGAAGGTTACACCACACAAGCCAACAAATCTTGGTTACCGGTTCCTGAAATTAAACCTGGGGATTTGGTATTATTGGATTGCCGCAATATCAAGACTAATTGTCCTTCTCAAAAGATTGATAATAAAAAACTTGGTCCTGTTTAAGTCAAACGCGTTATCAACCCAGCTGCCTTTGAACTTGCCTTACCTTCAACCATACATATTCATCCAGTATTCCATGTGTCTTTGTCATTGCTTCATCGCAAGACTAACAATATTGTTGCCGCGTTGACCCATGTGAGATGACCAGATGTAATCCTTCAGAACGCCACAAATACTTGGCTTTGGAGGGTGTTTTAATCCTACTGCGTGGCATGGCTTACCTGTCACGGCTTGGTGATCTGTGCCTTCAATTTGGTTGCAGCAGAAGTGCACTAAGTTTATTATTTAATCTTAGTGTTTGGTAGTTGTTGAATATATTAAATTTTTTTGTATGCAAAATTTTATTTACCATTTAAATGATTTTTTCCTGACTGTAACAGTGCTAATAGGTCCCCCTGCGCAGCTCCCACGTGTCGCCAACCCTTGCTTCTAGCAGCAATAGCTTTGGCTTGCGAGTCATGTGGGTCTTGAAACAAATTGGCAGAGGAAAACGCTGTAAGGAGTCCTACTAGGAACCAACAAATGCAACTAAGCGCTTGCTTGCAATTAGGAACGCTACTAGGGGCCCTAATTACCCCCAATTAGGCTCCTAATTGGACAGAATCCTAGTTGGGCGCAATTCAGACCCCGAATCACATGTGTTGCTTGGACCCTGAGCTGCTTTTGACCATCTCTTAGTTCCAAGAGTTATCTCATCTCCAACAACTCCAACAATCTCCAATATTGAAGGAAGAGCTTTTGTCAAAACATCCACAGTGGTTCTTATCTTTTATTTTTTATGTGTTTAATCAACAATGCTACCATTGGTTGCTTCTTGGAACCAGATAGTTGCATCAGTATAGCCCAAGTTTCTTTATTTTGGGAACAGGACATTCACTAGTGTATCTGACAGACAAAGAACTGATGGAATAGCATTGTACAATGTCATTCAGTGATGACATCAGTCTACTGATTCTTTTATGGCTTTGTGTTTTGTTTGCCCCAGCCAAGGTGCATAGCCTTGGTTTCCCTTTGCTTTAAATCTTGTTTTATTAAACTCAAGGACCTGACCCATTTGGAGAGCAATGATCTGTTAATGTTCAGGCTTGATGCTACTCTTAGTGCCCCATTCTGTTGTATTCTTGCTTGTGGATTCTCAGTTTCAAGAGAGTGAATCGGACAAATGACTGATTGACTGCTTTCTCTTTGCAATTGAGGTGTACTGCTTCCTCATCATGGCTGTTTATTACCATTTTTTTTTCAAAAACTTCAACCAAATAATTGTTTGAAAATATTTTTATTGAAACTCTTTTTGACAACCAGGAACTTCTCCAATTTATAACTTCACTCTTCTATTCAATGAAATTAATCAGTTATTTTTGGCATTGGCCTTGGTTCCGACAGCATGACTATTCTGAACAGCCTAAAAGAACAAATGAAAACTTTAAAAAAAAAGAAAATGTGCAAAATGTGCAGAACTTACCTCATGGGCAAATAGGTGCTGTGTCCAACCAGCAAGGGCAGCTCCAAGGAAATCGCCCACCCAATAGATCCAGTTGTTCTTGAAGTTACCAGTCAAAACGGCAGGTCCAAATACACGTGCTGGATTGAAGGCTCCTCCAGATACAGAGCCTCCAATCAATCCAAGAAATCCAAGAGTGAAACCAATTGCAAGTGGGGCAAATCCGGCTTTTGTGTTACCAGATGTTGTCTATGCAAAAGAAAAAATAAATGTCAACCAAAATAAACAAAGCGACTCACATAAATGGTCAGATTCTTTCCTGCTTCGTTGTCTTTAGCTGCACCACCACCGGCAACCTTCACCTTATTACCAGTATCCACTATGCATGGTGTCAGATTTGTCAAAAACAGCTAGCTGTGGATTCTCACCAGTGTCAAAAGCAGTTGCGAAGATAACATAGACCAAAACAAAGGTCAAGATGACTTCCATGAAAAATGCATTCACCAACTGAGCTGTGGGATCGATATCTAAAACAACCGATGACGGAATGTCATGGAAGGAGCCATCATGAGGACGAGGAAAGACGACCATCAAGAAAGAAGTGGACAAAATAGCAGCAATTAGCTGGATTCCAATAAACATGAGGCCTATATGAGTAATTTTAATACAATAATTAAAACTTTCTACTGTTAAATACCTTTCTTCAAACTGACTTTTCCAGTTACAATAGTTGCAAATGTAACTGCTGGATTGAAGTGGGCACCAGACACATCGGCAAATGAATATATCAAAGCAACGGCGCACAAAGCCGTAGAAAGTGCCCCCAAAACCAAGTTTTCAGGAACTTCTTGTCGACCATTGTTTACAGCAGTAGCTTCAACGATAAACAAGAAAAGGAATGTAACGAGGCCTTCTCCAAAGACAGCACGAAGGAGCTAGAAATGAAGTCGAGTTTTTTTGGAATTAGTTTGAAAGTCGAGTGAATGTGTGTTAGTGTGTTAGGGATCAAGAATGAAAAAAAAACGCGTGATCAACACTCACAACTCTCTTTTTCTCGTCCATTTCCCAAGTAAATTCATCAAATTCCTTCTTGAGATCTTTATACCAGTCAATCGGGTTCCAACTGAAATAGCCTGGAGCATCGTCGAAAGTATCCGGCTCCGGGACAGCTGCAACGACGATCGCGGTCTCTTTTTGAACACTACCTCCCGCAGGCGGTAGGGATGGAATATCATCATCGTTCAGTTGCTTGAATTCGCTGTGTTGGTTAAAGCGCGAAGACATTTTGGATTGTTTTTGTTACTTTTTCGAAAGAACTGACAATTGTGACGACAAACAACTTGTTGAAAAAAAACGGTCTCTCGACTCCAAATGCGAACGAAGTGATGTGTTAAAAATCACCCAAATTTATTCTTCCGCACACCCCAATAAATCAAGTCAAACATCAACAGAATTCAAAAACAAAAAATTAGAGAGACATAATAGCGTCTCCCGAGCCATCTTGGGACTATAATAACAAAATTGAGATAAAACCTATGTTGCTAAAAAAACAAGCACCCACCTGCATATATTTGTCCATTTCAGCATCTAATTGAGCGGCTAGTTCCTCTGGAGTCTTGGTTGGTCCCTTTGAACCTCTTCCGCCACGACCACGTTGAGCACCACGACTGTAAGACGTGTTATCGAACAACGAAGTTTGGAGCAACAAAAGCAGAAAATCCGTACCCTCTGGCATTGCCACGAGGGCCTCCCACTCCGCGTGGCTGCCCTTGATGACCAGCAGCAGGAGCAGCTCTTGCAGCCAAGGTAGCAAGGCTTGAGGCACTAACAAGCAATTCGATTCGCATAGGACGTCCATCAAATTGTCTTCCGTTGAATTCTTTGATGGCGTTGTCCGTGTGTTGCTTCTGTCTGTAGACGACAGTTCCAGTACCCTTCGATCTTCCATTCTGGTCAAAGTTAAGAACTGCTGATTTCACTGGGCCTGTAAGGGGGAAATAGATTTGGAAAGAATTGTTTGTTGCATGGTGAGTTGTTTTGAAGAGGCAATTTGACATGTGTGTGCGAATCCAGAGGAGGGGGGTGTTTGAAGTGGTACGGTGGACGAGGGAGTGCAGCGCCCAATCAGGCTTGGTCTGGGAACTTGGAACGCAGCGATAGGGCACTTCGCTCAGCCCGCAAACAAACTGGCAAGCCAGCTCGCTGTCGGGACTCACGAACACCATAAGGTCAAGGAGCCAATAATGTGACGCAAAAACCCGCCATGGAATCACGCGTAAGGGGAAGAAGAGGCGGCACAGTGGTAGGGCAAATTGTCGGATGTGAAAATTTTCACTTTCACTGACGCAGTTGAAGGGTGGCACGCACAGCACACGCGAAAAAAGAACACCAACCAATGGTACTAAAGAGTTCGTGGAAGTCCTGCTGCGTGATGTTGTGGTTCAGGTTTGACACGTTGAGCGTGCTCTGGCCCAGCTGGGCCGCGACGGCGGCCACCTGGCGCGCGCTGCTGGCGCCGGCGTACGGCGTCTGGCGCAGCGCCGCGCGGTCCGAGCGGCCGCCGCGCCGGGCGCCGCTGCCGCCGCGCTGGGTCTGTGTGCGGTCGGCGCGGGGCGCACGCGGGAGCCCGTCGGGGCCGAGTCCGGAGCCGCCGGCCTTGCGGGTGCTGCGGTTCTGCGAGATCTATGCGGGGAAGCGGGGAAGCGGGCTAGTTAGCGAGCGAGGCCATTTAAATCCATAAATAGACAGCAGCAGCAGCGTCGCTTGGGCGCGAACGGCGAGCACTGCGCGCGTGCGATGATGCGTTTGGTCTACTTACTAGGTCGTCGAGAGACATGTTGATGCTGTTGGACGCCATTTTGTTATGCGGTTGTAGGAAGTGTTTTTACGCAAGTTTTCTCTGTCCACCAATTTCCTTCGCCACACAAACTGAAACAACAACACGTTTTCCGCTGTTTTCTGACTCCTGAAACAATATCCATCCCTTTCGCGCATTGGCGTATATCTTTTTTATTCATTAACTTTTTTCTTTATCAACTAATTTGTGTTTTATTGTTACGTAAGTTAACTTCGAACCAGAGAGTTTATTGATATATTCTAACCAGCTACATAGGTTCGAAAACTTGAAAAAAAAATGGTTGTACCAGACAAACAAGAAGATGGTGTGTGCAGCCAATAAATTTACTTGACTCTTCCGGAAACTAGCTTGTAAAAAAAAGTGTCCAGAAATGAGCAAGAACGAGGAAGTCATTGCTGCAACGCCGGCAGCTGCTAATAAGCGACGCATCATTATCATTGCAAGTGTTGTCTTGGTTCTTGCGTTGGCAGGTGGTCTTGGCGCGTACTTTGGAACTCGTTCTTCATCATCAGTTTCTACGCCGACGTCTCTTCCGTCCAACAATTCAACTGGCACAACAACTCCAGGAAAGCGCTTCATTGGGTATTGGGGCCAGAATGCGGTGAATAACCGCCTTGACATCGTGAAAGGATTTGGCCAGAGAAACGCCACCACAGTCAACCAATTGTCGCTTGATCACTACTGTAATACAAGTGAGTTACTTAAACAGATAACTTTGATGATTTCTTTTAAAATAACTGATTACTTTGTCAAAGAATACTACGATGTTATCAATTTGGCGTTTGTCAGTGAGTTTGGTGGAGGTGACAACCATTTCACAATCAACCTGGCTATGAATGGACTTTACAAATGGGATGGAACCAAGCAAACAAGTGGCTTTGATTCCATGCTTACTGTCGGTACCTCAATTAAATCTTGCCAGCAAGCTGGTGTGAAGGTTATTCTTTCCCTTGGTGGCGACCTGATTTCAAACTATTCTTTTGCTATCGGAGATGGCAAAAAGTATGCGAACCTCTTCTATAACGCGTTTTTGGGCGGTCCTGATGCTACTGTCAAGCCCTTTGGTGCCGATATCGTCTTGGATGGAATTGAATTAGACATTGAAAAGAACCCCCGTGATGTCGTAAACGCAAGCGCGACTGTTGATCCATCTGGCTGGACTAATGAAATGGTTGATTTTGTCGTGACACTGCGAGCGTTGAAGCCATCAACTATCATTGCAGGTGAGAGCCATTTGTTGTAACCAGTTTTGATAGGATATTGATTGAGCATCTTCAAAGCGGTTCCTCAATGCTCGCTTGCTGTTCCAGGCTATTTGGGCAAAGACAAGAACATGGGTGATCTATTAGCCAAGACTCCAGGCTCATTTGACTACATTATTGTGCAGTACTACAACAACATTGAGTGCACCTACCCGTTCGGATTTAACTACAACACGTGGACTACCCTATTTCCGGGGAAAATTTACTTGGGTCTTCCAGGAGGTTGGGCAAGTGCCATTAGTGGTGGTTTCTTAAGCCCCAACGATTTGCAGGCTGTAGTAAGTTCAAAGAGTTGTTTCTGCCACCCTTTTGTCAAATCCACTAACGTAAACTATTTAGTATGATTCAATTAAAAATGATAAACAATTTGGAGGCATCTCTGTCTATGATGTTTCCTCCTCAAACCCCCCTGCGTTTGATTTCAATGCCACCAACACTGCAAACCCGCCAGAATCTCATTACAGTGAAACTATTTACAATTTGTTGAAGGGAAAAACTGTCGGTTCTGGGCGTCCACCGCAAGGAGAACCCCTGCTTGAAACTTCCTTTGGATACCGATGCGGAGGAACATGGGTTCATGCAAATGCTACATGTAGCAACAAAGCATGCAACCCATATGCCAGTACGAACAATACCATTGTCAACGGTACAAACGTTGGAACGGGATGTGGGGAATGGGAGCAATGTTTCAGGTTTTTGGCAAAGTGCTAGCCACAGAGTTGTCATCATTTTCATCATTCCTTTTCGAGCGTAAAGTACTTAGAATAAATACACATGTCATCTAAAATACTCAACATCGAACTCTGTTGCGTGCAGAAGGTCTGCCGCTTTGGTAAATTTTCACCAAATTTTCTTATTTAATAATAATAATTACAATCACAACACAAAAGCCAACCGATGTCGTACGAACTTCAAGAGGTTAAGCTCGACAACGACGCAGCCATTCGTGGGGAAGTTGCGCAAACGAATGCACCAGCTAATCGAAAGAAGTACATCGTCATTGGAAGTGCTGTTCTGATCTTGGCTCTTGCTGGTGGTTTGGGTGCCTACTTCCTCACCCGCAAGTCAGACAGCTCTTCAGCAAGCTCTTCCAGCGGATCATCAGCCAAGCCTTCTGCATCTGGCGCCCTGCCGCCTGTGATTACCGGACCTGTATCCAACATCCCCAAGATTCCAAGTAAGCTCATTGGATACTGGGGACAGAACGCAGTCAACAACCAGTTGGATTTGGTGAAGGGATGGGGATTGCGTCCTTTGTCGGCTACGGAGAACCAGCGTCCGTTGGGATGGTACTGTGATACCAAACTCTATGACACAATCAATTTGTCTTTCCTCAGTGAATTCGGAGGCGGCGATAACCACTTTACTATCAACTTTGCTGCCAACGGGCTCTACAAGTGGGATGGAACCAAGCAAACGTCTGGCTACGACTCTATGGAAAAGGTGGGCTTGGACATTGTTAAATGTCAAGCCGCGGGAGTCAAGATTATGATGTCTTTGGGAGGCGACAAGATCAGTTCCTACAAGTTTGCCAAAGGCGATGGTAAAAGATATGCCGAGCTCTTTTACAATGCTTTCCTTGGTGGTCCGTCGACCGCTGTCAAGCCTTTCGGTGCCAACGTTGTTTTGGACGGTATCGAATTGGATGTCGAAAAGAACCCTTCTGACGACACTCCTGGTGCTGACCCCACCGCATGGACTCCAGAAATGGTTGACTTTGTCAAGACTATCAAGCAATTAAGCCCAAAATCTCTTCTTGCTGCTGTCCCCCAATGCTCGCTCGCGGTTCCAGGTTACCTTGGAAAGGACAGAAACATGGGAGACCTTTTAGCTCAAGTTCCTGAACTGTTTGATTATGTGATTGTTCAATACTACAACAACATTGAATGCACGTATCCCTTCGGATTCAACTACAAAAGCTGGAAGGGACTCTTTGGTGGCTATATCTTCATTGGTCTTCCAGGAGACTGGACTAGTGCCATCTCTGGAGGATTCCTTGAACCAAACTCTTTGCAAGCTGTGTATGATTCAATCAAGGCGGACAACCAATTTGCCGGATTCTCTGTGTACGATGTATCCTCATCCAACCCTCCAGGAAAGTCAAGAAATGCGGCCAACGCCAACGCTGCATCCCTTCCAGACAGTCGTTACAGTGAGACAATCAAGAATCTATTGAACAACCAGATTGTTGGTTCAGGCATGCCAGCACCTGGTGCCCCTCTTATCGAAACCGACTTTGCATACAGATGTGGTGGAAGTTGGGTACACGCAAATGCCACCTGCAGCAACAAGGTGTGCAACCCTTACGCTGGCCCTGTTACTGGATGTGGACCAACTGAACAGTGCTTCCGCTTCTTGGCGACCAAGTGCTGAACATATATAATATAAAGGCGACAGATATGCGAGTATTGGATTTATTGGTTTTTCTATTGGTTGAATAAAGTGGTGTTATCTACAGTAATATTGACAGATCCACTGGTATGTCAGTGTCAAACTGCTCTCTAGTTTGTCTTTTCGGAATGGGTAACTCAAGGTGATGGGCTGGCAGTGGCTTGCTGAAGAAGTAGGAGTCCAAAAGTGCCTAACGAACAGAATTTTTCTTAAAAAAAAAGGAGAAAAAAATTTTTGTTTCAAAAAAGAGAAAAAATTTCAAACCTCATCGGCAAACACCCGTTTATTGCTTGGATACACCAGAAACTTTTTGAGCAAGGCTATAGCACCGGTAGAAGAGTCGGGACAAATTTTCTCGAACTCCACGGGAGCATGATGCGGGAATTGTATCTTATTGTAGTCTGGCAGAGTTTCAAGGTCCTGACGGGAAGGTCAGACCAGAATTCTCACAGAATGATAGAATACGTACCGGCCATTCCTCAACAGTCGGTGTACCCAGAATGCTCAAAACACAATACAGCTGGTCAATATCATTTTGACCAGGAAACAAGGGAGCGTGATTCAAGAGTTCTCCAAAAATGCATCCACACGCCCATAAGTCAACACCGATATCATATTTTCGAGCACCGAATAGCAATTCTGGAGATCTGTACCATCTAATTGAATTTCTGAGAAAACTGAACCTCATCTGAACTGAAACTCAAACCGAGTGGCAACTTGATGAGAGTAAGGCCTTCCATCTTCAGCAGAATGATGCACGCGAGCCAACCCAAAATCAGCAAGTTTTAGAATTCCTGTAGGCGAAATGAGCAAGTTTGCCGGTTTCAAATCTCTATGCATAATATTGAGTTCATGGCAATATGCGACCCCTTGAAGTAGCATAACCATGTACGCTTTTACTTGAGCCTCTGTCAGAGGGTTGCATGCGTTTCGAAGCACCTACGTCATTTTCAGATTCTTTCGTACATTTTTGATGTAGAACAGACCTCGGCCAAATCACTGAGCATAAATTCAAAAACAAGAACAAATCCGGCTCCAGATGGAAAGAATTCGCGTAGTTTCACCACCTTAAATAATTGATTAAACACTGATGAATCTGATCGAACTTGCTACATTCTGATGCACAATACTTTGCAAAGCCTTGATCTCTCTGATGATGGTAGTTGGGATTCCGTCTTCAATGCGTCGCAAAGGGACTTTCTTCAGAGCTACTGTTGTTCCAGTCTCGACACACTTTGCCCTGCATCAGACACGTCACTCGGTTGCCTAAACAACTCAAGAACGCGAGAATAGACGAACCTCAGTACTACTCCGTGGGCCCCTTCGCCGATCTTGTTGATGATTTTGTATCTATCCATATTCTTGAGAATTCTTTTTTTCTCTATTCGGGAATGTCAACACAAAAGGCAGCCCTTGTCGCCACGGCAGCAAGCATGCTCCGGCGCCAAGTTTCCGTGGTCGCAACATCCACGCCGGATCCCTTTCGGCTGCGGCTTGGTCCGAGTCTCACCGACTCTATCAATTCCAATGTCGATGCCACCATCGAAGCCGTAGTATTGCGGTCGCGGACGTGGGTCGGTATCAGTGCCGTGGTTTTGAATGCAATGATGCTGACTTGGTTTCTTCAGGCGAGAAACTGGCTTGGGCTGTTTCGAGAGTCAACAGCTATTGCTGATACGTCGAACACAAATGAGTTTCTTGCAACTGCCCTTGTAATCGCCGCACAGCAAAGTCGACGAAAAGTTTCGATGGAGATGCTGGACAAGTTTTGGTTGGATTATCGAGCGATGACGCAGCAATCAACTTCTTTACTGAGAGACAATCGGAAGTTAAGACTTGCCATCGCCACTCTCTTACAAACGATGCCACTCGTTACTCCAAAAGAAATGGCGATCGATCGGTTGGGATCGCTCGTCAAGGACCTGGATCGTGAAGATGTATTCCTGACGAAAGATGACATCTGTGCCATGGCCAAAGTCTATGCTCATTCGGACTGCGATCGTGCGATTGACGTGGCTTTTTCGAGACCGATATCATTTGGACTAGTCGAAGCTCTGGGGTGGATTTTTGCAAACAATCACAACAGGACCAGTGTTGAGAGGATGATTTGGCGATGGTGCTCCAAGCACGAGCATAAACACATTATACCCCATCATATTCTCACCGAATTCTTGCGAATGCTGGCGAAAGTAAAGTCGCTAGACTTCGCACTTGCACTCTATGACACACAAAAGCTGGCTCTTGACTTCACATCAAAGCATCATCCCGAAATCATCAATCAATTAAGAAATTCTGCAGCACATGAATTCCCATTAGAAACTGCTGGTATCGTTCCGCGGAAACGAGTACTTCATCAATACAGACATCTACCATTGCAAGTGTACAAAGAGTTACTATATCTGCTTGGCAAGTCCATTTCTACGAAGGTGTTATTGGATAGCGATACTGCCCGAAAATTGAAGTCTTCAAGTCGTCGTGACCTTGACCTTCCCTTCAGCTTTAAGAACCCTTTCACTGCGACCAATCCATTGCATGTTGCCGTTATATACCCACTTTCCGAAAACACTAATCGATGTTCATCTGAAACCATATCTTCATCATTAACTGCATCAACGAGTTGTGGCCACAAGAAGGTGCCAATTGCCATCAGCAACGTAGTCATTGCAAATCGCCTTTTTCGTGAAGCCCTTGAAGCGTATCCTATCGATGCAGATTGTTCACGGCGAAATGCAGAAATACATTTGGCTCACACCCAAATATACAACCATATGCTCCATATCGCTTGTAAACAAAGCCAACACTCCTTGATTCAAACGCTTCTCTCAGAGTTTGCCTTTCATGGTTTTACACCGAACGCGACAGCCCTTAATGCCCTCTCTGCCTATCAAGTCCGATATCTATGTGCAATGACGCCTTACGATGACCATTTGCCACGCATTAGGGCTCTTTTAACCAGTCTCCAGGGCCTCGGTGATGCGAATTGCCGGGTAAGAGTTTACGAAGGAATTTTGATGGGGTTGTGTGCGGTTCGGAAATTTCGATTATTGTTGGAAATTGTAAACATGGTTGAAGGCAGTCTTGAACTCTCTGGTCGTGACAGAGGTGGTGCAGCTAAGAACGTTGATTGCAGAAGTACTGGACGAGGGCGAAGTGGATCGCCGAAATTTCTTCAACACATCACCCCAAGTGATGGCAAAGTTCAATTGAGGAAAGAGTTGTGGGAGTTTTGTATTGTTAAGGCTGGTGAGGCTGGCAGGCCTGCCGCTGTTCAGGAGTTTCTAACTCGGTATGTTTCATGTGGTGGAGATGTCAATGCGCACATGAGGAAATTAGTTCACAGTTATGGTGCTAGAGTACCGGACGAAGAGGATGTTAGAAGCATCCCTTCGCCACCTTTGAAATATGGCGATTCTTTATTTAGCTTGCTTCCTTAACAAACAGCAACATTTGTATGATACTGTACTGTACTAGTAGTAATAGATATAATCTTTTTATTATTGATTCTTTCAATTCTGCGCTGCTAAAAGCCTTCAAAGGAAATCAATATGTTGTTCGATTTTGGGCCAATTGGTTCTGGTGCTCGATAAAGAGGCGGAGGTTATTGGGATCTGGTTGTTGTGGTTGTTGGAGCTGACCAGCAAACGCTGTCCAACGTGGAATAATGTGAGGGCGATTCACAAATGGCTGATTTCCTTGATGATGTCCATTTTGAAATATCTGCTCCTGTTGAAGAACAAAATCTGTCTCTTTTAAATGGTTTTGGGGCTTGGAGTGGTTTGATAGAAATGGTGTAACCGATTGTTGCTTCTGATAGCTGGCAATGTCGTCATTTGAAAATGTGTCAACATGGACGCTAGGCGCACGACTGCTATTGGACATGGTTCTTGATATACTAGGTCCAGTTGAAACAATAGCGCCCAATGGTGCCCAGTGAGGGTGAGGTCGAACTGGTTTTACGATAGCCAATGTAGAATTAACGCGAAAAGAGTTCTGCGAGTACTGCTTGAAAACTACTGTTGGTTGGCTGGGTATGGTTTCAATGCTTGTGGTTGTTACTGATGGCTGTGTGGTCGCGGAAGTACTTGCTACAAGTCTACGCAGTGAAGATACAAGTCCAGATGGTGTAATTGATGGTTGAAATAGGCTTGAGTAGTCATTGCTCCATGCAAAGTTCAAGGCGGATAGAACTATTAGGAAACTCATTTAATGAAAGATGTTTTATCGGTAAGACCTACCGTTGAATTGAAGGCGATTATCAGAGTGAAATTTCATAAACTGTAACATCTGCTGACTTTTGCTTTCAAGTGCTCTTTGACACTCGATAAACCATTCATCTTCAAAACAACCCGCGTTCACAGCGATAGCACTTAGAAGTAATAAAAAATCCAAAGTTCTCGGATCATTTCTGCGTGAAAGTTCAAGAGTAGAAACAGCACAGTCTTTCAGCCAATCGTTCGGTTGTTGACGTAATTTGGCCAGAAATATATTTGTTTGTTCTGCAGGAAGAATGACCAAGAGAAATGATACATAAAAGTCGTGAATTTGATGTGTCCATTTCTCTCGATGTGAAATAAAGTGGTTCGTAATAGCGGAGAGGGGTTTCACATAATCTGGGTCCAAATATCCTTGTAAGATCAATGACGATCTGGAAGACAGTAAGTGGTGGCCAACACACTAAAAAACTCACCTTATTCCTGCCAGCAAAAAATCCATAAAAGGGCCAACAGATTGACTCCAATCGTGCCGAGATATCATAAGTTTGGCAACTGATGGTATCAAACTACGACAGGCTTGAATACCTTCCGGAAAATCCAAGCAGCTCTTGAGAATTAAAAACCAACGAAGAGTTGATCCCCACTGGTCTTCGCCTTGAATGCAATTACCAGTATTTTCTAGCTGCATCATCTTGTTGGCAACATGATTTCCAAGCCCTACACAAAACTCAGTTCCCAACTCAAATCCAGTTGAGATATCCAAGACAAGTCGAATAACGGTTGATACACTTTGATGAACATCCCATTCTGCAGTGAAGCCAAATCCATAAACTGCTTTACAGAGTTGATTTTGAATCATTCCCAACTCTTGGGTCCAGATTAATTTCAACAAAGACCGATTTAAGTCTTGAACATCCAACTCATTGTTGGACGGATGGGGCAAAAGCAAATGGATCAACTCAAAACATGTTTTGAAATCCCAAGGATGCTTGTCTAACCACTCCAAGACAGTTAAACATGTTGCCGAAATCCGTTGAAAGAAGCGCGGAAGAATTGCTCGAGTGACAAATTCCCCTTCCCCCTTTCCACCACTGACCTCGATCCGCTGTGCGATGGTCAAATATTTATCCAGTTGTGATGACGGCTCATATGCCACAATAGATACCATATCATGGAGAATTTCAACTGATAGGGATAGTAAAAGGACCCACTGAATCGAATGATGATTGTATCGGTCATAACTTTCTGATCTCAGTTGGGAGACATGCCGTTCTAAAACTACAGTCAACGCGACAATTGACTCTGTCAATTCATGAAGTGGACTTCGTTTTGTGACTTGACAGATTGGTCTTGAAGGGCAAGTTATTAACACACCCAGTAGGTTCAAGTCATAGACAGAGTTCTTGATGTGGTTTGCAAGTTTCATTCCCACAAGAGCCATTTCCAACAGCCCAGAACTTTCAACCAATGCGCTTGTATTGGTTCCCAAAAAGGTTCCACAAAATTTCAAGATAGTCACGAGTTGAGAAAAAAGTGTGTTATGACTTATAACACCTTGATTATGAGCAAAAGATTTCGAATCGAAATATTCAATCAACTCAGACACTCCGGTTGTTGTTTGAGCATGGTATAGGAGAATAGAGAGACGAAAAGTGACAATTTGCACAGATTGAGGCGAGGCAAGTAACAGCTGGACCAATGCGCTGCCATGAACCAAATACTTCAATACAGAGCTAATTCCAGATTTACACAGTTCATCGAGAACTTTCACGAAAGGCGCAAGGGCATTGTGGGGGGATGATGAACTCGCTATAAGCTCCACACAACGTGGATTAGAAAGGATGCAAAATAGGATAGATTCAGTGGTCAAAAGATCAATTAAAAGATCATCAGAGCGTTCATCCATTAAGGCCTGAACAAACATAGCCCAATCACTCAAGGTGGTGGTGAACAGGTGAGCAACCAGCGGCATCCCCGCCATCTCGACAGCGGCTTGAAGGTCGGGAATATTACAGCAAATTAAAGCAGCGTGGGTTCGATGCAACGAATGAAGAATGGTGGAGAGTGGGGCTTGGGTGGTGGAAAGTGAAGTGACCAGCCGTGCCACTTTGTCACTAGAGAGAGGAAGCTCAGCAAGGACAGGAAACAGAGGCGCATTCGAGATGGTTTTGATCGGGTTTGGTCCTTCGAGACCCGAGATAAGTCCTGCGAAGCGTTGCCAGTCGAGTGAGTACAACTGTGATTCGACACTGCCTTGCACGAGACGGAGGCATTCTGGGAACGACCGATCTTGTAACTCCCCAAAAAGCTCGGCAAGGCAAGTACAAATCTCAAAAAGAAGTTGCTGGTGAGTAGTGTTGGTACTGGCACTTGGTAGTGCCAGTATTGCGGCCACATGAGCTGCAGCCAAGGTGTCCAGGTCTTCTTCAATTTGGCAAGTCCCATCAAGAGCCTTCCGGATTGCAGTTTTGAGTGGTTCGATATGTGGCTTCATTTTGTTAGAGTTTTGTATTGAGTCAACGACGCTTGTCATCTCTTTTTCCACCGCGACCCCCACCCTGCCATCTTGGATCTCTTGGATCTCTCGGATCTTCCCACCTTCCACCATCATCGCGGTCCCATTGGCCACCACGATCATCCCATTGGCCCTGTGGTGGACCACGCTTGTCCTGCAGGTTTAACACATAACAGAGTGAGAAGACGCGTTAAGGA
This sequence comes from Obelidium mucronatum, assembly GCA_025765595.1. Lineage (NCBI taxonomy): Eukaryota > Fungi > Chytridiomycota > Chytridiomycetes > Chytridiales > Chytriomycetaceae > Obelidium > Obelidium mucronatum. Next base: position 38,142 of record JAIVFH010000031.1, read on the forward strand.
AAGTTTTTAAAAAAACACATACATCGTGGTATCGATCGTGTTCTCTACCACCGCCATAATATCCTCCTCGGTCTCCCCCAGGTCCACGGTACCCTCCACCACCTCCAGGCCCATCTTGTTTCTGCTGCAGATTTGGCGATCGTTGATCGGTGCCTCGAGAACCGCCGCCAACCCCACCACCACTCAAGGGGATTACATCGGCATGGTCCCCGGCGCCGCCTTGATTATAATAGCCACCGCCTCTGTCATCTTTGTTAGAGAAAGCGTTATCTTATACTTAAACATACCTGTCGCCTTGATTCCATGCACCAGGCGGAGGCATACCACGGCCGCCACGCATGGGTGGAGCCATTCCCCTCTGCTGCTGTTGTCGAAACATATTCTGCTGCTGCTAGTGATTGGTTTAAGATGTTATCACGAGGTCAAACATGCCAATGCCACGAACCTGATTCTGAAATCCTCCATTACCAGCACCTAACACTACGTCAACATGACCTAAAAAAATGCCAAAAAACCGTACCTGGTCCTCCTCCAAAGTCCCCTGGAGCCGGGTATCTACCTGGACCATCTTGTCGTTGGCCGGCTCCATCAGGTCGCCTTTTAAAATGAACCTTAGTACGCCTTTCATCATCCCAGCAAAACTAGAATATACCCATCAGTTCCTGGGGGTTTATCATCTCCTCCATCGCCCCCAGCAATAACTTTGATCGACGAGTCATCTTGCTCTCGCGGTCGCTTTCCTGGTGGCGCATTCAGCAATTTTGATTGAATGATGCTTGACATACCAAAGGCATTTAATTCGCCCCCAGGACCCCCACCTCCCATCATACCAGGAGGCCCTATTGGAGGTGGAACCATTCCAGGAGGGCCCATACCCATACCAGGTGGACCCATACCAGGTGGTGGTCCCATACCCCCCATACCCATTCCAGGAGGACCCATACCCATACCACGCATCATTTGCATTTGCATCATGTTCATTGGATTGAATTGCTGTTGTTGCGGCATACGTTGGTATTTTTGTTGCTGCATTCCCATCATTCCAGCCCCAAAAAAGTTGGGCTGATCCATTGAAGGATCATTGTGTTCAAAGACCTAAAAAAGAACGTATGTAAAACAAATGGTGGTAAATGGTAGTGGTAAATAGTAATATAGGATGATAAAAAGAAAAGAATTTATAATAATCCTCCTCCAGCAGTAACGACAACGCGTTTGAAGCATGGGTTTTTCTCTTTCACGTACATGGATACGTTTTTGCATCATTGCTTCCTCACGAAGACTCTTTTGCTTCGTACAATAAGCGCGCCAAGATGTTTCATTGAATCCAAAGTTGAAGTAATCTGTAATATCCGCTCCCGGTTTTCGCCATGGCTTATCTTCGATGGAATCCAGTTCAAGGTCAAACAGGTCTTTTCCGTCCACCTGCCCAACGAGATTCATATCGAATGCACCACTTTTTCCACCAGGAGCAGCTGCACCAGGCACAGCTCCAGCTGCTGTTGGCTGTGCGTCAGCTGTTGGGGCAGACGTATTGTGTTGCATTAGTTTCGGTCGAGTGCTTTGAGTTCCTGCTTCTTTACCAGCCGCTCCTCCAGTTTTGATATTGATTGGTGCAGCAGGTCTAAGTTCAAATACGTCAAACAATTCGATTTAAAAAGGATTAAGGATGCATTCGGTGTTTGCTTACTTCTGCTGCTCTGTATCCATCACAATCTCAATATCCTAAAACACGCCTTCAGCAACGAAAACATTATCAAAGTTCCGATTAATAAAACCTCATCTGAATCTTCTTCTTCGTAGTCTTGCTCGCCATCTTCGAGTGGTTGAGCCCGCAGTAGCTCTTCGTCGTCCATTTCAACTATCAAAAAAAAGTACCAGCAAAAAACTCACCATAGGCCAACAATGGACAATCGTACACGGAAGATTGCATTACAAACAAAGCTCATTAGTATCATTGGCGAACTCAAAAAGTTGGAGCTGCCTATTTCATACAAGGAGCTTTCGAAGCTCGTGAGCACTGACATAACATCATCGGATGACTTGATTCACGAATGGAAGAATTGTGACAAGATTGGCTACAACGATCAAAAGCAAGAGATTTGGTTCAAGGTGTGTCTGTGTATCCTAGTGTCTGGGTTACGGGTGGGGCGCACGTCTAAGTGGACACTCTGGTCTTCCATTCAATCCAACCCTTCCAATGCACAGAAAAAGGAAGAATATTTGAATGGAAGAAGTTTTTTTTCGATACGCAATCAATTGGGGTTGTAACATATTGCACGCTACAATTAATGGAAGGACGATTCATGGAGCCATGATTTGGACGAATACCACTGTTCCTTTCCTTTTCCAAAATTGAATTTCTCATTCTTATTGTAGCGTCAATTTTCCATTCGGTCGAAAACTGAGTTATTGGATTTATTGAAGGCCAATTACTTGATGGGTGGACTTGACGTCAAGGTGCTGAAGGAGGGCTATTCTGCAATAGGGGACGCCATCAAGGTATCTGAAATGAGCGAAATCTTTGTTATTAAACAAGAATTATAGGAGTTGGAAGAGTCGGGCCAAATTCTTGTGATTCGCAGTAAAGACGGCAGCCCTAAAGTACTCTACTATAATAATTTGCAATATGGTATTTAATTTGATGTTTTGTTTGGTGCTTTTGTTGTATCTTTTCAAGTTAATGGTATGAGATAGATATTCCAACAAAATACCCAGCATCGAAAGAGTTTGGTGCCTATTGGGCTAAAGTTCCTGTTCCTGATGACGAAGAAATGGCCAAAGAATTGGCAAAAGGTATGGTTACCTTTTGTTCATTTCACATAATGATTAACCTGAATTTGCGTAGCTGGATTATCTGTTACTGATATGAGTTCACTGAAGCCTGTCGCATCAGTAAGTACACGGACCTTGACAGATATTTGGTATTTAACAGTAACTATCCCGCAGAAAATGAAGCAGAAAGGAAAGGCGCGAGGACGTAAAGCCAAACTGACAAATACTCACTTGGAGGGAGTGGATTTAAATATTGCCTTCAAATAAACGACAGTGCTTGGCGGAATGTGCTGGAACAAATAAAGCAAAATATCCAACGAAATCTTCGTTGATTTTTTCCATCCAAAAAATGATGAGGTAACTGCGGAAGGGTCTCTGAATATTGCTGATCGACCTGCTGGCTTGCTTCTAAGCTGGTGAATGCAAATTGCCAGCAGGCAAAGGGATGCAATGCTGTTATCAGCACTGATTGATCAATCCTCTTCAAAGAAAAAGCTAAACCACACCCTTTAATTCCTCTCAACTACTAGTACCACTGTTCCAACGAATTCCCCTGAAGTTCTCTGGGCTCAACGCACGGACGAGATCTTTCTTACCATCAATGCTTCCGACATTGTCGAGCCAGAAATCACCCTCACCAAGCAGCAGCTCAAGTTTGAAGGAACAAACACAGCTGGAAAGAAGTACGCGGTGACATTGGATTTCCACGCTGAAGTTGATCCCGAGGTAACTTGGTTTTAAATGCTATTGCTGCTGCTTGGCATCGTTTTCACACAAACATCTCTTCCCCCCTCTATTAAAAGGCATCCCGCAAGAATGTGAATGCTCGTGCATTGGTCTTTGTGATTGCCAAGGCCACGAAGGGAGAACCATACTGGCCACGTCTTTTGGTCAAGAGTGCCGGAAAGCCACACTTCCTCAAGACTGACTTCAGCAAGTGGAAGGATGAAGATGAGGAAGATGAGGCTGAGCCAGAAGCCCCAGGGGGCGGTATGGATATGTCACAGGTTTAGTAACTCTTTTGTTCTTCTTTGTCTTGTTAAAACCTAACCATCAAAACAGTTCTCTGGTATGGGAGGCATGGGCGGCGGTATGGGAGGTATGGGAGGAATGGGCGGCATGGGTGGCCCAGGCGGCATGGATCTTGAGGCGATGATGGCACAAATGGGAGGCATGGGAGGAATGGGAGGAGGCATGGGAGGCATGGACTTCAGGTTTGGTTTTCTTTTATTTTCTGTTTGGTATGTCGGTAACCCAATTGTTCGCACAGCAAATTTGGCGCTGGAGCGGCCGGAGACGATGAGGGAGACAGTGACGACGACGAGCTTCCAGAGTTGGAAGACGCGCCGCCTGCAAAGTAAACGCTTTCGCGGCCCGTTCGCATTTTAAATAAAAAAGAAAGATGCAAAATCTCGCTTGCACCACCCGTGTCGCCCGGCGCCTCGTGTCGTCGCTGCCGAAGCCGCCGCCGCCGCCGCCGCCCGGCGTCGAGGCGCCGAAGCCGTTCGTGCCGCCGCCGACGCCGCCGCCAGAGTCGCGCAACCTGAGTCTGCTCGCGCGCTTCCAGCAGCGGCTGCTGCGCGACGCCCAGAACCTGGAGCAGCAGCGCAAGAGCCCAGAGGCGCCAACGTAAGAGCGAACCCGCTGCATCCGCCCTGTCTTAACACGTCTACCAGCACAAACTTTCTCTATCGGTACGATGCAAAGCTGGACGCTCGAATCAAAGAGCTCGAATCAGTGCAATTGAAGAGGTTAATACTGCACGGCTTCGTTTTAGCAATTGCACTTTCGCTGAAGAGTTGTTCCTGATGTGTAGAAAGGAAGAAGGAAAATCCACCAAGTTGGGACCAATTGCGTCTCGTGTCCGTTCATCTCTATCTTCTGTGCTGGATGGTGACAAGAATGAAGCAGCTCGATCATCGCTGATTGGCGAAGGAATGCAGAAGGGGAACTTCGACGACATTAAAGAACTTGCTCGATTGGGCGATAAACTTTGGACAGCGCCAAATAAGATGACCGTCTCTTCAGTAAGTTCTTTAATCCTGCTACAAGAGATATGTTAAACGCATTTTGTGAAGTCATCCCCAAGGATTCCAAATATCCCAGGAAAGTCACTGTTAGGTGTTGATACAGACATTCACACTTTGGTCAAAGACCGCCACGCTACTCTAGTGTGCTTTGCCTTTACTGCGTTAGGAGAACCACACGTCAAGTCGTACTTGAAGCCGTTCTTGGCAGAATTCCCGGAAGGCAACGTTGTCCAGTTAAATGTGGAAGAGATGGCGTATAAATCTTGGGCGTTGAAGTTATTTGAACCATGGATTCGATTTGGGATTCCAGAAAAGCAGCGGGCACAGTATTTGATTCATCGTGGTAGTATCGAGGAGCAGCGAAACAAGATTGGGATGAAGAATCGTCTTGTTGGTTGGGTTCACTTGGTTGACAGTGACAGGCGCGTTCGATGGTCTGCACACGGACCTGCGAAGCCAGAGGAAGTTGCGACGCTATTGGAAAGCACACGATTGCTTCTTGCAGAGAATAATTCTTGAATAAAATCATGGACGTTGATAAAAAACGAAAGAAGGAGAAGAAGGACAAGAAGAGGAAGAAAGAGAAGAAGAGCAAGAAGAGTAAGAAGCGGAAAGACGAATCATGTGCAAGCGGCAGTGGCAGCAGTGGCGAGAGTGACAACGACGATGGCTGGGTTGAAGCGCCAACAGTTGTTCTGCCCACAACGACTACTGAAGCCATCACTCCTTCAGCTGCAGTTGCTGAAACGACAACGGCAGTTCGAAGCTCCTGGATGACTTCCTCTGTGGCTGAATCGTCGTCGGAGCCAGATCCCCTTGCCATGTTTGGGTTACGTGCATCGGACCGAAAACATCAAGCTGAGCAGAAAGTAACTGCAGCAGACGAAGAGAGAATGCGCAAAGATGTAGGGAATTTCCAGGCTCATCCGTTAACTCATCACTAACTAAACCAACTGCGCGTAGGCAATCCGTAAAGAACGCGAAATCAACAAGGATTTCTTTAATCCCGACTTTGGTGTTGCGAAACCCGGCGAATCATCGGCTTTGCCCCAACAGAAGAAGGAGGCGCCTGCTGTTGTTTTTGGAGATTCAAAGTCAAACTGGCGAATGATGAAGCTGAAGCGCTTGTTGGAGGCTGCCGATGAAGAAAAGCGCGATATTAAAGAACTGGCAATGGAAAGATGGGGCTCCTTGACGGAACTTGATACTTTGATGGAGGAGCGGGAGTTTTTGGACCGAAAGAGTGGAAAGAAACCGTCCAAAGTGTCATCAACCAAGGAGCAACACCAAAGGACCACGGAAAAGTACAAATCTACCAGTGACTTTAAACGCCCCAAAACTTCTGACGATCGGCAACCACAAGAGTCCAGTCATGTGGATCGGTTTGGACGAGACTCACGCAACTCCTCATCGTCAGCAACGAAAAGTAGCAGGACTATCCCGTCTGCTGCCACGGGTGGAATCATTGGATCTTCTTCACAGATTGCTGTTAACCTGTCAGACGGTCCGGTGCTATCAATGGATGAGCTCAACAAGATGAATGCAAGAATTCTACGAAACAATATGATGGGAACGGATGATCAAACTCTAATCGCAACTTACAAACGCGAAAAAGAACGCTATGATCAAGCTCAATCTGTGTCTGATGTATTGTCTTCTGATAAGGTATGAAACTTACAATGTGGAGTTCGATTATTCACCTTGTGTCCAGGACGCGACTATTGTTGTACCCACAATTGACAGTCGCGGTCGTTTGCAGGATATTGGATCTGGATCGGCCGCTGCTACGAAGCTTCCACCAGGCAACACAAAGCGCAAGCGAGAAGATTTGAAGGTATGGTTGCTAGACTTGTGTTTCTTGAGCTGAAGTTGACCTGTTTCGGAGTCAGGCAACACATGATGAGTCGGGACAACGAATTAATTATGCTGGAGATACGGAGGCCAATTCGACAGTTGCAGATTTGCTGTTGCAAGAAAAGATGGCGACAGGGGGAAGCTACGACCAAGAAATGGCAAATCGAATTTCTCGGGATGTTACCTATAGAGAAGATCTGGATTATATGGATGATAAAGCCGACGATTTGGCTAAAAAGACTCAAGTTTCTGATTATGCGAAGCGCCAGAACGCGATTGGCGGTAAGAACGCCTCTTCTCCGTTGTTCGCGCTTTTTATCCAACATTGTACTTTAATTACAGACTTCAAGAAAGCAAATAGCGCGCTTGAAAAATGTCTTCACTGCTTCCAAGAAAGCACTGGTCTTCCAAAATCTACAGTCCTAGCCACAGGAACTCGAGTATACCTTGCCCTCCCCAACACGATAGACATTGTTCCATTCCACTGCCAAATTGTACCCATTGCTCATACTCTCACGACTCTGGAGCTTGATGACGACGACTGGACTGAAATACGAAATTTTATGAAGTGCTTGATTCAAATGAATTGGGAGAGAGGCCATGGATGTATTTTTATGGAGCAGGTTGTGAATTTCAAGTGGCACAAGCACACTGTTATTGACTGCGTACCTGTGCCACTGGGGACGTTTGAGGATGCTCCGGCTTATTTCAAGGTGGTTATTTGTATTTGTAGCGTTTTTTTTTCAAGAAAATTTCTCACATGATATCTAGGAAGCCATCAACGCATCAGAAGAAGAGTGGGCTCAGCATAAAAAGCTAATTGATACCAGCAAAAATGGGTTTCGACGCAGTATGGTCAAGAACTTGCCGTACTTTCATGTTTGGTTTGAGCCAAACAAAGGATACGGGCATGTGATTGAGGATGCTCAAGAATGGCCAGATTGGTTTGGAAGGGTGTGTGTTATTTTTTTTTTCTTTTTCTTTTTTTGTTATCTATTGCATGCGGTTGCGCTAATAATCTAAACCCTGTAGGAGGTGCTTGGAAGCATGATGGAACTTCCACCAGACAAATGGCGTCGTCCAAAGCGTGCCAGTTATGAGGAAACAGACAAACGAAAAGCTGTATTCAAAGCATCGTTTGAAAAATACGATTGGACAAAAGCGTTGGAATAAAACGGTTTTATTTTTTTTTTGATCTTGATGATCATGAATGCAAAAAAAAAAACACAGTATAAAGGGGGTACATATATCAAACGAAAATTTAGACGCAAGTGTTGCTCAGGAACGAAAAGCAGTGCTCGTTCGCCGCGCATCCTGTCACAGGGGCGGCAGGGTCGCAAACACGGAGAGAGCAAATAGAATTGGCATACACCCAAGTACCTCCACAGCGACTTGCCATCAAAAGGTTATTGACCTGTATGGAGTAAACTTCAGTACATTACAAAATACAAATAGGATAGGATGTACCTGGGCTCCTTGTGGTGGAAATCCACTTCCAACAGGCACCCCGTTCAAGACATTTCTGAGAGTCTGCGAATAAGACGAAACTGGGGGATTCGCAAAGTTTTTCTGATCCCAGGATAGGGCTGGAGGAGTGCTTGACGACACATCGTACACTGACAACCCACCAAATTGTGGATCGGTCTTGACCATGTCGTACTGGAAAAGAATATTATATAGGCGAGAAAAAACAACATTGATGGTTTAGCTAGCATAATTACCACAGCTTGCAGTGGTCCTGGTTCCAAAAATCCACCACTAATAGCCGACGTCCAATCACCAGCAAGTCCAAGAATAATAGACCCAGGAAACAAAGTCTTCCAGCTATCGAAATTGAAACCGAATGGGTATGAACATTGCGGGTTGTTGTAGTATTGCACGATAACGTAGTTGATCATTTCATAAGTAGCTGAAATCACGTCACCAACGTTCGCATCCTTTCCAATCAAACCCAAGTAGCACTGGGGAACAATCGCAATAGTAGTCTTTGGGCTCAACTCACGCAACGTGGTGATAAAGTCAATCATTTCGGGAGTCCACACAGCAGGGTTATCGTTCTTCTCAACATCCAATTCAATTCCATCTAAAACCACGCCTTGACCAAACGGACGAACTGGACCGGCAGTGCCTTCCAAAAAGACATTGTAGAAAAGGTTCGCGTATGCTTTTCCATCGCCAGCGACAAACTTGTATGGAGAGGCTTGGTCCCCGCCCAACGAAAGCATGATCTTGACACCAGCGGCTTGACAGGCCTGAATATCCATGCCCAGTTGCAAGTATTGGTTCACCTGTCAAGGCCAAGGAAAAAAAAAAAACTCCGGTTTACTTCAAAGAAGGAGTCCAACCAAAAAATACTAACAATCCAGATTGGGTTGGTTTCAAAGCCAGTTCCTTTGTACACGTAAGAGCCTCCATACTTGTCTACACTGAAACTACCGAATGCAATTGAAAAGTGGTTATCGCCTCCACCAAAAGAGTTCAAAAAGGCCAGGTTTATCACGTTGTAGTATCCTATCAACGAGTTTAAGGAGGAGAGTTCAAATGTAAGGGGAAAGTAAATTACCAGTGTTGCAGTAATGTGCAAGCGTGTTTTGGTAACTAGAGTTTGGGGTGATTCGACTGTTCAAGCCTCCAACAATACCAATTCCGTTCGCTATGAGCATTGTTAGTAGATTGAAAACGAGAAGAACATGAGATTTGGAGACAAGCCAAAGAAAGATTGCAAATGGCGCCGAACAAGACACCCCAACACAAATCCAATCCAATAATGCCATCCAAAACCAACGGCGAAGTCGCTGCTTCGGAATGTGCCTCACGTTATCATGTTCAAAGCAAGACGGTTTTGCATCCTTAATAAATCGAACTCTATTTCCAAATAAAGGGCAAAGGGGCGATAAGCAGCAGCAGCATACACACCAACGGCATTTTGACCAAAGTATCCAATCAATGTATTCTGGATAAATGGCAGATTATAAGCTAGACCGCCTGGAATCATTGACGAAGTAGATTTCGCGGCTTTTGTTTTTGAGTTCTTGTTTTTGGTGACGAAATAGGCGGTAAGACCAGCAGCAACGGCCAAAAGAACAATGACAATCAACGCAATGATGATATAGCAGCGCCGTCTCTTGGGATCTATCTTCTTCTTGGGCTGCTTGTTGTCATCAAGCAACTCCATCGTTGAGAATTCAGTTCGCGCCGACACGGGAGGTTCGTAGCTGGTGCTGTTGGTCGATCCAGCGGACAGCGGACCCTCATAGGCCGGGCGTGATGCTGAACAGGGAACGGCGGTGAAGGGCGTTAGATGGCGAATGCAAGGTTCACATAGCAAAGCCTCCTTACACTGCAGAAAAGACATTTTTTTTTTTGGGTTCCATAATAATATATTCAGACACAAATCATGAAAATGAGTGACGCAGCCAAAGTCTTGAACCTTCTTCGTGCGCGTGGCCAAACATTATCCGTTGCTGAAAGTATTACTGCTGGACTAGTATCTGCACGGCTCACGGATGTTCCCAACTCTTCCTCAGTGTTCAAGTGAGTGCGGTGGCTAAAGCATGTTCTTCCTGAATCCTCCTAAAACAAAAGAAAAAAAAACAGAGGTGGCATTGTTGCTTACTCTGATCAATCAAAGCGAATGCTGCTGGGGATACCGTCGGACATTCTGGACCAACACTCTGCTGTTTCTGAACAGTGTTGCCAGTTGATGGCAATTGGGGCACGGACAGCTTTCGGGACGGATTGGGCGATTGCTACGACAGGATATGCTGGCAGTAAATTATGTTATGAAGAATCCAACACCGAAGCGGCAGAGCATGATGGATTGGTGTTCATTCACGTTGTGGGTCCAAACGCGTCGACTTCAGAGGGACAATTACTGCGCTTCGACAGAGAAAACACTCGAGATGAGAACAGGCAGTCGACGGTCGTGAAAGTGTTGGATTTGCTTTATACGATGATTGAGCGGAGTTGAAAAAAAAGTCATTATGAAACCGTGCATGTAATTGTTATTTATTCAGAGCTCAGCTCCTTCTTCAACAGGGAAGTCTCTCTCGTCAAACTAAAACCAGCAAGTCGGGATTTTTAGAACTTTCTCTCATTCAAAGAAGGCAATGACTGCCACAACACACACCTTTTCTACAAATGCAGATTGAACATGTTCACATAATTGCGTTAGATCATCCAGAGCTTTATGCAGCGCTTGAACTGCAGTAATTGATCCTGAAAAAAATCTTCGATAAGTACCAGAATACTTTGGATTCCCCAAATCACAAGCCAGAATTCAGCGCAGCAATATTTACCATCGGTCTGAATACGTAAATTGACTTTGTATTCAGATGGATGAGGCAGCGAATATCCACAGAATGAGACTGACGGACTATTTATCGAGTTAGAAAACAAGCAAGTAGGTGGCCTTGCGTTTTCTTTACTTTTTCATTAGCAAGTATCGAAGCGAGTTCCCCAGAGTATGATCTTCGTCCTTCAGGACAAATGTGACTGACGATGGGTCTTCATAATCGCCTTTGAGCTAAGCCGTTTTTTTTGGGGATTTCAGTTTCCGCCGTCAAGCAGGGCCAAGTGAGGCGGACTCCCGATACTCACGATTTCGATTTTCGGTCCTTCAGTGTGGGGCACGCCAACGTTGTTGTTGCCCTCAGTGGGCTCGACCATAGCCATCTTGCGTGTATTTTGTTTGAAATAAAATCCAAGAAAAAGAAAAAGAAAAAAAAAGGCCTTCCAATATTAATAAATATTCTAAAGAGAAAGCAAAAGAGATGCCGCAAGAAGCGCGAGCGCAGACGAAGAGAGCAATCGCTTTGCACTACTTGGCATTCCAAATAGGCCCCACTGACCCAACTGCTTTGCATTTACTGAGACCACCACTGTTCCTGTGTTGACATTTAAACTAGACGGAATAGATTCGTCCCAGTTTCCACCATCAAGTGAAGAAATAAAATGCCTGGTTTCATTTTTTGTTAAGGAATGAACGAAAAGAAAAAAAAAAAAAAAAAAAAAAACTACTACTACTTACGTCCACTTGATGTTGTCTGGATTCACTGCTTGAGTCATGGGAATACTCCAATCATATTGCAAAGTAGCATTCAAAACCAACGCAGATGCACTCTGCGTCGTCACAGTCAATGTAAAGCAATCAAACTTTCCAGCCCCCCCTGGAATCCAAAACGTGGCACACTTATCCAAAACAACCATCTGCATATCAGTGTTACACTGAATTGTCAACTGAAAATTCCCATTATTCGAAGCAGGGTACATGAATGTACGGGACTTCCAAGTTCCCAAGTACTGAACCTGTCCAAACCCAACATTCACTTTTGCACCAGTCCCACCAATCGACGAAGACTGAAGAAGCATAAACATTCCAAGCGTGGCGAGTGACATTGTGACATGCGGGGGACCCGGGTTCAAGTTGAGGTTTTGCGGGAAAAACTGGGTGCTGGTTTTCGCTATGGGATCAAAAGCGAGGCCAGAGATTTCACTCTGCGTCACTCCTGCGATTATTTCCTCGTATGCGATTTCAGGAGATATGAATGTGAGACTGGGTGGACTTCCTGACGTGATGGTCGCGCTTGTTGGCGACAAGTAAATGTACCAGGCACCGAAATCTAGATATCCGGCAAATTTGAGTGGAGTGTAGCCCGTAGGAATATAGTCTGAGGTAGGAGCAACTGCAGTTCCAAAGTACACTATTGCGTCAATACTAGTCGTCAAACTGATTTGAGCGCCAAGAAAAGGAGTGACTGTCATCAACGTTGGAATTCCGGCCCTTACAGTAAAGTTTGAGCAATAGGGTCCAATAGGCGTTATGGAAGATGGAACAAATCTCGAAGGGTACGATGTGAAGCATTGCATATTTGCAGCTGGAGGAACTGGTATAGCTGTGATAATGGTTGAATTCGTCGGCGCTGAACTAACAATTTTGATGGAAGCACTCAATGTCATGGATTGTGTTTTGGGATCAAGCCACTGCGTCAACTTAAAGCCTTTTGTTGTGCCCACCGTAAGAATCAAATCAAAAGTTCCGACAAAAGAAATGGGATTATATCTTAGGGCAGATTGGTCAATCCAGGACTATGGTTGTTTGATTTGTGAAGAAGAATCAAAAACGAAAGCTGAACGAAAGATACATACATAAGGAATATTCTGTGTCAATGGAATAGGCAGCCATGATCTTGCATTCGTGCTGTAATACTCCAGAATTCCATAATTTCCTTGGCTGTAAGTGCCAGAAGGTGTGAGATGCAGATTCCATGTGCTTAACGAATGCTTTTCAAGAATTTGAAAAATCGGGGAGCTAGATGCGCTGATTATTACGGGCTGTCCAGCTACCGTTTCGATGGAAAGCGATGATGCAGGGTTTAAGAATGGTGCAAACGTGTACTTCACGGTGACAGTCAAGTAACAAGTCAAAGTGTTTGCAAATTGATCTGATACGAGTATGGTAATGTTTGTGGCAACATTGGAATTAATCTCCTTGATCAAAAGTGCGGGCGCAAATACTTGAATGGGATTTTGTGTCGACTTTGTCGGATTGTTGATAGCTTCTTGGGAAAACGTTGTCCTACTAACTATTAGCTGACCAGAGTCAAGGACAGAGTAGGTAATGGAGGTGGAGTCGGTGGCCGGATTTGAAGATTTTGTTGAGAGAATTGTAGATGTGAGTGGTAGAAATCCATAATCCTCTAAAATTCAAAGCTTATTAAATAATTCGAAAAATTGAAAGTACAGCGCTTGAAAGTACAACGCGTTGGGGGATGTTACGATCAGGAACGAATGAAGCTAACCTAAGGTTGCGGGGCCACAGGCCACTGTCGATAATGGATTACTCGTTGGAATAGAGGCAGGCACACCACTTGATGAAGTTGTCGTCAAAGGACTCAATACGGCATTTGATGTTGCTGGTTGTGCACTGATCGACCGCAGGTTAAGAATCAGCAGCAGCAGTTTGATCATTTGTTTTTCCCCCGGAAAATTGTCAAATATATTCGCGACAGCGTTTACTTTTCGAGTATTCATCCAAAATCAAGCTTAAAAAAAGAAGAGGAATTCAAAAAAGCAGAAGTGACAGTCATTTGCCTTGTTGGCTTGACTTTCAAAAAATTTCATCGTCAACCAAAGACACCAATCATGGCCGGTAATGTAACTGCCAGCCATCCAATTGGATGCAGCAACCCGGTTCTAGACGAATCCAAGTATGGGGTCAAGATCAAGAACAGTCTTTCTCTCTCGCTTGTGTTCAACTATGTTGATTCAGCTTGTAATGACAACTTGCTCGGTGGGCCTGGCGCAGCCGCAGGAATGCCGCAAGTGATTGGAGGTGGTGCGTCGCAGACGGTGATGATGTTTCCAGGATCGGTGAGTAGCCATTCACAGATTGGCGGCAGTCGCTGTAATGACTTTGTTGACCTAATTTGCAATCCACCAACCGCCAGGTGATTGTTGCGCTCGAGGCTATCAACAACGGCCAGTCGACGGGCCACGTGGTCGCGGCGTTCCGCTCGGGCGTCGGCAACAGCACGTGGGAGATCGCCAGCGACCTGAATGCGGCGGGCGGCGGCGCGAACACCGGCGCGATCGTCGGCGGCGTCGTCGGCGGCCTCGTTGCCGTCGCCGCGCTCGCCGCCGCCGCCGTGTTCTGGCGCCGCCGCCGCGCCTCGTCGGCGCCGTGGTCCAAGCCCGCGCCGCCCGTCGCGCCGAGCGGCGCCGCCGCAAGCCTGGCCAAGCCCGCGCCCGCCGCCGCCGTCGCCGGACTTCAGGCGACGCCAAACTCGCTGCACCGCCCGCTGCCCAACAGAGCAGGCGCCGCATCGCTGCCGCGCCGTCCGTCCGCCGGCGCTCCCACCGTGAATGCAACAAACAACAACAACAACAACAACAACAACAACAATTCGCTCGGCCGCCCAGTCCCCACCCGCAACAACACCGCAACGCCAAACTCGGATTCCCTCGGCCGTCGTCCCACAAACAACAACAATGCAAACAACACAAACAACAATTCTCTCGAAAGACCGCTGCCGGGAAGCAAGTTAGCCGCTGGCGTCGCTACCGTTCCTGCCGCTTCTAATTCACTATCCCGCACCCCTTCAAACAAAGTTGTCACCCCCAAGATCGACGATGAAAGTAACTACTATTCCAGCGAGCCTGCCGACCCAACGGCTCCAGGCTCTCGTTTGCGTCTCAAGCACCCACACACTCCTGCGATGGACGATGAATTGCGTTTGAACAAGGGCGATATTGTTGAAATGATTGAAGTCTTTGAAGATGGATGGTGTCACGCGAAAGTCGTCATGAGTGGATTGCGTGGCGTTACGAGAAGAGGGGATGAAGGCATGCTTCCAGTAGGATGTCTTGAGATTGTACAGCCTGCTGGTCAGCAAAAAGTATTAAAGAACGTCAAGACTCCAACTGCTGCAAAGGCGCAATATGCTGGCAATTGGGATGAGTACACCCGACAAAAGAAGCGTACTTCCAGTTTGTATTCGACTGGCGCTTATTAGAAAGAAGGGACCCATAGACACTTCCTTTTTGTTGTTTTGTATGTTACATACTTTACCGCAACTTTTACAAATAAACTTTCTTTTCCTTCAACCTTTTTCTGGAAGATATGGGACATAACAAAATTCTTTCACCAAAATCGATTATGAACATTGTGTCTCGGTTTATTCTGAACTGGATAACCAGCGTGTTTTCCCTTACTCTGGCAGTTTTTGTGTGGCCTCTCATCTTTTTGTACCCGGTAAGAACGAATGAATCGGTTGTTTTCTTGCTGACGTTACGTGCTCTATCAGATTATTGTAGTCTTGCTCACCATCAAAGGACCACAGCGCGCCTTTCTATTTCTCAACTACATCAACTTTGTGAGTAAAGCTTTTAATTCGCAAGGGCGTATCTTGGCACAAGCTAATCGTCAACCTCTCCACCAATCCACTTTTGATCCATTTGGGGGAAAAAACCAGCCATTCGGAGCAGACTTTTCAAAGCCAGAATCGTTTGGGTTTTCTCGTACGTTTTCTATCGATGCCCGTTTCCATCGCTGCTTGTTTTTGACTGAACAGCGCTACTACAAAACAACCAAAAAAAAACCCCCAATATCCAACCATATATAGCACATCGATGCCGAAACTTCCACGTCACAACTCCAGATGGACTTAAGCTCGGTGTTTGGCATATCCTTCCATCTCTGTTCTATCGGCAGATTACGACACTCCAAGAACGATCTCGAAACATTCCACATGGGTCTCTCATCACGGAAGGAATCCAAAAACGCGCACTCTTGGAACGCCCCGTGTTTCTATACTTTCATGGAAATGCTGGAAATCGTGCTGCACCTGTTCGAATTGCAACTTATCGAAACTTGGCTGAACGGCTGAATGCAAATGTGATTGGTTTTGATTACAGGTTTCGTACCGCACACACAAGAGCTTTTATTTACTTCAATTATGGAATAAGAGCGTTAACTTTTGTTTTTTCCCTTATTTTTTTTTATAAACTCAGAGGTTTTGGCGATTCTGAGGGTAGCCCTAGTGAGGAAGGTCTCGCAATCGACGCTCGTACCGTATACGATTGGATTGTTAGTCAAGGAGGTGAATGCAGCAGCCTGTTTTTTTTTTTTTTTTTTTCATTATTCTTTTTTTGGTTCTAAAACACCAAATACAGTCCCACACTCCCAAATCATTCTCCTCGGCCACTCTCTCGGCTCGGGAATCGCCACCCGCCTCGCCCGCGATTTGGGAAAAGACAAAATCTACCCCCGAGGTCTCGTGTTGCAAGCTGCCTACATGTCAATCGAAGACGCTGCACTCGAATACCGTGCATTCCAAGTCCTTCCTTTGCTTTTGCCAATCACGTTTTTCCCACAGTTGGAAGGTTGGTTTTTTTGTTGGATTTTTTTTTTTTTTTTTTTTTTTTTTTTTTCAATTTGTTAACCACCCGCCTCTCTCTCTCCCTCTAGCATACATGAAAAGAACAATCGTCGATAAATTCCGTTCTCGCGACCACATGCCGTACCTGAACCTCCCAGTTCTCCTCATCCACGGCCGCCTCGACCGCGAGATCCCCTGCAAAAACAGTCAACAGCTGTTTGCATGCGCAGTCGCTGCGCACCGCGGGGTCGCCAAGGTGTGTGAAGTCGGACAGGATGGTGTTCAAGTGTATCGGGACTTTGTAGCGGATGTGGAAGAGGTGGGGACTGGTTTTGAAGGGGAAGGGAAGAGGTGGGTGAGTGCGAGGTCTGGGAAACGTGGTGTTTCTGGAGGTGGGGGGGATGCGGAGGTTGTGGGGCCGCCTAAAATTATGCTTGTTGAGTTGGTGCATGCTCATCATAATAGTGTTCAAGCTCATGGTAAACTCGTCTTTCATCTTTTTTTTTTTCGTTTCTTTCGTTTGTTCACTTTTTTTTCTTCTTGTTCTGCAGACCTGACTTATGATTCAATCGAAACCTTCTTGGACTTGTCATTTACGAATAACACCAGTTTCGGTATGTTGAGTGAGTAGTCAAATTTCATTTGAACTTTTTCAACCAGGTGTCGAGTCATTATCAAACCTGTGCGAATAAGAAGTGTGTGCGCATCAATACTAAAGATAAAAAACAAAAAAGAATTGAACTCAATAAAAGATTTATTTGAAGAAACGCAACCACTCAGCAGCACAGCAAAAAAGAATAAAACAACTAACTCGGCAAAAAATAACAACTTTGGACAAAAAAACATAAGGAAGAAGGAAAAAAAAGAAATTCAGGCCCTACAATCGAACTATCCCACTCAAGTAAAGTACATGGTCTTCTTCATTTCAGAAGTGACAGACTCAAACTCATCAATGGCTGCGTTGTCAATACCGCCAGAACCAGTAGAGCCACCCATTTCAGAGGAACCACCAACACCGCCTGGACGGTAACAACGGGCGCGGTAGGCAACCAAGTGAGCATAATAAACTGCAGGAACGACACCAACAGAACGAGAAGCGCGAGCAAAGAGGTAACACATGCGGTAGGTAATTTCTTGCAAATCATCACTGGAAAAGTTGTTCTCGTCGTAGAGAACGTGATAATGAGCGGCACGGGAAGTTCCTTGAAGACCTTGGTGGGAGTTCAAGAAGAAGTCAAATTCAAAGGGGTGAGTAATTCCTATATAAAAGAAGAAAAATTAGACACAATTAAAAATTTAAACGAAAAAAAAAACACATACCAGAATCGATCACGGTACCAGCCATCAAATTGCCCTTTCTATCGGCATCTTTTGGATCAGCTGCAAAGAAACGGTGGGCATGTCTCTTGTTGACAACCAAAAACGTCAATTTACAATGACCACAACCGGCTTCACGAAGCGCAATCTTGAGGTTCTGAACTTCTTGCAAAGCAACCTCACCAAACTGGCCTTCAGAAACTCCATCACGGAAAAACAACAGACGGTCAGGAAGACGGCCACGAGCACGAACTTGAAACTGTTGAAGGTGCTCAGTTGCCATACCCTTGAGGTCTCCAATGATTTCAACGCGAGGACCTTGAACACGGATAGCTGCACGATACTCTGCAAACTTAGCATCCATGGATGCGACAAGAGACGCAATGGAAACACCACCGTTGGCACCAGCTGGAGGGTGAGTGACATCGGCTCCCATAATCATTGTTGGAACGGGTTGTCCCAAAACATTCAATTGCTTGGCTGGATCAACAACCATGTTCACACCACCAAGTTTGGCATTGACTTTAAGGGCGAGGTTGGTAGTAACTCCTGGCTTGGGTCCACGTGGGGGCAAATGCTTTGACAAGAAACACTGGGTCATCAAGTTGTACTTGGTTTCGGCAAGCAGCTTGATTTCGTCGTACGTAATTCCACCCTTGTCAAAGACGCAAAAGATCATTTGGGCACATTGAGGCATCACGGTGCCAGCTGGCAAAGCTTTTTGAGAGGCCTTAATGGCGGCGTCGTTGGCTTCGATAAGAGTCTCTTCGATGGATCTACGTTGTTGAGCCACAATCACATCCCTGAACTCACGACGAGAAATGTACATTCCACGATTGGTACATTCCGTGAAGAGGCGACCCATAAACTCTGCGGTGGCATCAAATGGCATGTTTCTGGTGTCTCCAAAGACAGCAACAGACCAAAACTCAAGCTTGGCAGGGCGGAAGAACTTCACATTACCAACCTAATGTATTTGATCAGTTTAATCGACAGTTGAACAAAAGAACAAATGAAAATACCTTTGACAGGTCATAAGCGCCGTTAGAAGGATTCACGTTAGCAGAACCAGTGACGACTGGGGCAACAAGTACGCGACCTTCAATAGCCTTCATTTGGGGTTGAACCTTGATGCCCCAGGCTTTCAACAGGTTGTCTCCACCAGTTGTATCATGAAGAGACTTTCTTCCTTCCATGATGCGGCTTTGGCGCTCAGGTGGAGCAACAGCAGCAATCTTGATGACGTCGGCAGTCTGGACATCGGAGAGCTTCCCCAAGTGACGCTGACCTTCCTTCACGACCAAAAACTCCATCGGCAGCAAGATTTGGCCATCGTTACCACACATGACCAAAGGTAGGAATGGGTACTGGATCTTCAACTTAAACTCTTTCATGAAGTAGTCAGACACGGACAACTTTGTTTTGGTGTCAGTGAGAACAATCATGGCCTTGTCAGGCGTTTGTCTCGAGAGAGCGCGGATCTTGTACTTGCGACGACCAGTGTCACGGTATGTGATTTCCACATTCACGTTGGAGAGGAACTTGGAAAGACGTTGGAATTCAATGGTGCCAGGCGCGAGTTGTCTGGGATTCACGTCTTGAACACGTTCTCGGTTAAAGAACCCAGCGACAACATTAAGGAGAGGACCTTTGAAATGTTATGTTGGATTGTTAAGAAATTGTCAAAAAAAAAAAAAAAAAAAAAAAAAGGAAAAGGAAAAGAAGAGAAAACACCAACCAGGACGATAAAACGCGGTACAAGCAACATCCAAGTTCAAAAGAACTTCTTTATAAGTGATTTTAACGGACTGTTTCCATCCTTGGTGCAAGTTGAGACCGCCAGCAATATTAAATTGGGGATTATAGGCCTTGTAGAAAGAGGAACCCGTTCTTTTGTTGATGGATGTAAAAAGAGAGTTGGGACGATCGGCGAGAATCAAGTCCAACACAGTCATGGCTTCACGCGGGACTTCGTTGTCACCCTTATTTTGAATGAACCGATGGAGACGCTCCATGTTAATGACAGCGACAAGGCGGACCTTGAAGTTGAACTTTTGTTCTCTGCAAGATGGAGGGTGGTCAATACATAAGAGAGGACCAGAGAGAAGAAACAACAAAACAACAAACCTTCCACCGGCAGGATCAGCCAAGATGATGGAGAGCTCATCTCCGCTTTCCGGAATGGGCATCTTCTTTGCAGTGTAGAGGTTCTTTCTGCCATCATACACGGCGTCCTTTGCCTCTTTTGCAGCGGCAACCTTTTTCCACTGCTCAAAGATGCGGCGGTTTACGGCAGGGACCGTGTCGGGCTTGATTTCGACGTCGTAGTGGAAGCTGCGGGGGTCGAAGCACGTTGTTAGATGTGTGATGCGTGTTTGTCACAAAGTCAAGCATGGGGGACAAACCAGTCAGAGTCAGGAATAGACATTGGGAACGAGTTGGCAAACAGCTTGATGCGTTTGCCGCGCGAGCCCGGCTGCGGGCGCACGGGGCGCACGCGCTCGAGCGACACGATGGCGGCGTCGAGTTCGAACGGCGGCGCGGGCGGCAGCTCCGGGCGCGGCGCGCGCGGCTTCGAGAGAACGACCGGCGCGTCGGGCGCAAGCGCGGCGGCCGCCTGCGCCTGCTGCGGCGCCGCCCACGCCTGGCTGCCGCCGCCGCCGCCGCCGCCGCCACCCCCGCGTCCGCCCCCGCCGCCGCCCCCGCCGCGCCCCCCGCCGCCGCCTCGCCCGGCGCCGCCTGCGCCTGCGCTTGCGCCGCGTCCGCCGCCGCCGCCGCCTCTTCCGCCTCCGCGCTGTCCGCCGCCGCGTCCTCTGTTGTTGTCCATATTCACGTTTTTCGTATTATTGGCTTTTTTAGAAATGAAAAAAATATCTCCCCTTGATGGTTTTATTTCCCCCTTGAACTTGTTGCCTGGTTTCTGCCCATGCAGAAGCAGCAAAGTAAACGACCGAGAATTGACGCTTGAAGCGTGATACGCTGAGTGTGCGAAACCATTCTCTGGAATGGATGAGATTTGATGAACTTTTCAAGTATTTGAACAAAAATGTTGACCGGCAACATGTTAGGGAAAGTCGGAAAGCCAATTTTACGTATGTCTGAAACTTGAAGATAATCAGACATGAATTATTTATAATTTTTTTAATATTTATTTATTATTATTGCAGCAGCTTTTTTTGTTGGAAAGAAACACACTTAAAAAACACCACTGGAACGCAATGATGGAATTGACTGTTCTGCTGCGCCATGGCCAGGTGCCGTCGCTGCCTCCACTGCAGACACTTCCATCATCCAGCAATGAATCGCCGTCAAATTCTGCCTTGAATCTCCTCTTTGCAAAACCAACCACTGTTGCCGTGTCGCAATCAACCCCGCCGCCACCAGTGCCATCGCGCATTGAATGCGTCGAGTTTTATGGTACCAGCTGCTCGATTCGCCGTTTCCATCTCAAGAGTTGCTGATTCTTTCTTTAGACGATGTCTTGATTATTGGTACATCTGACGGTCAGATATTGTCCTTCAAAATCGAATACGACGCCAAGGTATTCCATGCACTTGCTCTAAAAGTCTCTTGTCATCCTCTGCTCTCAATTGCGACTCCAATGAATGAATGGATTCTGATTCCCCACCTTGTCGAAATCCCAACTCTTGCAATAATTTCACATCTGATTTCTGGATTCCTTTCCTTCCGTTCTTTGTTTTTTTATATTTAGTCTGGGAACCTGCGATGCGTCGAATCACTGAAGAAAATGATTTCAACCGGCCGGAAACCTATAGAATCGCTTATTGCAATAATAGCTGAAAGCAAACTTCTTGTTCTCAGTGGTTTGTTTAAACTCCCTTTTTAAACCTTTTTTTTCTTTAAACACTGTCTCTGGTTCTGTGCAGAGGCATCGCTCATGTTTCACAGCTTGAGATCCCTATCTCCGATTTCATCTTCCGTGTCTCAAAACTTCAAGGCCCTTACTGCCGCTTGCGCAGATCGGATTTTAGAACCGCCTTTTAATTTCTGTGTTGCCAAACGGCGAAGCCTCCATTTGTATTACATTACTGAAAATCAATTGGGAATCACCAAGGTTTATATTTTTTTTCCTAAGAAGATGCTTTGTTGATCTGGAAGTGTTTTCGCGTATTGTTTTCTGCAGGAAATTCCGTTGCCAGATGGAGCCACTCTCTTGAAAAAAATCGGCCGAACAATACTTGCAGCGGACACGGAAACATATAAATTAATCAGCGAACGGAGTGGAGCCGTAACCCCATTATTTCCTTACGATCGAACACTGATGAAGCCCATCATTTGCCCGATTGGAAAATCCGAGTTCTTGCTGGCCTTTACAACAGCTCAAATGATTGGATTAGGGATGTTTGTAAATTCAAATGGCGATGCTGTTAGAGGTTGCCTTCCTTTTTTTTTCTTTTTTTTATCTTCTTGTTCAAATATATTTCTTGCAGGTACTCTACAATGGTCTGCCGTTCCAAAGTCAATTGGTAACTATCCCATGTCTTTTTTTTCTGCTTTTCTATCCCACGATGCAAACCGTGCCTTTAGTGTTTCAGTTTCCCTACATCATCGCACTCCTCAAAAACAACACATTGGAAGTCCATAATCTATTCACTCAAGAACTCATTTCAACAATGGAAATACCATCCCAATACTCGGATCCACGAACATTACACGAGACATTATTCCCAATGACGCTGAATCCATTGGTAACTGAAGACGATTCAGCTGCTTCTGTATCCACGGCAGCAGCCGCATCAACGACGGTGCTCAAAGTGCTGATTGTTTGTAGAGACTGTGTATTGGGGTTGAAAGTCAAGAGTATAGATGGCCAGATTTCGGATTTGTTGGAGTCGCGGCAAGTCACAAAGGCGATCCAGTTGGCTGAATATGCTGTTCAGTGGGGTGAGACTGAAAATACAAAGGTTTGGATTCTTCTTTTTCTTGTTGTCGTTTGTTTTTTTGTGGTTATTTCTGACTCTCTTTTGTTTTTTTTGGTTTTAGAAGCAAGTATTTGATCGGATTTACGAACGCGCTGGAATAGCCTACTTCAAAGAGTTGGCTTTTGATGAATCTCTGAAATGCTTCCAGAAGGGGGAAGTTGATCCTTCGGTGCTGATATCCTTGTTTGGTGGCGTTGTAAGCCAAGACAAGAATCAGGGTCGCATTAGAACGTTAGTTCCATGGACAGATGATGTAGAGCAGATGTGTAAGTTTTTTTTTATTAGTGAGCAGTTTCTTTGATTCTTTTTTTTTGAACTTTGGGGGTCAGTTCTGGAAGCTATTCGGAAAAAGAATCCCTCTGTTGAGGATGAGTCTCAGATCTCAGAGTTGCTCAAGGATGCTCTTTTAAAGGGAAAGGTTTGGTTATTTTTATTTTTTATTTTATTTTTTATTTATTAATCTTGGAGAATTATAGGATACACTGTTGAGTTACTTTTTGTTGGCAAGGAACAAGGAATACGCCCTTCATGGGTTTGAGGTTCGCAGCCATTTTGTTTGTATTGCTCAAGTAATTTTTTGACAAGCTTTGGATCAGGACATGGATAACTTTTTGTTGGTTGTTTATGAACAAAGCGACCGCGATGCCTTGCATACCTTCTTGACAGATTCCAATCACTTGAATGTTTCTAAAGCAGAGGAATTTCTATGGCATCAAGAGGTTTTGTTTTTGATTTCCCCCACTTTTTTTTGTGGCAAGAAACCGTGGACTAATGAATCAAAAAAATACTGTTTTGGAATTTAGAGGTTTTATGCACTCAGCCTTCTCTTGAAATCTACATCTCAAGTTCGAAAAGTTTTGGAGATATGGTTGAGGTAAAAAAAAAAAATTGAAGAAGACAAGGTGGGTGTTGCGTTGATTCGTTTTTTTTTTTTCAAGATTTGTATCGCGAGAATATGAAGACGAGGAGTTCCAAGATCCTGGCAGAGTCGTTGCAGAATATCTTGCTGAAGTAAATGATCAGGCAATTTTTCTGGATTATGCTCAGCGGCTGTTGGCGATAGATCCTGTGTTGGGTGTTCAGGTAATCCATTTTTTTTCTTGGTTGCTATTGCTTTGGCTTTAAACTGCCAGTTACAGACTTTCATGACCACGAAACTGGATCTTGAACAATCAAAAATACTTTCTATTCTTGATCAATGCGGGAGTTTAGCTGTTCGCTCTTACTTGGAGAATCTACAAGCGAAGGGCAAAATAGATGCCGTTTGTGAAGTGCGGTTATTGCAACTATATCTTGAAGAATTGCCTCGGTTATATAGCAGCGACGCGCTCCTGGAAAATCGTTGAGTTTGGAACAGGATGCTGTTGTAGTTGTTGAACTTTTTTTTTTTATCTTTTCACCAGGAAACCTGTATACACTGCTACCTTTTTCATCCAGGCCCATGTTTCCAGAATTTTTAAAGACCCAGTCTGATTCTTTGAGTGTCATACGCGTCAAGATATTCAACTTGCTAAGTGCCACACGTCCATCAACACCCACCGCACTCTTGACTCTTTGCGCCAGACTCCTCGAGTTTGAGGGATTGTATTTTGAGCATGGATTCGTGTATAGTAAAAGAAACGAATTGGACAAGACGTTAAAGATTTGGGTGGCAGAATTGATGGATTTCAAGTCTGCCGAAAAGTTGTGTTTGGATCACCACCATGAGGATGGAAACTCGGATGAAATGTATAGATTATTGTTGAAATTATATTTGGATGGCGATAATCAGTTGAGTTTTTATTTTATTTTATTTTTATTTCGTTTTGGAGATTACTAAGCCTTATTTTTTTTTTTTTTCGAATTCCACCCAAAAAAAAAAGCCCTTTCCATGCCCATGAGTATGCCAATCAAGTGATAAATTTGTTGAATGCGTTTCCAAGCAAATTTGAATTGGCCGAGGTTTGATTTGGGTTGCCAAGAGCGTTTTTTTTTTCAGTGCATCCTTTTTTAACGTGAAAAAAAAAACTGTTAGATTCTCGATATTCTGCCTGATCAGTGGTCCTTGGCTGCTTTAAGTGGGTTCTTTTCGTCTCAGCTGCGTTCAAGCTTTCACGAATCACAGGAACAGTTGCTGGTAAAGTCGTTGGTCAAAGGTGAAAGTTTTAAGGTACGAGAAACTGACAAACAAAAAAAAAAAAAAAAAAAAGAAACGTATGTATTCTAAACCACTATTTTCAGATCAACGCAGATCTAGTCTGCTGCTACAATAGTTTCACGCCATCTATTGTAACTGCGACGTGCACATGCGTTGTGTGCAAGAAGGCTATGACTGACGCCGATGCAGGGAATTTTGTGTTGCTGCCTGTTGGCGGCAAAGAAGGTGGCGAAGCGCAGATTGGGCATGTGTCATGCGTCCGCCTTTCGTGACAGTACCTGCACTGTAATCTGTCCAAAAATTGGGGAAAAGTGTGAAATAATAAAAAATAAAAAAAAAAAACAGGCAGAGATGCAGAACAGCAGCAGGGGGCTTTCCCCCGCCAACTCTGAGGGCGAAGACTCAGCGTATGCATCCATGTTCAGCGACACGGACCACAGCCGGTCGCCGCAGTGGCAGCCACGCCTGGGCCCGCCGCTGGCCGGCAGCGTGCCGGCGATGGCGATGGCGATGCCGGCGGCGATGCAGCGCACGCGCTCGTTCGGCGTCGGCGCGCTCGCCCGCGGCGGCCCCGGCGGCGGCGGCAGCGGCAGCGGCAGCGTGTCCGAGCGCCTGGCGAGTGCGCCGGCGCCGGCGGCCGCCCCGGCTGCGGCGGCGGCTGCCGCTTCGGACGACTTCTCGCTGGACGCCCTCAAGACGCAGATGGACGCCGCCTTCGGCTTCGGCGGCGGCTTCCAGATCAAAGTGCTCGGCGTGCCGCTGCAGAACGCACGCAGCAGAGTCGAGACACAGACGAAGCTGTGTCTGCAGATGGTCAATGCAACTGTGAGTGTGCGGCAGAGTGGAGTACTGATCGGTTCCTGATCGGATGCCTTCTTTGTCTTGCAGGGCAACAAGACGAGTCTGTGGACGCATTTGCGTCTGCCTGAGCAGCTGGTGACGAAGGAAAAACTCAGAAAGAGCCAGAACGTGGTTGATTACTCGCTGATTCCACTCAACAAGGTGCTTGATCTGCAAGCTGTCATTATTTGTGCGTCGGATCCAAAGAAGGATGTGCAGATTTGTTCGGGTTGTCAGCAGCGTGAGGTGTGATGTGGCGCTTTTTTTTTTTGAGTTCAGGTTTCTCACTCTTTCCCACAGCTCAAGCGCAGTAAAAAGAAATCAGAATCGGCGTCGTCGTCTTCCGATGTCAAGATGGAAGATGTCAGTTTGTTCAATGGATTGGATACGAATGCTATGGCAGAGAATGATTCTGGAAAGATTGTCTTGTTCAACTGTGGATCCTACGTTGATTTTAGCAGCGGTGATACAATTCTTCCAACCAGAATCACGTGTTATTGCAGGCATCACAATGAAAAGACTGGATTCTGGTATGTGTGGTTGTTGATTGGTCTGAAAAAATTTCTTAAACCGCCACATTTTGGGGGGATTTTTTTAGCGTTTACTTTATTGCTCGTGATCATAATTCAAACGTCATTGCTACTGGAATTTCTCCTCCGATTCTTATCACCGATGATCACAAGGGTACAAAGGCCAAAGGCTTGAAGCGCTCCCGAGCTGACGAACTAGCCGAAAACATGATTCCGGAAATGCCATCACCAACATCTCCTCCCAATACAGTCCTTCGGCCGCAGTCTGACTTTCAAGATGATATTATTGCGCAATTTATTCCTGCGTTGTTGGCTTCAGAATCCAATGCGCCACTGTTTGAGAACTTTGGCATTCGAAAGGAAGATCCCGAATTTAGAAGATCAAAGAAGCAATTTCAATCTCCACCACCGCAATCTGTGTTTTCTTCTTCTTCTTCAGCATCTTCTTCGTCGCCAGCGCCACCTTCTGCAGTCATTAATCGAATTATTCCCGGGGAAGGTCAGTCAAGGTCAACCAGTAAATTCAACACTTGTTTTAACCATGTGATTTGTTGTCTACAGGCCCCATACAAGGCGGTGTCGAAATAACGATCCTGGGAGAAAATATCCACAATGGACTGATTGCAGTCTTTGGCGACTTGGATGCCATCACTACTCAAGTTTGGGGAACGAGCACTATGATTTGTATTCTACCACCGTCGTCCACCCCAGGACCTGTTCCCGTCACGCTTAAAGCCGTTGCTGGATTCAATGCGAATCCTGTTATTCCAGACATTCCTGTCACATTCATGTACAAGGATGATCTGGATCGGTCGTTGATGGAACTGGCGTTGCAAGTTGTGGGGTTGAGAATGACTGGATCTTTGGATAGTGCCAGAAATGTAAAACTCTTTCAATCTTTTTTCTTTTTCGAATTACGGTTTTCTGGGTTAATGTTTAAGCAAAATCTACACACAGATTGCAATGCGCATTGTGAATGAAACGGCTCAAGAAACTATGAATGATTCCGCCTTGACTTTCAATGAATTGAAACGCAATCAACTTGAGACAGCTGTCCTGAATGCATTGTTTAGTTTGGAAGAGCACACTGACGAACTCAACGACGCTCAACAAGTGGTTTTAACATCTCTCCTGGATATGACATTCCACTCGTCCAATGGACTCAACATGCTTCATATTGCGTGTCTTGCTGGAATGACGACGCTTGTAAAGTACTTGATCTCGTTGGACTGCGACATGGATCCACGGGACAAGAACGGTTTTACGCCGCTCATGTTTGCGATTCTGTCACGGAATCATACAACCGTTGATATCCTCTTGCAAGCGGGTGCGTCTCACTTGTTGACTTCAAAGAATGGCGTGTCGTGTTTTGCGTTGGCGAAAAAGAATGGAGCGGCTGAATATGATGTGTTTTTGAAGGCGTTGGATGCGGTTGGGGACGCGTGTTTGGGGGGTTATGAGGATGGAGCAGAGTTTGATGATGTTGTGGCATCATCTTTCCCGGTTGCTGCCGGTGTCGGTGCGGGCATTGTTCCAGACATTAGCAGCAGCAACAACAGTGGACTGACTCGACGATTGTCTTGTCCCAATGTTTTTTCTGTACCGGCCGTTCCCGAATTCAAGAGCGTAATTGATACCAGCTTACCAACGCAAGCAAAAAAGGGCCTTGGAACTGCAATGACGGCGAAACTGGTGGAAGAATTAACCAACTCCCTGCCACCGCCGCCGCCGCCGCCTCCTGCCGCTGATAAATTGAAGAAGGGTAGAAGTTCAAAGGGCATTGCGGAGGCCAATTCGATTCGGTGGACGAACCCCGATGAGGAACTCAAGAATATCATGAATGGATTCAAAATGTTTTCCTTCTTGGGTCCGCTTGTTCATACTATGGTATGTGTACAACACAAACACCCACTATATAAAAAAAAAAAGAAATCGCTCGTTTGCTAATTAAACTTTTTTTTTACAGGCCAACCCTCTTGTAGTTCAACGAGTCGATGTCAACTATTTGTTCAACAACAGTTTAGCAGCCGCAGACTTCCCAACCAAAAGTGGCGGAGTATCGTCACGGGAGGCAAAGAAACAGCAACAAAAGAAGCTCGATCAAACTGTCTCTGTTGTTCCATTCTCTGGATTCGGCGACGAAGACCACTGTTGTGAATCATGGAACAATGGGCTAGGGACAACGCATCAAGCGTCGTGCAGCAAGGCGATACAGCTCAAAAAGAATGAACGCAAAAGGAAGCGAAAGGAGAGGGCGTTGTGGTTGTTTTGGTTACCACTGTTTACACTGGCATTGATGTTGTTGTTGTTTTGGGTCATGTTGTCGGAAGAGGAGATGGGGGCCTTGTTGGATAGATTTCTTACGTGGAATGATGGGGTTGTTAGTAAGGTGAAGGATACGTATAAAGTGTTGCAGAAGGACAGCAAGAATTTGGTTTTCGAGTTCCTGAATACTGGGTTTGGGCAATTATAGGCTGTTTTTTTTTGATTTGTAGTTGTTGTTTTTTTTGCAGTTGTGTTAGTGTGTAATAGCATTTTATTGAAACGAAATGATGTTATAGAATGACACAAGTCAGCAAAGAAAACAAAAGGTTTAAGGGATGTCTATGTATCATTTTCCAGATCTTCATATTCTGTCGGGTCGAGGGTTGCGTCTTTGACCAAGTCGTTGTCCCTGTCCAAGCGGTCTCTTTGGTCCACAATAAAAGTGTGCTCGAGTTGACTGACGGCATTCGGGTTTGAGAGGTACGCCGACACGCCGCTCATCTGCATCTCGATGGTGTGGCGCACGGGTCCAATGTGGCAGTTTGCGCACACGCCGTCGATGTACGGCACCAGCGTGTGGATGTTCTCGGCCGAGTCGTCGATGTTGTGTGCGATCTGATTGGTCAGCGAGTGGATCGACGTCTGCAGCGGCGCAGCGAGCGCGCGGAAGGCGGCGCCGGACGCGGCGAAGCACTCGTCGGCGAAGGCGGCGGCGGCGCGCACGCCCTTCAGCGCGATGTCGGCGGCGGCGAGCGCGCGCACGGGGCCCAGGCTCAGCGCCGTTGCAAGCGTCGCGACGACGCGCCCGAGGCTGGCGAAGGCGTCGTTGCCGTTGTTGCGCCCGCGGCTGGTGGCCATTGCGACCGTGTCGCTGACGATCTGGTCGCGCGCCGTGTTGGCGCCGGAGGCGATGTTGGTGTTCTCGCTGCGCACCGCCGCTGCCGCCAGCTGTCCGCCCGCGAGCGCCGTGCCCGTCGACACGTTCGCCGCATGCAGTCCGGCTGCGACGGGCGCTGCGCTGACATGCGACGAGGCGAGCGTCACCGGCGGCGGCGGCCGCGGCCGCGAAGACCCTCCCGCATTGCCGACATTGAATGCCGCCTTGACCTGCGAAAACAGGTTGCCCTTCTTTGGCTGTTCAGGACTGGCAAGCACGGACTCGTTCTCGCGGACGGGATGTCCTCCTGGTCCACCTGCATTCCCCCGTTTGAATAGATTGCTGCTCATTTGGGAGTTTTGATTAAAATCACCACCACACTATTTTTTGCCGTTTTCACCGTTTTCACAACTGTGTTCTTTTTACTTGTGCTTTGCTTCTCTTAAAAAAGGGATTCGAAGGAAAACAAGCAATCGTTCATCATCATCATCAGGCAGGTTGATGTTGATGCAAGTCTGATTGGTTTCGTGGAATGCCGGATACAGCACCGACTCCAACAACTCCACCAACGGTCGGATAATGTTGACCCTGTCTGAACTGCTCCTCAAATCTTCAGCGATTGGTGTATCATCTTCAACTCCTTCTTCTTGCGGTTCCAATTTGACGACACCATCCGTGTCCAATTTATCCGCAAACACTTTCAAAACACCAACAATCGCCAAATACCCCTCTTGCACAGCCTCTCTAAAGCTTTGCTTCTTTGAAAACGAAGCAAGCTCATTGTTGCTGTCCAGCATTTCAACCCAGCTTGGTTTCGCTCGACAACAAATGAACCACAGGACAATGGCCGCTTCAAACAGGGGCAAATATGAATGGAAAAACATTTCACAGTTGCGCGTACCGCCGTCTTTTGAAAACACATTCGCCAATCCCGTGGCAAGCCTGCTAATGTGATAGGCATGTTGGAAACTGGATTTCACTGCATTGGATACCAAAAGTTGCTGTGCAACAACTTGACCGTCGTCGTCTTCGTCCTCATCACTTACACTACAAGAAGCGACGACGCCGACAGCAGCAGCAGCAGCAGCGGTTTCATCAAAAGCTATCCTTTCGGCAAGGTAGAGGTGAGGCCGATGGAGTTGGCAAACAGCCCCATGGTAAAACAAGTTCAAGATTGTGCGACATGAGGTTTCCGGACCCGCCACTTTCAAGATAATATCGTCGCCGATATTAATATGCAAGATTGTTGGAAGTGATGAATGCCATATATCAAGGCGATTCCGTAACGTAATGAATTCGGAGGTTTCCGTAAAAGCAAGCTGAATGGAGGTAGAAGAAGCATGCACAATAATGCTTGAAATAATTTCTAGTAGATGATATAAATAGACGACAGGGGCGGTTTGTGTTGATGTCTCTAGCTGGTACTGAATTGGCTTCACAGTGACAACAGCAGGGTACGAATCAGTTCGACCATGGCTTAGATTCGTGATTTTAATAATGACACCAACAACCCAGAATGTGCGTCGCCTTTCTTCCTTTTCAGTCTCCGAGAGTTGTTGCATGTGCAGCCACGGCGAGTCGTCGGGATCAACCTCAAGACGGAGAGCATAGAGCATGATTTCGGCCTTGGAAAAGAGTTGAAAAGCGGCGGATACTTTGCAACTCAACATTGCATAGAGACCACAAAAAAATAAAGCTTGCAAAGTTTTGATTGATGGAACGTCTGTTGAACTGAGAAGAGCGCGTAGACGAATGTAGTACCCAAATCCAATGCTCGATTTCATATTCGGAGTCATATGAGCGGCGAGCGCACAAAGACTTAACCTTAAAATAAAAATAAATAAAAAAAAAAGTTATTGTGATTAGTGAGCATGCTTGGTCAGCAACATTCACAAAACAACCAAGAACAAACCGAACAGCCGGTGCCTCGGTATAAAAGTTTGCCAAAATGCTCATTGGAAGTAAAATATAGAATGAAGACCGGTAGCGATAGACGAAACCTTGAATGAAATTTGACACCAAAGCGAAATCCTCCTCTGTTGTTGCTGACAAAAGAGGGTCGGTCACGGATTGTTCATCCTCGTCTTCAATAGCGAGATCGAAGGAGAGCATGAGTTGGTCAAGAAAAGATGCTGTTGATGCTTCGGTGCTTGTACTATTTTGCGGAGATGATAACGACATATCAGATTGCCTGACAATGTCCAAGTCAAGCCGGAGCGGCGCAAGACGGCGGCCATTCATTCTGCTGTCTTCTGAACTGTTTCGCGATAGTCCGCTGGCTTCGCTGTTGGCGTAGGTAGTGGGTTCGGTCGAACTTGCTTGTTCAATAAGGAGATCATTCGGCAGCCGAGTACTTAAAAGACGTCGATGATAAACACACTCTATGCCCTTGTCGAAACATCGCGTGCAAGGGTTACCCAAAGAGCAGCGCTTTCTCCGCAGCCTACACTCGTTGCAGGGAGTTGGCCGCTTACCCAAGTCCGAGAGATCCGTGTAAAGGTCCATTGAGGAGGCTCCCGGAGCAGGGGCAATTGCAACAAAAGTGTAGATGCAACTAGTGCCGCGTCGAATGCATCTGGAGCACGATGGTTTCGCCAAATCGCAGCTCTTGCGGAGTTTTTTGCAGGGAACACAAGCAACTGCTTTGGAAGGAAGCGGGATTGGATGCTGCTGCTGAGAGCCTGCGGCAGGTCGAGACAGCATGGAAGAAAGTGGCGTTGGAATACTACTAGTAGCCAGTCCACCAGGTTTGCGATCCAATCTAAGGGGGGGGTGTTTGAGCTCACAATTTCCAAAGCGGAGACACGCCGATTTTTTGAGTCCCGCTCACAATCCGCCCAATTACAAAAAAAAAAGGAACCAAGCAACAGATTACTTATCAGCCGAAATTCGTGCGTCGGACAGAGCAAATGATCCCTTGCGAAATCTTTTGACAACAAACTGTACAAGCCGTGGGATGGCCAGGGGTCATGCACGATACCTGCACAAGTGATCGGCATGTAAAGTCATGAGGATGATAGACAAATGACCAAAATTATGCGTTTATTCGATTGCAAGAAAGGAGCGGGGTAACAAAAGAGGAAAGTCGTTGCAATCGAGTTCCCAGAACGTCATCAATCTAACTTGTCCGATTCGATCGATTTTAAGAGAATTTATTTGCGTCTATTCCAATTGTCTCCAATTGTTGCAATTAATCGACGTGTTTTTTGTTCTTGCGTGGTCAAGTACAAAAAATATGTCTGAAAATACAATTGCACTGTTCAAGAGCCTTGGTTTCTCAGACCAGAAGGCAAAGGAGACGGCAGGAAATAAGAAGATCTGTGGTCGATTCGAAACACTTCTGGCTGAGGTATAAATGCGTTGGGGAGGGAGTTGGGTCTACTTGCGCTGATGCGTTTTTTTTTTGTTTGCTTGCCTCAGGTGAATCCAAAAGACTCATCTACTTTCGTGGCTCCACTCTACACACTCGCATCCACCGCGACGCCAATCGCTGGAAGCACTCATCTGATTTATATTGGAAAAGCTATCGTTGCCGAGAAACTGAAAACAAATGACCAAATCGCTGGTTGGGCTTTGTGTTTTTTTTTCCGGCTCACACTCTTGCTCACTGTTTCATTGGTTTATAAAAAGCCGCAATCAAGTTTGCTGAAGGTATTAAGGAAGGAGCTATTGATAGCAAAGCTTTCGACGAAGCATGTGGAGTCGGTAAGAAATGCTCTTATCCGTTTTCCCTTTTTCCCCGACCACCACAAAAAAAAAAGAGAGAGAGGGCGTGAGTTTGAAACTACATCCGATATTTGAGCATTGGCTCCTTTTTTTTTCGGCCTTCGATTTACCTGTAAGGATCCTAACTTTTTTTTTACCTTTTAGGTATCGAAGTAACTTTGAAGGACATCCTCGCAGGAATCGACAAACTGTTCGTGTCCAAGAAAGATGATATTGAAAAGAAGGGGCATGGAGTTCTGGGAATCTTGATTGCCGAGATGAAACGAGAATTACGATGGGCGAATGCTGCCACAGTAAAGGAGGAAGTGGAGAAGAAGCTGGTCCAAGTTTTGGGACCCAAAGGAGCGCCGGTATGTGTTTTCCTTTTGACATAAAAATTATGTTCTGGAAATTTCCCACTGATGGGGAGTGTTGCAGGTGAAGAAGGCGGCTCCTGTTGCTGATGCCAAATCAGGAAAACCGCCCGCTCCAGTCGCCAAACCAACTATTGCCGAATTGGCAAAGACTCACAAGTTTGTTCATGAAGGCCAATTGTCTCAGCTCCACAAACCTGGTGGCAATCCACAGATTAAGCCAGAACTGATGGCTGAACACTTGAAAAGAACTGGAGCCCGCGTTATCACTCGTTTCCCTCCTGAACCAAATGGATTCCTTCATATTGGACACGCGAAAGCCATCAATGTGAACTTTGGGTTCGCTCAAGCGCATGGTGGAATTACCAACTTGCGTTATGACGATACTAATCCAGAAGCTGAAGAGGAGAAATATTTCACATCTATTCTGGATACTATCAAATGGCTCGGATTCGAGCCAACTCAAATCACTTACTCGTCAGACCACTTCCAACGGCTTTACGATTTGGCTGTGGAACTCATCCAAAGAGACAAGGCCTATATTTGCCATTGTACGGGAGAAGAGATTCACCACCACAGAGGAGGTGACAGTATGGGACCGCGTTCTGAATGCGCACACAGAAACAGACCCATTTCTGAATCTTTGCTGGAGTTTGAGAGAATGAAGAATGGGGAGTATCCAGAAGGAGCTGCGATTTTGAGAATGAAGATGGACATGTTCAACCCAAACCCACAATTTTGGGATTTGGTTGCTTATCGTGTTCTCTATTCCCACCACTACCGAACTGGAGATGCTTGGTGTATTTATCCAACGTAAGTCCTGATTGATAGTTTTTGGTTTTCATTTGAGAATAATTGTGGTCTCATTGTATCCCAGCTATGATTACACTCACTGTCTTGTTGACTCATTTGAGGACATTACTCACTCCCTTTGTACAACTGAGTTCACACTCTCTCGGGAATCATATTATTGGTTGGTTGATGCTCTCGAGTTGTACAAACCTGTTCAGTGGGAGTACGGGCGTTTGGCCCTTACATATGCCATCATGTCCAAGCGCAAGCTCCTCCAGCTTGTCAACGAAAAATACGTGATTGGTTGGGACGATCCACGTCTGTATACCATGGTGGGAGTCCGCCGTCGTGGATTCACAGCCGAGGCTATCAATGCCTTTGTTCGTGAATTGGGAGTAACCAACGCCAACAGTGTCATCCCCGCCGAACGACTTGAAAACTTTGTCCGTGATCACTTGAATGAAGTAGCTCCTCGTCTGATGGTTGTGATGGAACCACTCAAGATTACAATCACCAACTTGCCTGAAGACCACTACGAACAAATTACAGTTCCAAATAAACCACGAGACGATGCAATGGGTACCCACGTGATTCCGTTCACACGAACCGTGTACATTGATGCCTCTGATTTCCGTGAAGAAGACGACCCAGAATTCTTCCGTTTGATTTTGGGCAAGAGTGTCGGATTGTTGAACGTTCCACGTCCAATCATTGCCAAGGAAGTAGTGAAGGATGCTTCTGGCAAGATTGTGGAGATCAAGGCCATTATGGAAGAGACTGCGAAGAACAAGCCAAAGGCGTATATCCAGTGGGTTGCTGAATCCAAGAAGGACAAGTCTCCAGTACCTGTCGAGATTAGAAACTACTCCAACTTGTTCTTGCACCCAAATCCAATGGATAAAAAGCTTGTACCTGGGGGCTGGTTGTCAGACATTAATCCAAACTCGTTGGTGGTTGTGAATGCTATGGCAGAAGTGGGTGTTCGAGTGAGCAAGGTTGAAGACAAGTACCAGTTTGTCCGATTGGGTTATTACTGCGTTGATAAGGACTCGGAATTGGAGAAGGACAAGTTTGTCTTCAACCGAACTGTTGGTTTGAAGGAAGATGCTGGAAAGCAGTAAAGCAGTGTTTTGAAATTGCTTGGAATGTGGGTAGGAATAAAGTCACAGATGACAGTCGGTATTTTCTGTTCAACCTTCCACCGGAAAGCCACACCATTTTGAAAAAGGCAATATGTATGAATCGCTATTTTACTTATTTACTGTAAGCTATTGTTCCGTTCCTGATTCTTCCGTGCTCGCCCAATAAGCGCATTCCGGTCTCGAAAACACTGCCAATCACTCGAAGCAAGAGAGTTAACAGTGTCCATGATGGGAGAAAGAATTTTAATTCCTTTCTTCCCATCTTGCCTTGACTCCCCCGCCGCCTTCTGACCTCTCAATACAACCGTCCAATCAACATAGCTCCCCCACCCACTTCCAGACACATTTCCAAAAGATATTGAATTTCCATGACGTTCAGCAAACCGTGTAAACATGGTCTCGCTCGCCAGATTTGTGGAAAGAACACTGAATTCCACGTTTGTGAGACCTGCCAACTTTTCTTGTGTGACAATGAAATCGAGCATCTTGGACGCAATGCCTTGTCCCTCGGCGGATTTCAGGAGAACGATTTCGTTGATTGTAAGAGTATCCGTTGTTCGCTTTGAAGGGATCGGATTGTCATGTGTGATGTTTGAATCCGAGGGGTAGTACCCAGTTGGGCCAAACCGGTCAGTTTCAAAGGTCCGTGCAAGAATGTATCCAACTAGTGTATCACCAAGCCAAGCCGTAGTGTGCAAGCTGTTTGTAGTTGGGAGGTAGCTTTCCCGAACGTTTTGACATGTCGATGGACCACTCAAGTTCGAAAACAGTCTTGTTTTCATCATCTTGTCTGCCAAAAGAGAATCCTGCTGGAAACAGGCCGCTGTAGCCATGCGATAAACGATTGTTGGCTTGGGTGACATCGCAATTTATTTCTATTTGAAGAAAAAAAAAAAACAGAAAAGGGAGTTGCCGCCAACCTATCCAAAATTTTCCCGTTTCTTCGTTTTCACGACAACTCAAAGCCAGCCCCTGATTTAATGGCATACAGCAACTTTGCCTTGAGGGAAGACTTTTTCTGATACGCTGGCAGTTTCAACACATTGAAGCATGTCGACGCCGTCGGCAACCGAGTGGCATCCTTTCCCACGCCAAAGAAGGAACCAAGAGCTTTCCCAAATTGAGTTCCCGGTCGCGAATCATTGTCATCCGAAGAAATAGCCGCAACAAATCGGATTGTGAATTGTGGCTCCAAGTGTCGAAATCCTCCGACAGGTGGGTTGGAGCAAGAAG
The DNA here is from genome assembly GCA_025765595.1 of Obelidium mucronatum. Lineage (NCBI taxonomy): Eukaryota > Fungi > Chytridiomycota > Chytridiomycetes > Chytridiales > Chytriomycetaceae > Obelidium > Obelidium mucronatum. The sequence continues at coordinate 74,831 of JAIVFH010000031.1, forward strand.
TCACGAACTTCAAGAAGGCATTCTGTTTTTTTTTTTGTTTGATTAGAGCAACTACAAAAAAGTTTTTTTCAAGATGGTAAAAAAATACCTTTTCTTTCGCTTCCATCTCTTCAATCACTTGCCAAAAAGCGCGAATAGTTGCATGTCCGTCAAAATACCCACCCTCATAGCGTGTGTGTCGCCTCAGATCAGAAACATCAAAGTCAACATTTTCTCCGCTCATCAGGGTTTGCAATTCACGTGGAGAAAAGAATCGAATATACCGTTCCGGCATGATGGATCTAAAGCCTCCCACCAATGCGCGAAACTGAGCCTTGCATTCTTGATTTAACCGGTAGTCGCTCATAATGTGAATGTACTCGTACTTGTTTTCATTCGTTACAGTCTTGTTGGTAATTTGTGGTGGTGTAAGGACAAACAAACAAAAAAAAAAAAACGAAAAAAAGCCTCACAATCGCTGATCCGCCAGGTTTGATTTCCTTAGACTTCAACTGCCCAAATACATTCTCATCAATTGTAAAATTCAAGTCGAGATCTTCTGCATCTCCTTCATAATGTTTCAAAAACAAGAGATTCTTGTAAAGTTGTCTATCCAATGAAGGCAAATCTTCCTGCCAAATAAAAGTCAAAAAAAAAAGAAAAAGAGAAAAGAAAAAGGCACTCACAAAATAGTTGAGCCGTCCCAACATTTTTGCATATATAAATGTCGCGAATGGAATATCAATCACAATCCCTTCGTACAACGCTTTACCAAAGATTCTTCCCACAAATTCAAGAAGCTGTAAATGATCATCATGAATTGATGAAGAGAGAGAAGGAACACAGTTTCCATCGTCAGTGGTGCGAAACAGGCCAAAGTCGGACGCAAATGCTGCTTTGCACATGTCTTCCAAAAACTCCTTGAAGACTCCATTTTGATCAATTCCCGCCTCTACTAACCCCAGCTCATTAACAAAACGAACTTTGATGGTTTGCTTAAGTTGTGAAAGTGTAATTTTTCCAAGTTGCCTAAATCCATCCTCCAGAATTATTCCTCTGCGAACCGTGATCACAAGTGGAAGATCTCCAATAGTTTGTTTGTCGGCCTTGACCATGTGTCTAAAGATATCAACTTTGAAAGAAAGAAATAGGTCAGGAGAACTTAGTGATGGCTGTCTTCAAATTCTATACCTCGATGCGCAAAAGGAATACATTGCGGAAGCTGATTCAAAATCTGAATAGCCCTCTTTTCTCCGTTCTTAACATCTTCAACTATCGCCCCTCTTTGGACTTCCTTCATAATCCAATTCTCTGCGTTTTCTCCAAACGGTCGCCTCGTCGATTGGTCATATAAAATTCGTAGCAACCTTTGAGCAGAATCGATGGTACTACCATCAAATTCGGTTCCTTCTTCATCCGCCAAACTCGTTGTGTTGTTATCCGCATTCCAAATGGCACCAAAACAGAAGCTATTCAGGAAACTGGAGAGTTGCACCAACTCGTCCAACAGAAAAGGGAACTGTTTCTCGTAAATGTCGTCGTCATCCAGAGTCGTGAATAAAATACAACAAGATTCACAAAAAGTATTGAAGATGGGCATTAACGGTTCTTTTGATGGATTCTTTGATGATTTGAGAAAGAGCTGAAGTCCAGACGTCGTGAAGCCACCTTGAGGGCCAGCTACATTAAGTAAGCGCCAAAGCCGTGGAATAAGGGTTGGTGTCCAACTCAAGGATGTATAAATCTGCTGGGTTGAATTGAGGACGACTCGTCCAAGCTGATAGAAGAAGGAACACATTTGAAGACATGAGACCGACATGAGAGTACATTCACGATCGTCAAGAACTGCGCCATCTTCTTTAAAGCCCAGTTTGGAAAAGAACTGTGTTCGTTTCACAGGTTTAACAGAAACTGGGGCTGGAAAACCAAATTCAAGAAGATCCGCAAACACAGCTGTGACAAAGGGGCGCGACCATAGAAATGATAGACTTTCGGCCAGTTTGTTGTGAAACTCTGCTGGTACATCCAAAATGGGTCCGCTGTACCACTGCAGGACAGGGTGAAATCGAGTCTTGTTGGTGGCTTTTGATTTCACAAACTGGCCACAAAGCTTCAATAACTTGGTTGCAGCTGATATAAAATCGGTCATGACTGGTAGTATTAGCTTCGAATTGCCAGAAATGGAAGATTTCAGCTCTGGATCTTGCTTAATCAGATCAACCAAATTCCCAAGCAAAAACAGCGACAATTCTCCATTAATCTGTTCCAAGTCGCCAGACTTGAAGTGCACATCAGAATTGAGGATAGACAGAGGCTGCGCAAGAGCAACTTTTGTCTGGATCAACTTCAAACCACTTGCATCCAACATTGGCACAAGCAAAGGCACCGAGAGCACGAAAGCCGTGAATTTAACGGCATCTTTTGCACTGAGAAGAATCATCAGAACAGCATTCGTCCAGAGTGCATTTGCTTTCAGGTCCTTCTCGTTTGACGCCTTGTGTTTTAGAAGGGTGGCGCGGGCTTTTACTTTCGCGGCCAACGCAGCGGCCAGATCCGTAAAGTATCTTGCTTCGTCTTCCGGATCGAAAGTCAGCGGCGGGTTTTGAGCGGCGTGCGCCACAAGCAGCCGAAGCTCGGCGCCCGACACAAAGTCCGCTGCGCACACGCGCGACACGCAGCAGCGGCGCAGAAACGACACGCGGCGGCGGCCGAGGCGCGTCGCGGCAAAGGCGGCGAGCGCCGCCGGCTGCTCAACAGCGGCGCGCGCCGCGGCGCCAATGCGCGGCGCCGTCGCCTCGAGACTGCCGCCGCCGAGCAGCGCAAGCCGCAGCGCCAGCGGCGCGTCTGCGCCAAGCCCATCCCACTCCGCCGCCGCCATCGCCGCCGCCGCCCGCCGCCGCGCCGCCCGTCGCCACCAGCGCTGCAGCGCCACCGCAGCCGCAACGCGCCGGCGTTCGTCCCGCTGGCGCCGTGCTTTGTCCGCGACTGACTCCTTCTTGTCGCCGGAATCGAACTGCATCGTTTTTTATTACTTTTATTGACAACTTACCAATTTCTTTTTTTCTTCTTTCTCGATGCATTCAAGCGATAGCGACAGTGCTGGAAAGAACAACAGCAGCAGCAACACTGGTCTGGGCGATGTCATATACGGATCGGTATAGTCAATGCGGCTCCTCCTGCTTCATTTGTTCGGTCGTGGTTCTGAATGAGACTTGGTTTCTTAGGTGGCAGGTGTAATGGGCAAATATGTCGAATATCCCTTCGACACCATAAAGGTCCGACTTCAGACACAGCCTCTGACAAGCAATCATCTTGCCCCGACGTTTAAAGGACCCGTGGATGTGTTCATGAAGACTCTCCAAGTAGAAGGGTTCTTTGGTCTCTACAAGGTATTCACTTATCTTGGACCCTTATCTTGAGAAATATCGTTTGACCTGAATTACTTCTTGCTGCACCGCATATCAATTGGATGTCACAATAGGGTATTTCTGCTCCATTGGTTGGGGCTATGATTGAAAACAGTGGGCTGTTCCTGTGCTACAACCAAATTCAATGGGCCGTGAGGTCTGTATCAAACGTTGGTCCAGACGCGCCTCTATCAATCACTCAGCTGTCAACGTGCGGCTTTTTCTCTGGTGCTATCGTATCTATGGTGCTGACTCCCGTGGAACTGATCAAATGCAAGCTTCAAGTCCAAGGCCTCAACAAACACGTACCAACTTTGTCGTCTGCGTCTTCTTCATCTTCTATTAATGGTGGGCTTCGACCGACCTACAACGGCCCGTTACATATTATCAAAACTACTCTGAAAACTGAAGGATTGGCGGGGTTTTATCGTGGGCACTTGGGCACGTTTCTAAGAGAGAGTGGTGGTGGGGCTGCATGGTTTGGAACATATGAATACGTCTGTAAAGCCATGATTGAACGCAATGCACATAAGGGGGTGAAGACCAAGGATGATTTAACACCCGTTCATTTAATGGGTGCCGGAGCTCTTGCAGGAATGGTTAGTCGTGTTCTGTGAATAGTTTTTTATCTCCAGTGTATTTTACTCTATATTGATTCAACTCAGATGTTCAATTTTTCACTGTTTCCTGCCGATGTTATTAAATCTCGGCAGCAAACAATGGATTCTAACTCAACCGGAAAGCGAGGCTTTGGCGAAATTGCTAAAGAAATCTATGCCACTCAAGGAATCAAGGGATTTTATCGGGGTTGTGGAATTACAGTTGCCAGATCTGCACCAACCAGCGGCGTTATCTTCATGTCATATGAACTGCTGCGTCGAAACTTTCCCATTTAGGAAATCTAGATTCATAATAAATTGGGGTTTTTTGTTTACCTTCTGTGATTCACCAAAATCAATCCAAAAATATGACTCCTCACCCAAAACGGCAAAAGACTCAAGGCAACACCGCTAGCACAAATCCAATTGTTTCCAATCCATGGAAGACGGCGAATGCTTCTCCAGGAAACGTGACACCTCCTCACCCAGAGGGTCCCGACTATCTGAAACTTATCTTGACAGCCAATGTCTATGGTAATGCACACGGTTCGGCTAAGATCATCCATCTGAAAAGATCAATCAAAAACACAATACAGACGTTGCTCAAGAGACACCTCTTCAACAGGCTCATAACTTATCAAACAAAACCAAAAACACTGTTCTCTTGAAGCGAGAAGACCTGCAACCCGTCTTCTCGTTCAAGCTGCGTGGTGCGTACAATCGCATGCAACAGCTTTCCGATGAGGAAAGGGAAGCTGGAGTTATTGCCTGCTCTGCTGGTAACCATGCTCAAGGTACAAGCTTTTTTTTTTTTTGTCGTGGGAGATAACACAGAGATAAAGAGAAAGACCCTAACTCCCAAACGAACCAGGTGTTGCTCTGGCAGCTCAAAAGATGGGGATTAAAGCGACTATTGTTATGCCTCTTGCCACTCCTCCTATCAAAGTTCGTAACGTGAAACGTCTTGGTGCTCAAGTTGTCCTGTATGGAAACGACTTTGATGAAGCGAAGGGTGAATGCACCCGTCTTTCTGCTTTACACAAGTTGACAAATATTCCTCCGTATGATGATCCTTATGTTATTGCTGGACAAGGTTTCGTTGACAAGATTTCTTTTGTATTGTGCGGAGTTTTCTCAATATTTTCTTTTAGGAACTATTGGTGTAGAACTGTTGCGTCAAGTAACAAGACATCAAGACGTCGAAGCTATCTTCGTATGCTGTGGTGGGGGTGGTTTGGCAGCTGGAATTGCCGCCTATGTCAAAAGAGTTGCTCCCCATATCAAGGTGAGGAAGGCACACAAACTTAACAAACAGCGAAATTGATCTCTTTTTATGTTTTGGGTAGATTATTGGTGTTGAAACTTACGACTCTGACGCTATGACCAAATCGATCAAGGCCGGAACTCGAGTGTTGCTTGATGAAGTTGGTCTTTTTGCCGATGGTGCCGCTGTCCGTTTGGTTGGGGAAGAAACGTTTAGAATCTGCAAAGATTTGGTTGATGAAATGGTTCTTGTCACCACTGACGAGATTTGTGGTAAGGGATTCTTTTATTTCGCAGAATTGTCTTGTTCTGAACATTTTTATATAGCTGCTATCAAGGATATCTTTGAAGATACTCGTTCTATTGTTGAGCCGGCAGGTGCTCTTGGAATGGCTGGAATGAAGAGATACATTCACGACAAGAAGATTGAAGGAAGGACGTTCATTGCCATTTGCAGTGGTGCCAACATGAACTTTGACCGTCTTCGGTTTGTCGCTGATCGTGCCGACTTTGGAGAGAAGAAGGAAGCTTTGATTACTGTAACCATCCCCGAAAAGCCTGGAAGGTGTGATTTTCCTCCCATAACCTTTTCAACTGCTAACTGGGAAATTATTTCTTCCAGTTTCATGTCTCTCTACCGCGCTATCCACCCACGAAATGTTACTGAATTTTCTTACCGCTATGGAAATCCTGACAAGGCTACTGTCATTGTATCTCTTCGTGTTGAGGACAGAGACAAGGAATTGGCTGAAATCTTCAAAACCCTCGAAGGTCAAGGAATGAAAGGTACTGACGCCTCCAACAACGAGATGGGGAAAGCTCACGGTCGTTACTTGGTCGGTGGAAGAAGTGCTGTTCCTCATGAACGAGTGTTTCGCTTCACTTTCCCTGAGAGACCAGGTGCGCTACACCACTTCCTCAACTCCTTGAGTGGTACCACCGAAAGCCAACAGCTGAGCTGTTCTTTGTTTCATTATCGTAACTACGGAGGGGATATGGGGAAAGTGTTTGTTGGTATCCAAGTCCCACCCACAGCGACGGCTGTGTTTGATGAATTTATGGATAAACTCAAGTACCCTTACGTCGAGGAGACAGATAACAATGTCTATCAACAGCTCTTGAAGTAGATTGGAAAATAAAATGATTTTACATAAGAAACATATATTAATATCAAGAATCAACGTGTGTCATTGCAGCAATAATTTGTTTGCGCTGTGTAAGTCTTTCTGCAGAGTCAGCATTCATCTGATTCCAATAAACTCCTTGATCATCTGAGGTATAGCGATAGACTAAAAGAAACTCACAACCTGCAGAAACCTTTTTGGTGGTCTCCACTGATACAGTTTTTGCAACTCTGTCCATGACAAAACGGCAATTAACCAGACTGGCACACGGTGCATTGTTGATGAATCGCAATACCCCAGAGTCTTCTCCAAATCCATCTATGAATGTATCCTTTGAGAGCTCCATCAAATAGGCAATGCGCGCTTGCTGCAGGGGGTCGTCTGATGCTTCAATTTCTTCCTTCTCCTTTCGAGAAATGAGGCGCCTTCCATACGTCACACCGAGGCGTTGTTTTGGACCAAAGTCCTTTGTTGCAACCAAACCAAACCCACCACCAGGAATCAGAGACCCAACAACTCCCAAACCCAGTTGATCCGATGAGCAACGTGAACACAATGGGTGGGTCAACACACACAGATCCTTGCATCCCACCGTTGAGCACTTGCTGCGGAAACTATACATTAACGGATTTCCAGAATGGATCCACGACTCTGCCCGCATCAACTTTGAGACGTTGGTCTCACCAGTGAATGCTGCAATGACTTTCACTGACTGCTCCATGTAGTAGTGGCGATTGTAGCATTCCCTGCATCTTCCAGCCATGTAAGCCACTTTTCCACATGGTGATGGTGTTGCAGTGGTGCAGTTGGTGATTGGTTTGGGGATTGTTTGTTTTCTTGGCTTCTTTCCTTCCATCTTCTTTGCCCATGCCTTCTTGATGCGTGGCCAATCTTTAGACTTGATTCCTTTTGGTCTTTGATCTTGGGTGATGTTGACAACAGGGACCTCAATGCGCAGTCTCGTGCCGTAAGTGAATGTTGCATCCATTTTTGCTGTGGACTCTTTTTTGAACTCAAAAATTAGAGGAAGGTTTCAAGACGATGTTCTGGCAAGGAAATATTCAATTTATTTGATTCTCTCTCTTGTTCTTGTATTTTATTGTTATTATTTTAAAATTTTTTGGGCTATTTAATTTCTATTTTATTGTTCTACTGTATGAAAAAGTTTGTCGGCAGTGCTGATGATCTGGTCGTGGACAACATCAATGACAATGTAGACTATCGGATTCCACTCCTTGTGAAACGGAGGAGGCGGTGTATTGGAGGGCTTGGGAAGGTCGACCTTGTGGAGAACGGAGTAATGCAGGCTGCCCGCAAACATCTGCACCCACTGGTTCAGAATGAAGTGCTGGCGACCGGGGATTCGCTTATTCAGGCAGAAATCAAGCTGCTTAGGGCCGTGTCTGGCAAAAAGCACATGCCCTTCTTTTTGGGCGAGATGCAGGCAGGGGACAGTTTCTTCATGTACTACCAGCCGTGGGGAGTTTGTTCTCTCAGCGAATGCCTTCTTGATCCGCCAAAATGGCTCAAGACAGAGCGAGATCTCTTGGGTGCCGCCTTTCCCATTGGCGCGCAATGGTTTCTCTGTTTGCTGTCGGCCCTCAACTCCCTCCACACGAGCAACCCGCCAATTATGCATCGCGATTTGACACCGAGCAATATTATTCTCACAAGCGATCTCTCACTTGTTTTCATTGACTTCGGTGTTGGATTGTTGTGCTCTAAGAACACAGTAGCCACCAGTTATGTTGGAGTCCCGTACTTCATGGCGCCTGAATTATATTTCGCGAAAAATTTGCTCTGCTATAACCGAACTGCAGATATTTTCTCTCTGGGGTGCATTATGAGTGAAATCTTGACTGTCATGGTGCTTGGTTCGATAGACGGATTGGATGCCGTACGCAAAGGCCGGGCCTTCTGGCAATGTCTGCCAACGATTTTGAAGTGGTTGGAAAAATTGGGGTCTTCTGATGCTGGTCCTGGCTGCAAAGAGTTTGCTGATGCTGTGATCTCAATGGTAAGTGAGAAACCCTTCGATCGCCCACCACTGCATGAACTCCACAAGAAAGTTTTGGCTCATGTTGTGTCTGCTGTCTGTTGTATTGAAGAGTTGGGGGTTGATGGGAGGAACAGCTTAGACTCAACTGATTTAAGCGATGACCCGGAAGTCATATTTGACGCAATGTTGCAGAGAATGCACGTGAAAGATTCATAAACATACAATGGTTACGCGTTTTGCACAGGGTTTCGGTAGACAGAAACTGAACCCAAAGAAGGTGCGTGCTACAGTAGATGATGTCGTTGAAATTGATCGCAGATCAATCAATTAATACAAACGATAAGTCTCTGAATTGAATGAACAAAGAATGAACAAAGAATACCTCTCCTTCTAAAATGTCCTCTGTTAAAAAGTAAGGAAAAAGTGGAAGAAATGTGGGTGACAGCATCGATCGCATCGCTGTTTGCCATATCGGTCTTTCTTTTCATATTCGGAGAGGTAAGACTAATCTTTGAATCCCGAAGAATGACCTTGCTAACTGTGGACAAAGAGCAAGATGTTTCGTGGGACTTTTATTCATCAGGCATACATCCTGCTCACTGAGATCTTACCGCAAAAGGCCTAGTGAGTTCTGGAGCATCAAAAAAAGCTTTATTCTGATCACTCTAGTTTGGCAGTCGATTACTTGGATATGTGATTGGACCGGTGTTGATGGGACATTTGGAACGATGGACCAACTCACTGTTCTACAAAAAGCATCCACTGATGCAGGTACACAAGAAACAGATCCCAAGATCATTTATCGAAATAACGCTCACACTGATATACCCATGATTTGCATACATTGAAAAGGGCTTTTACTTGTTTCTTGTCACCGGTTGCATTTGCCTCTTCCTGATCTTTGGATGGCCTAAAGCACCCAATGCATATGTAACGCCTCTTGATCAGTTGAGATCCTCTTCCTTGTTTTTTTATAACCATTTCTACTTTTCAAGGGGGGTTTTTTTTTCTGAATCAACAAAACTTGCAGGTTCTTTTTCGTTGCCGTATCGGCGTTCACGTACTTTGCTTTCTTCCGTGCTTGCTGGTCTGATCCAGGAATAGTAACAATTCATAACGCCGAGAAAGTAAACAGACTATTTGACCATGACTACCTCATATTCTCTCCGAAAATGTGTTCGACATGTCTAATTGATAAGTAAGATTTTCCGTGTTTTGAGCTATGGGCCTTGTTCATCTAAATAACGTTTTACCAACAAAAAAAAAAAACAGACCTGCGCGGTCGAAACACTGTTCTCTATGTAATGCGTGTATCGCCAAAGCAGATCATCACTGCGCATGGAGTTAAGTGCCCCTCTTCATCTTTATTTTTTATTGATGTTTTTTTTTTGTTCCTTCCCAGTCAACAATTGTGTTGGACATAACAACTATCGCTATTTCCTCCTGTTTTTGGTTGCTACTTGGACCATGTGCTTCTACATGACCTATATTGTTATTCGGACAATGCAGAATGAAATGCATGTCCGGAGTGTAGCACACTACTTGGTTCTTGATCAAGTCACTGGGAAAAGAAGACTTATTACTGCAACTGAATCGGCGCTGGTATTGTATTACACATACATATATGTATAAACCTCGTTGACGTTACAAAAAAATCTAATAAATAGTATATGGCCCAAGCTGAACCTGTTCTAACAGCCCTAGGCGCCTTCGCATTTCTAGCTGGGATTATTGTCGTTGCATTCATGTGTTATCAACTCTATTTAGTACTTAGTGGCAGGACTGGTAAGTAAATGGGATATATGCCGTTCACTAATCAATACGAAACTAGCCAATGAAGCATTCAAGTGGGATGATCTTGAATATGACATTAAGCACCAGCTTGTAACAGAAATTTCAAGAAGTGTGTTGGAGTATAATCAAAACTACGGTAAAGTGTCTAAGCCGTCAGATAGCCCTACTCTGGATGAGGCAGCACCACCAGCCAAAGAAACTGCGAAAGGAAACATGCGGCGACGAAATAAGAAGAAGACCGACACGCCAGACGATACGGCTGATGCGCCTGACGAGAACATTCCCTTCACGAGCTTGAAACAAGTTCGGAATATCTACAATCGTGGAGTATTTCAAAATCTGTGGGACACACTCTTCCCAATTCCTCTCGGATAGGATCCTTTATTTGCCCCGAATAAAAAACAATATGTATGTATCCTTAACCAGCACCAGACCGCCGACCAGACCGACGCACGAAACCGTCAGAACGTAGTGCTTCCAAAACATCATCAGATGCTGTAAATTCGATATAAATATAAAGAAGTCCTACACTGTGACAATCATACCTTCAAAATGTTGCTTTCGTTTTTTTGCTTTTTTCACAGGCTCGTCTGATGATTGCGGTAACTCTGGTTGAGGCGTAGTATCCTGTGGCAACTCCGGTGGCAAATCCTTCTGTGCTGCAATATCCTGCGGCATTTCCTGCGGCATATCCTGTGGAATATCCTGCGGAATATCCTGCGGAATATCCTGTGGCATATCCTGTGGCATATCCTGTGGAATATCCTGTGGTTTTTCTTCAGGTATCTCAGGTACATCCCCACTTTCCATCACTTCCTCATCATCTTCTTTAGCCGAATTATCCTTGCTTGCATGACGCTCCACAGGTTCCACACTGAGTTCGGAATCTCTCCTAACTTGTTCAGCCACCTCCGGTTGTTGTTGCTGGTGTTCAATCCCCTCACTTTGGCGGTTCGAGTAGTTTGGGCTCCCTTCATCATCCAAGTTGCGGCGGCGATTTCCTACTTCAGCATTCATCGGACTGCGACCAGTTGAACTCGCATCATTCCGCGGGCTTGCATTCCGTGGGCTCACATTTCGGAAGTTCCCTTGTTGAAATTTCCCATGATGGTCAACATTCGGATTCGGATTCGGGCTCGTATTCCTTGAATTCCTCCGATCATAATTCCCTTCGTACTTTGGAGAGATTGTGTTTCGCGGTTTTTCTCTGTCAAAATTTGGACTGCGATCTCGTGACTTGTTGTTGACGAATGCTGCGTTTCCTACTACACGAGAATCTCCACGAAAACTCCGAGAGGATGGCGGGCTTGCATCTCGAACGTTTCGTCTTCCAGGGCTACGTGCATGCTGGTTCGTATTTCCGTGATGATGGTGATGATGATGATGATGATGTTGATGTTGATGTTTATAGGGATCTCGTCTCTCATTTCTCCGATCACGGTCAACAGAATTGAAGGTGTGTGGTGGACTTCGACTGCGTTCTTTGGCTTGATATCGATATGGACTTGCACTTCGTTCGCGCACACGGCGGTTGTTATTATTATAACCCCCTCGTATCTGCGGCGGACTGCGGCTACGGTCTACACGCGGTGGATATCGCTCATTATGTCGTTGATGCTGGTACTGCTGACGTTGGACCTGAGCAGGACGATCTTGAAATCCACCTCGTTTCGCATAAAAAGGCTGAGGAGACCGGCGAGATCGTACAGGAGGTGGAGGAGACAATGAACGTTTTCGGCGTCTTTTTTCAGGACTCTGCGACTTCCGGCGGCGGGCGGGACTCCGAGAGACACTGTGCTGTCTCGAGCTTTCACGGCCGCGAGACCTCCTTCTTGAGCTGGCACTACTATCGCTAGATCCAGAGGAGCTACTGGAGGACATGGAACTATTGCTGCTAACGCTTCGACTTCGCGGTCTTCGAATGACGGGAGCCAACGGTGGCGGTGGAAGTGGGACACCAGAGTTGCTTCCAGATAGTTGCCGTGATGGTTTGCTCGCATTCTGCTGAGGAGAACGATTTCTATGGCTGTTGTCCGCATCCATCGTCCTGGAGTGGATTGGGGAGTGAGAAGTCCCTCCCTCTTGCGACCGTCGAGAATTTACTCTGAAATGACCCTCATTTCTCTCTTCCCAAGTATCCCCCCCAAAACCTGATACACGACTTTCCGTCCTAATATCGCTTTGCCGAGGAGGTGGTTTGATTTTGTATGTGGGTTCCAGGCCAGGGGGAGGAGGGGGAGGGGGCGGAGGTGGAGGTGGGGGTAAAGAGACCGATTGCTGATTTGATAGCGATTGCTGATTTGATAGATTATTTTCGAGGGCAAACTTTCGTAAAGATGGTGCAGGAATGGCTTTGGGGGTAGGTTCATTGATTGACGAGCTTGATCCGAACAAATCCGGGTAGGACAAAGAATAATCCTTGTCCTCTGTGCCGATTAATGAGTTCGATAAGTCAGTATTTGAATCGATTGCAGTCGCATGAACGGGTTCTTGAGGTATACTATGCACTGAATCTGCACTTCCAGGTGGCCCGTCTAAACTGACTTGCTCTGGGTGCTTCCCTTTTTTGCGCAATTTACTTTCATATTCGTGCCAATCGCCTTCCACTTTTGGGAGTCTAACGGAAAGATGAGAAACGCAATTCAAAAATCAATCACACATACTCAGTTGGAAGACAAGCGACAGGTTCCTCAAAAAAGTACATATGCGATAGCACGTCGCGAGCGGATGGCCGCAGTAGTGGGTCCAATTGAAGCAGCGATTCCAATAAACTCATGCCCTCTCCAACCAAAGATCTAAAAACTGTCAGACAGGAAAGTCAAAAAACCATAGTAACTTGGATACCTCTTCATAACTTCCTTCACGGTTCGAGGGTATGATTTCGAAGGACGCATGAAGCTCCACCACGGCATTCCAACGACCCCTGGCCATATTTCATCATTCGGAACACCACAGACTTTCCAAATATGATCCAATTGAGATATTTCGTCGTTCCCGGGAAATAGGGGCTTTTTAATATACATTTCGGCCATGATGCATCTATGATACAGCATCGTTATTCACGAGTGGGAGTTAATTTCTGAGATAGTTACCCCGAGCTCCATAGATCAATTTCGGTATTATATGATGTTGAACCGAGTAGCAGTTCCGGTGGTCGATACCACAAGGTAATAACACGATTTGTATATTCAATTTTAGGAATAGTCATATATCGAGCCAGGCCGAAGTCCGCCAACTTTAGAATACCATCGTTGTTGAGAAGTAAATTGGACCCTAAAAAAAGCTGTTAATGTATGATAAAAGCGAGAGGAATGAAATTACCCTTCATATCTCGATGGATAATTCCCTTCTCGTGCAGATACGCCAACCCTTCAAATAATTGCTTCATTAAGCATTTGATGTGCTTCTGTTCCCAGTGCAACTGAGCATTGTTAAATATTCCTGTCAAGTCATGATCCATGTATTCGAAAACGAGATGAACAAAACCTGTGAATATGGAAAAATTAAAAATACAAACGTAATAAACAAAAGAAAGACAAACATGAGTTATGATACTCGTCTGATATAATTTCCAAAAGCCGTACAACATTTTCATGACGAAGCGCAGTCAGTATTTTAATTTCCCGAACTCCAGTGATTGGAAACTGCATGTGTTTTTTTTCAGCAGGACTTCAAAACCGAATGAATGATAACAACACACACCCCTTCCTTCTCCGTCTCAATTCGAACCCGCTTCAACGCAACAATTTGGTTGGTTTTCCTGTTAATTGCTTTGTACACTTTCCTATTTGGTGGCAATAAAGAGTTAGGGCTTGACGATACAAAAAATGGTGAGGGGAGGAGTGTGAGGAGTCCCCAAAAGAGTTCCGTGTGAGGTTGGGAAGTGATTTGGGTGGAATGTGGTGGGTGGATTGAATTCGAGGTGGGATTTTTCCACAATACTACTAGCAGTACTACAACGACAAGTAAAGCAGTGCTCAATCCGTTTCCATATTCGATAAAGTATAAAAAGACGAATATTCACATAAGAACCAATGAGTATATTTGGGCATTCGTGTTGCGGGAAGAGAAAAAACAAAAACAACAACATTGGCATACCCATAAGTTCCTTCGCCCACCATTGCTGTCTTTTCGTAGAGGGTTTCCACAGATGTAAACACAGCAGGCCTGAAGGCCAGCGACGGATCCTCCGGAGATTTTGGTATTTGAGGGGTGACAATTACAGCAGACGAGGGTTTCAGCAGAAGCGGATGATTGGGCGATTGCTGGTGGGTATTATACTCGCGTTGAGCAGGCGGCGGCGGCACGGGCGCGGCGTTGCTGTGGCCAAACGGGCCGCGCGCCGCGGGGGCCGCAGCCGCGCGGAACGGATGCGCGGCGGAGCCCGGAAGCGGCGGCGGCGGCCGCGGGACGCGCGCGCCCGGAGCCGGAAGCGGCGGCGGCTGCGGCAGCTGGGGCGCGCCTGCAGCGCCGCCGCCGCCGCCAAAGGCTGCGCCGAATCCGGGCCCGGCGCCCGGAACGCCGGCGGCGGCGGCGGCGGCCGCGCCGGGTGCATTCTTGGCGGGCGGGTGATGCATCCAAGCGAGTGAGTGGTTTTTGGGGAGGTCAAAGCGAGGTGCTTTTTTGTCTTTCTCTTTTTCTTCCCAAAATCAACCAATGACTGTCGCTCGACCCGACGAGGTAAGAGTCGCTTCGATCGTGCTGTCTGCATCGCTCACCGCTCATCGTGTTTATCGTTTTGGTTTTGTCTGTACCCCAGATTAACGCGATTGTCGAGTCTGTCGACAGGTGAGGCGTGGTTTTGCTTCACTCTATTGCATTCGTTCGACCGTTAAGCCTTTCTGCAGATACAACCAGGCAAATCTACCTGTTCTCCAACAATACGTCAATGACCAGATGAAGTCAAACAGTATTGACGGCCAGGCCAACCTTGCAATCCTCAAACTCTACCAATTCAATCCATCGCTGTCCAACATTGCCACCATTTCTGCAATCCTCACTCTTGCGTTAGCTTCTCTTCCAGACCCAGACTTCAACCTTTGCCTCTGCCTGCTTTCGCCGGAAGTCATTCAAAACAAGCACATTGTTCCCATCATTGAATTGCAGCAACTCCTTGAAACGTGCAACTTCAAAGAATTCTGGGGGCGTCTTGAGTCATTTAAATTGCCGTCTTACGATGTCAAGGAATTGAAGAATGGGGGTCCCGTCAAAAAAGTCGTGGATGTTTTTCCTCAGTTTTCGGTATGTGGGTTAATTTTGTGATGCGAATCAATCCTTATGGTGGAGCTTTCTTTTCATAACAAAAACAGTCCCGAATCCGTAACTACGTGACTTCCACCTTGGCCATCACATACCAACAAATCTCTCTTGCGCAGTTCAAGGAATACATTCACTTGGATAAAGCAGAATTGAATGAATGGATTGAGCAGGCGGGATGTTCGTTCTCTCAGGTATTTCTTTTAAAGACGGCTGTAGTAAATTTTGTGTTTTTAACACGTTCAAATATTGTCAGGATGATGCATCTCTCATTGACTTTCCCTTAATCAATGAAAACCTTCCAAAGCCCGCTCTGGTGAAGGAAAATATTCGCTTCGAGCAGCTTACAAAGATTATCGGGGTTTCAAAGATCAGTTCTTGAATGATGATTAAAGCCATTTAAAAAAATGTTTTATTCTTGGAGCACAGATACCTCAAGAATACTCAACACTTTTTCTTTCAGTCCTTTCTTTCCTTTACCGCGACCATTATCAATTGTGGATATTCGAGGAAGTCGTTCTGCATCAACTCCTGCCATTCCTTGATCGTAACCTCCCCATTTTGACATAAACCTGAGTGATCAAATTCACTGCTGTTAGCAACCCTGCTACAATACAACGAGTTCTGACACTCACATATTGACTACATCTTGACGTTTGGTCAAAGTCATCATCTGTTGCCCACGCCTGTATCGCCCTTTGATCACATTTTCGACATCTCGGTCCGTTGGCAATCCCGAGAGGGTTCGATGCGGGTATTCAAAAAAGGTCAAGTCTTTCAAAAATTCCAGTTTCTGTTTTGGAAGTGAGCTATTTGTTGCGTGATTCGATTTCGCTGCGTTTAGCCTTTCAAAGTATTGGGCGTCAATATCGTCCTGGGTTATACTTTGAAGATTATCAATTGGGGGGAACCAGTTGGGATGGCGTTTGTCAATCAATCGTGCAGTTACACCTTCGAAAAAATCATGTCCTTGCTGATATCAAACCGTTAAAAAAAAAGCAACCAGGGAATTGTGATGTTGATTAAAAGAACATCCCCACCATAAACCCTTGCACCATTCTGTATTCCATTCGAAAACAGCTAGCAAAGTCCAACTTCCTTCCTCGCCGAAGTTGTTGCAAAGTGACCTTTCATGAAGAAAGTGAGTCCCCACACCACAAAGAACAAAAAATGCAAACGAAAAAAAAAACCTTTAAACTGGTTGGAGACACTGCACGTAATTCAACCAAAGTCTTTCGTGCCCATTCAGAATTCTAAGAATCAAAGTAAACTCCTTGACCCCCTTGCATACGTTTTTGAAAAAAAAAAAAAAATGCGCGGCGCACCTCTGCTTCAAGTGCCGCAATAATCTCTTCTATTGTATCAAATTGAAATGTCCGATTGATTGCTTTTGACGTCTCGCCACCCAAAGTCCAATGCCTCCAAACGTCCAAACTGAGCGGTTCAGCAAACTTTTCCAAAACGCGATTGATTTCCACAAGTTCATCCGTTTCTATGTTTCCTAACGCTTCTAAAAGGGCCGGTATCTTTTTCGCCGGCATATAATGTGATGCAATCCCAGACAAGCTGGATCATTCAGAGGAAATTATAAATAAAACATAACGCGGGCGACTAACAACAGATGAAAAATATTCATACAATACTTCAACCCCTTGCAACCGATGACCAGTCAATCCTAAATAAGTTCCAAGCTCTCCATCCAACCGCGACAGAAAAAAGCTCCCCCCGACATCAGGAAATAGACCTATACTCGTTTCAGGCATTGCAAAAAGCGTGTTTTCTGTTGCTATGCGGAACGGGGCATGGACGGAAATGCCAATCCCTCCACCCATAGCGATTCCATTCATGAGACTGATAAATGGCTTGCTCAGAGTCCCAATCAAATGATTCAAGCGGTATTCAGATTCGATAAACTTCATGGCAAAAGCTAGATCAGCCGGTGACTTGGATCTTGCTCGCATCATGGCTGTTAGTATTTGAGCAAGTGAGTTATAGGGTGGCAAACAAATACCAGTGGTTACAGCTAACCTTTCACGTCTCCGCCTGCACAGAAACTCCGGCATCCCTCGACGCTGGTGAGCAGAATGACTTTCGTATGGTCGGATTCGTCCCAGACCTGCCCTTCAAGTTTCAGCACAAATGGTATTCACTTTTGAAGTGGAATGAGTTTGGACACTAACTTTAAGCTGAGGAGTTATTAGATTGATCATGTTTGTATTAAGCGCGTGAAGACTCTGTGGTCGATTGAGTAGTAGTAGCCGCAAGTAGTCTTCACGTCTTGCGAGCACCTCAGCAGTACCCGCTGCTTCCGGTTTCAAGTGAAGATCTGTTGTCGGCCAATATACACAAGCTGATGAATGAAAAGCGCGCAGACTCGAGTAAGCTAGACGTTTCCCTAAGATCCCCGTCATATGTTGTATTTTATTTTACTTTTGATGTTTATCCAAGTCAAACGAAGTCTCTTCTTATCACACCCCTCGCATTCAAAAAGTGTTTGTACAGATATGAGTGTCGATCCACCTCCTTCAACCATTCCTCAAACTCCATTCCATCTTCTTCCTCAATAAACACTTCATCCCTTACACTCCCCTCCGCGAAACCTTCAACATAGTTTTGATCATCAGCGAATTTGATCAAGCCCTCTTGCGCAGCAGCACTTTCATTCCAGCTGTTATACCCAATATCACAAATACCACTTCCTCGAACAGGAGCAAGGGGCAATCCCTCGATCTTCGCCACACCCCTTCCAAAGCTTGCAGCAATCATGCTTTGCGGTGTATTCGTTCGAACCACCATCACAAGCATGGCCATCATTGACCGGAACAAGCCACGTGGTAACGGCTGCGGCGCGCTCACTTGAACTTGGATCCACTCCATTCCATAATGGAATTGTGGTTTGCTGCATGAAACGTTTGTGATTCGATGGAACGGATTTTCAAATCCTCCTTGCTCTTGTTGTAGTGCTGGCATGTAGTTGTGCCAATCATGAGAGCCGCGGTATTGTTCAAGGATCGAATGAATCTTGTCAAGTTGGGCAGGTGTGATTCGATACCGTTTTAGTAGCGATCGATCTTCTTCCGTCGTTGGAAGCAAGTCAATCGGCCCACGGGACTGTTTGGAGGGTTTATAGTGGTGGTGGTTGAGAGGTGGTAGATTGGCTTGAGGATCCTGATAAATGAGACTTTGCGTTGCAGTTGGAGATGTTGACGGCAGCGCAATGTTGCCACTGGGAGTAACTTTTGTTTCAAATCCTACGATATCATCATCGTCGTCGGGGAAAGGTGACAGACTGCTTCTCCCACCCTTCTGTAGTAGAGAGCTTTTCTTTGATTGCGAATCACTGTCAGAAGCTTTCACAAGTACAGGACCATCATCATCCTCATCGTCTGGGAACGCTGAACCAGCTGAAGGTAAAGAAATACTGCTTCGCTTATTTGTCGATGTTTGCTGAGTAGTGATACGAGGAATTGGAGGTTTTTTCTGAGCCATTGATGGTTGAGCAAGATGTAATTGGACGGGTTCATCGTCATCACCGTCATCAGGGAAGACAGACGTCGATGATTCATCGGATTTTGAAGGACGAGCATTAAACCGCTGCGGAATATCTCGAGTTGGCAAGTAATCTGCTTGTTTGGAAGAGACCGAAGTGCCACCATGAGTCGCAAAATCCGCACGATACCCATGAGGTGAAGTAGGAGCTGAAGTTGAGAGATGCTGTTGATGCTGACGGAATTTATACATGGATGGCTCGGCTGCAGAGAGGCGCTTGGATTGTGGTTCGTGTTGCACAGGCATGGGTACAGCAAGAGATTCATCACTTCGGCTCATCAATCCAGAGCTTCTCTTTTTCAATGCCCCAAAAAACGACTTGACATTCTTTCCAAAGCTGGTGGACATGGTTTGAGGAAAATACGTTGGAGACTTCACGTGTTGGTTGGAGTTGTCGGCAGGGACTGGCAATGAGTCCCCTTCTTTTCCCATGTCGGCAAGTTTTTGAGTAATAAGAGAGGATGGGGAGGTTACAGTTGGAGTAACTGTAATGGGAGAATCCACATCATTCGTATTTGCCGAGCTCCTTTCTCTCGATTTAGACCGGGATCTTAATGAAGCCGCCGATTGCTTCACAGTTGCGGCGGCTTTTTTCATGGTATCAAAAACAGAATCCGTTGTGGCTGAACTATTGACAAGAACATCAAATGACTCCACATCACTTCGAAATGGAAATCCAGTTTGAGGAGGAGGAGGAGCGAAAGCGTAGGTCTGGTAGGTATTTATCAATCAGAACAGACAAAGATGGTCGGAAAGACTTACCGGAATCAGGTATTCGTAAGTTCGAAAGTCACACATCCGTCTCGCCGAGAAAGATTTGTCAACACTAGGCATAGCGAATAAGTCAGAGAGAGCGTAACGGATTGGTTGAAAACAATAAAAGGGGTTACCGAATGACTTTGAACACCCGCACTGATTGTGGGAGGACAGCGTTGAGTGTATTCGCCGTTGGGAGACGTACGCCTTTGACAAGGACTTCCAAAGAAAGAACTTGCTTCACACAGTACTCTCCTCGTTCGGTTACCGTTGCCCGTGAGATTCCTGTCATCTATCAAACTGATGTTGGCTGCTTGACTTATGGCAACCCTCCAGACTTACCCGAACACCTTCGGACTCATCGCCATCGGACGAACAACATGCGGCAATTGCTGAAAGCATTGCCGTCTCTGGATCGCGGGCCGAGGCACAAAATCCAAACAGTACTGCAATCTTCATTTATCGTTTAATTTTTTATTATTTTTTGAAAGATGAACATTGGATGGCGACGATATTCTACAACAAGGTGCGTGCTGGGAAATCATACGAGAGCCAAATACGTTGGTCCTGAAAACCTTTTTTTCGCTGTTATTTGATCCCTTTTGATTTGATAGTGCGAAGCAGTGGATCCAAAGGCAGACGTCAGACCACTTTGTAAAACAGGCACATCGCCAGTCTCTACGTTCGCGCGCCTCTTTCAAACTTCTCGATTTGCTTAAAGTACACCCCTTTTTTCGACCCCGCTGAAGTGTTAAAGCTCCAACCGAATCTCAAAACTTAGACCCACCCGCTTCTGATTACAAAAGGCAACAAAGTACTCGATCTCGGTGCGGCTCCTGGAGGCTGGACCCAGGTTGCGGTTGAAGCAGTGAGCAGTCGTGGTGTTGGACCTCTTGCAGCCGGTGCTCGTTTTGTCGGAGCGTCAGTGTCTCCACGGCCGGAAGATGGAACGGATGCTATTCCTCTGATTGTGAAACGATCAGATAACGGCGGACGTGTTATTGCCGTTGACCTTTTGCCAATTGATCCTATTCCTGGGGCAACAGTGTTGAAAGGAGACATGACAGAAACAGCAACTCAGGAAAAGGTGGTAGAACTATGTGGGGGGAAAGTGGATGTCGTTTTATCGGACATGGCTCATTCTTTTACCGGCTCGCGCTCTGCCGATGTTGCGCGCTTGTTGGTGTGTCACATTATACAGTTCAACGAACTTTGAATAACCTGGCCCACATATCCAGGATCTTTGTCGCACCGCATTTTCCGTCGCAGAACGCGTCCTGAAACCAGACGGAAACTTTGTGTGCAAGTTTATTCGAGGAGAAGACGATCAAGGTTCTTTACTAATTTTTTTTTTTTCCTTTTCCCATGGTTTTTTAAAACAAAGAGCAGACCTCCATAAGCTTTTCGAATCCAAATTCAACACAGTAGTATTCGATAAACCAATCGGATCTAGAACTGGATCCGCAGAAGCCTATCTTATTTGTCTAAACTACAAATCAAGCAACATTGAATCTCACGATTCTGCTTCAACTCCTGAACCTTCGGAAAATGATTTGGAGCAAACAAAGAAACTTGAAACAGTGCAAGAGCAAATCTACCATCCAGGCCCTAAAATCAACCAACGAAGCAGCAGATCTATCCCATTGAACGAGATTGACAGTCAGCCGCGCGCGAAACCACGGTTAATTCCTCATTGGTCTCAATTGAAACCGGGCACCAAAGTACGAGTTCTCTTGATCAGTGATCTCAAGGGCAAACCGATTGGAAAGGGGGTTTCGAATGCGGGTCCTGAGAAACAAGTGGAAGGTGTCGTGGAGTTTCTGTTATCTCGCGACTATCATCGCAGCGGTGTGAAAGTTCGTCTGACTGACGGAAGGATTGGTCGCGTTTGCGAAGTTGTTGAATGAACGCTAAAAATAAACATTCAAAAAAAAAAAAAAAAAGATGAAGGTTTTGGTTGTTGGCGGTGGCGCCTTTGGTCTCTCTGCCGCTCTGAGTCTCCAGAAACGAGGACACCAAGTGACTGTCTTTGATCGATTGTCTATCCCGGCAGAAGATGCAGCGTCCACCGATATCTCCAAAGTCATTCGCGCCGATTACGCCTCACAGCGCGTCTACCAACAAATGGCGCTGGAATCCATCAGAATCTTCAAAGACGAGTGGAATTCAGATGCCAAAGAAAAGCTTGGTTCCGAACTGTACGTTGAATGCGGAGCCTTGTTCGCAACCCAAACTCCAGAAATGAATGAGTTTGAACGGTTGAGCATTGCATCTCTTAAACTCGATGGAATTAATCCAAAGCTGATGGATAAAAATGACGTGACTAGGAGGATGGGTAACACGAAATCTAACTCTTATCAGTCGACTGCTAATACGAATTAGGACCTCTATTTGCTAACGAATACCCTCACGGATACTTCAACGAGACTGCGGGTTTTGCTTACTCGGGTCTCACAATCCAGTATGTTTCCCTTCTGGCGAAACAGCAAGGAGTTAAATTCGTTGTGGGGGCTCAAGCAGGAGCATTTGTTGAACTACTGAAAAGCCCAAAGTCAAAAGACATCGTCATTGGAATATTGACTGCAGACGGTGTGAGGCATTTTGGAGACCAGGTCTTGGTGGCAGCTGGGAGCTGGACTCCCTCCTTGATTCCACAACTGGAAGGACTCTGTTCTGTGTCTGGTCAACCAGTTATCCACTTTCAACTACCAGGTAGAGCGGGGGCTTGTTTATCGCGTTTTTTTATTTCATACTTAGTTTTTTTTTTGGAAGTTTGAAGTACTTTTTTTAAAGTTTTTGTTTTATAGAGTCTCTGAAGCCAAAGTTCTCCCGTATTCCCGTCTGGTTTGCGGATGTTTCGTCGACAGGATTTTACGGATTTCCACTGAATAAAAGGACAGGAGAACTTAAAATCGCACACCATGGTGCTGGGTTTGCGTCAAAGTTCCACAAACAGACAAAACCAGCAATCAACAGCAAGACAGCCGCATCCGCCGTAACCCCAATTGCGATCCCGAAATCGGCTGTGAAGCAGTACCGAGATTTTTTGGGAAAAGTATTCCCAGAGCTGGATGTGGTGAGCATTTCGAGGACACGGCTTTGTTGGTACTGTGAATCATGGGACGGGAATTTTTACATTGATGCTGTTCCGGGACTCAAGAATTGCTTTGTTGCGACTGGGGGGTCGGGGCATGGTTTTAAGTTTGTTCCGGTCCTTGGTGACGTGATTGCAAATGTTTTGGAGGGAAAGCAAGGAGACCCCGAAGTGAAAAAACTCCTTGGGTGGAGAAGCAAGGCTGAAATCGTTGTTGATGCAATTCGACAAAAGGGGGATCTAAATATCACGCCTCGTGTTTTGGAGCAAGAAGAGCTAGCGAGGGGTTCTGACTTGGTGGGGACTGGACGCTCTAAATTATGAGAGTATTAGAAACCGAAAAGTGTGTTTATTTATAAAAAACTACGCAGTAGTTTCCTGGTTTTCGAATTTTCGATTGGGAAGGAAAAAGTTGGAAAAAAAGATGTTCTCCGTACGTCGTGTCGTGTCTGCAGCCCCAGTGGCCCGCCGATCCCTCTTCTCATTCAGCTCATCAACCAAAGCACCTGCTGCTGCTACCATTGGCACCAACTCTGCCGGCGAGAAGACATACTCCTTCGCGTTCCAACCGGAGGACTTTGAGACTCACAACTTTGATAGCCTTCCAACCCAATCAACCCCATACACCAAGGATGAACTCCTTGATATGTATTTGCAGATGCAAAGAATCAGACGTCTCGAGACTGCCTCTGATCAAGTGCGTTTCTCTTTTTTCGTTTTGTGTTGCAAGTGTTTTTTTTTGTGGCCTCTTTACTTATCATGTACCACCTCCCCCATACTAGCTTTACAAGAGCAAAATGATCCGTGGTTTCTGTCATTTGTCGACTGGACAGGAAGCGATTGCCGTTGGAATGGAGTCTGCTATTACTAAGAAGGACTCAATTATTACCGCCTACCGTTGTCACGGTTTCGCTCTTGGTCGCGGAGCTTCTGCAACTGGAGTCATTGCTGAGTTGATGGGACGTACTGCTGGAACTTCCAAGGGTAAGGGTGGCTCTATGCACATCTTTGGACCCGAGTTCTACGGAGGAAACGGTATCGTTGGAGCCCAAGTCCCACTTGGAGCTGGTGTTGCATTGGCCCACAAGTACAGAGGAATCCCAGCCATGTGCTTCTCTCTGTACGGTGACGGTGCCGCCAACCAGGGACAAGTGTTTGAAGCTTACAACATGGCCAAGTTGTGGAACTTGCCAGTTGTTTTTGGATGTGAAAACAACTTGTACGGAATGGGAACCTCTGCTGCTAGAGCTGCTGCTTCTACCAAGGTAAAACTGTTTGTTTGTTTTGTTGTTTGGGACTTGGTGGCTTTTCTCCCCAATGTCCCGGAACAAATTCTTCCTATCTTTTTTTCTTCAATTTTTTTTTTGTTTGTTTTCTTGGTTCAACCTTTTAAAAAGAACTAATATTTCTTTGCAGTACTTCACTCGTGGAGACTACATTCCAGGTATTCGTGTCAACGGTATGGATGCGCTCGCTGTTCGTGAGGCTTGCAGAGTTGCTCGTGAATACACCATCGCCAACGGTCCTCTTGTCATGGAATTTGTAACCTACAGATACGGAGGTCACTCCATGTCTGACCCTGGTACCACCTACCGTAGCCGTGAGGAAATTCAGAACATGCGTTCCACCCGTGACTGTATCAACGGCTTGAAGAACCGAATTTTGGAGCTTGAGATTGCAACTGAGGAAGAACTCAAGGCTCTGGACAAGGCTGCCAGAGTTGAGATGGACAAGGCGGTGGAAGAATCCAAGGCATCTCCCGAGCCACCACTCGAAGTTTTGAACGAGGACATTTATGCTCCTGGTTCCTACAACCCTGCAGAAGTCCGTGGATGCGAGCCAGCTTACGTTTGATTTTTTTCGCTTCGTTGCTCATCGCTCCTTTTTTTGTCTTTTGCTTGCCTGGGATCCTTGCATTCCTCCTCAAATAAACCCATTTTCACAAAATTAACCGAAAAAGAAAAATCCACACAAGCAATACGGATATTTTACTTTTGTGCACCAAGAATACGAGCGAAAACAGAAAAGGTGTGCTTTTGGATAAATTCGCGTGCTTCAGGCGTGGCGTGTTTGTTTGCCAATGCTTCGCCTCCGTTTTCATCCACCAGAATCACGCGCCCCTTCTTGCTTTCGACTTCAGTGTCGGGTGCAAGCAGGACATCACACATTGCCTCAGCGCAGTCTTCTGGAGATTTCCCAAATGCAGCCTTCAATGGTTTCAGCAGCATGCGCACCGCCCACGGCATCTCGGTTCCCCAGTTTGTGTTGACGAAGCCCGGCGCCGCGTGGACAAACGCAATCTTCTTGTTTTCCAGCGCATAGTGGTCCAGCATCAGATCGGTGTAGAAGCCGGCAGAGTCCGCGGCGTTCTTGATGGAGTAGTTGTCGACCAGCTCCGGGTCCTCGCGGAACTGCGCATACGCCGAATGCACGCCTGCGGACAGCACGCTCAGCACGCGCGGCGAGTCAGCCTTTGCCAGGGCGGGCAGCAGCTGGCGCACGAACAGCATGCGGCCGTAGTAGTGCAGCGCCAGCTTCGCGTCGAGGCCCTCGCGCGTCGGCGTGCGGCCCTGCAGCGTCGCCATGCCCTGCGACACAACCAGCCGGTCGATGCGCCCGCCGCCGCGCGCTGCGAGCTCGGCCGCCGCCGCCGCCACGCTCGCCAGCTGCGTCGCGTCGCACGCCACAAACGCAAACCGGCCCGCGGGGTGCGCCGCCGACAGCTCAGCCACAATCGCCTGCGCCCGCTCGGCGTTGCGGCCCACGATCGTCACGTCAAACTGCGCCGCCGCAAGCCGCCGCGCGATGCCCAGTCCGATGCCCGACGTGCCGCCCGCGACTACCGCGAACTGGCGCGGGAACGCCGCCGTCGCGTTCTTGGCGCGGAGTGTCTGGATGCTCGGTGACGACATGCGGGATGTTGCGATTTCAAATTCTGCTTTTTTTATTTTATTTAATCAAAAGAATCCCCCCGTCTTGGCAGCATCCTCATTCATTTCTTGCGAACTATCGGGTTCTTCCTCCCCCCTCTTTTGTGGGCTGCTGCTGCAACTGTCGCAAACACACTCTTCTTGACCACACCATCGTCTGCGTCGAGGTCGTCATCATCCAACATACTGCTGCTTTGGGATTCTTTGGCCGCAACACATTCAGGGCAAAGCCACACTCCTTCAGGGGGTGCCTTCAAACCAACACAGTCCAAGTGGAACCACTCCTTGTCGCAATTCTGGGTGTCCACAAAAAGGATAAGGTTAGCATTGAAATCGCTTGAAATACGACAACGCATCACTTACAGGATTATCACATCCAATCATTTCTCCATAAGACACGGCCTGACAAATACAGTAAACATCTTCATCAGCATCCGCCGAAGCACCTCCACCCGCTAATCCTTGAGAGCTGCTTGCGTGAAGTTGCTGTTTTATTCCAGATCCCGATTCGTCGAATCTAATAAATAACAAGGAAGGAAAACAGAAAAAAAAACCAGTCAGAATGAAAACCCTTCCTTTTTGTTCAAACACAACGACTCAACAGTTTTCTCTTCAACCTCTTCTTATTTGGCGTGAAACCACCACCGCTCAGTCCAAATCCCGTGTTGGTCATGCTCGCTGCTAAAGGATGTTGGTGGCCTAGGGGCGTCTGAGCTGGATATCCCACCGCGCCGCCGCTGGGAACTGCAGGGTAAGAACCGATTCCTGACAGCCCACTGCTTGCGCCAACTCCTCCAAGAGGGTGGAGATTTCCCAGGCCCGGTCCTGCATTTCCTGGAGTCAAGAGCATCCCACCAGGAGTGAACGCAGAACTCAGAGGCCGTTCTATTCCAAAAAAATGAAAAAGAAAAAAAAAAAAATCAGAACACACTTGCTAAAAGAAAACAAAAAAATTAAAAAAAACAACGCCGTACTCAGAGGATTTGATTTGTTGTGGCTTGGAGTTCCTAAAATTCCAAATCCAAAAAATAAATGCTGCGTTTTTTAATCTTGACATCGAAACTTACCGCCATCGTGCGCGAGAGAATTGGATCCACTATTTCCGATTCCACTTATGCCTGCACCCAGAGAGGAGAGCTTGCTGTTGGATTCCGCCACAACTGCTGCTGCCATTTCACTGGCCTTATTCAGAATATCGGTACTGCTACTCGGAGTCCTTTGACTCAAGAATTTCGGCGCTTGAGGATTCAAGGGGGTTGAGAAGAGGAAAGCTTGAGACGTGGACCGAACGTTGGGTGGTGGAGGGATAGACTGATGTAACGTCGATGAGGAGTGGGCAAGAGACGAAGATAACGAAGAGGAAGAGGACGAAAGAGGGACGTGTTGGGGAACAGGCAATGGGGTTGCAGCAGTTGACGAAGAAGACGTGTTTGGCAGAAGCACTCCATTCGCTTCCAGAGACGCCGTGATTCGTTTAATATGTCGATCGAGCTAAGAAACCATCAATATCCGCTGAAATTAAAACAATCAATCCAAAGTGCTTACAACAGTCTTTGCACGGTCAACAAGGGCAATCTTTTCGTCAGCGATACGACCACAATCTCCAAACATTTGGACAATCTTCCAAAATGCCTCCTTCTGTTCGGGAAAATCTTCCACGGCTTCAGCTCCTGTTTTCCAGTCCAACCCTGTGGTTGAATTGGGTGAAGGTTGAGGCTGTTGGGGGGTGGTCAGATCGCTGGCGGCTCCAGGGGCAGCCACCACAGCCGCTGTAGTCGACGCCGTTGTTTCATTTGCTGCATTATCAATTGAATTTGCCTGTGTGGAAGTTGATGGTGCTAAAGGGGTATTTCCATCTGGCGCAATGGCCGGTTTGTCTGTCGACGGTAGCGGCGCCCCAACCCCTTCAGGTTGATCTTCTTTCGATTTGTTGTTTTCGTTATTTGTCCCAGTTGTACCCGCTGGGACACTGTCTGCCGGAGGTGGTGGTTCGATTGGACCATTCTTTATCAGCTTCTTGAGCTCCACGTCTTTATGCGCAATATTCGCTCTAATTTCTAGAAGTTGGTTCAGTGCTTCTTCCTCATTATTTTGAAGCACGGAAGCAAACCGTAATAGTCTTCACTCCGCGTCCGCAGCTCGTTGAAGATGTGCCTCACTTCGGCAGGCAGGTTGTCAAGAGCTAAATTACGCCCTTGTTAGATTGTGCTTCAGACACATCAAGTCGAGTCTTACACGCCACGGTCTCTTCTAATAGCTCTTGGTGGTCAAGCATCCTCTCTATTAATTTTTATTTATTATTTATACATTCAAAAATGACTGATGATACTCACACTGACTACGAAGTCATCACAAAGTAAGTGGTGAACGCGCATACACTTCCAGAACAACGACTAATTCGTGGACAGACGGCGTCGGACAACCTATGAGTCCGGTGCCGTGGGAACCACACCAAGATTGCCAAAAGGGGCCACCAAGCAAACCGCTGAAAACGTGTATGACAAAGAAGCCTCGATTGAAGAAGAAGAAGAAGAAGTACTAGAGGAAGGACCTGCTCTCCGTATGCCGCAACTTGCTGCTTTGTCGGATGGCGAGGGCTACTCTGCCCAAGTTAAAGGCTGCAACCCTTTCACAAAAACAAACCCTCGTTTCACCAAGTGCAAACCTTGGTAACTTACAAAACATTTCGCGGCAACTGAACTTTTCATAATTATTTTTCGTCACGTCTTCCAAGCATTTCTAAAATTGGCAAGGGAGACACTTGTCGGTTCGTGAATTTCCGCTTGTACAGAGTTTCTGCACCAGATTCCGGGCCATGGTTCTATCCTTCACCTATTGATATCGTCTCTAAAGATTCAGACTTTCGTGGTCGTGGTTTTGATCAACATTTCGAAGCCAAACTGGACGTGGCAGGCAAAAGGCCTACCCAAACCCTCGCTTTGAATATTCCAAACCGTCATGTATTGAAAACTACGAACGCAGATGAACTGTATATCTTGAAAACAACAGCCGGCGTATTGCAGGGCATTATTGACCACGAGTTGATTGTTTTGGGATACACGAAAACCGGCGAAAAGAAAGCCAATGGATCACAACTCCTTGAGCCTTTCTATCGCCCCCCATCAAAAGACAGCGCTGTTGTCGTACGACAGCTTTGCGATGAATGCCTTACATCTATTTTCAACACGTACTACTCATGTAGTCACTGTGCAAGAGAGTTGTGTGCTGCATGTTACGAAACACTGAAGGATACTGTTCACGAGGCAGCTGCGTCAGTGCTTGCAAACCAAAGTAAACCGTGGCGTGCCTTTCTGTCTTGTGGACTTATCAGGAGTGGAATATTTCACTGCAAGTCCCAGTTTCTCATCATGTCAAAATTGACTCTTCAGGAATTGATTGGGATGAGAAAATGCACTGAGATTGTTTTGCAGAAGTTTCAAGGTTGATCTTATACTCTTCGCCTTTTTTTTTTTCATTTGCGTGACCCCTCACTTTGTCCAGGGGATCCGGATGTGATGTTGGAGGCCAGTCAACCGATTATCCACCCTGCTTCCGAAAATCCAAATCTTACCGAGGACTCAGAAAACTATTTGCGTCTGCTTCCTGAAACCGATAATGCCTATATTATGTTTCAACAAGCGTGGCGCAATGGTCAAGCAGTGGTTTTTCAAGGTGGTAAAAGCAAGCTTGCAGCTGGATGGGAACCGACTTATTTTATTGAACATTACGGACCCGATGCAACAAAAGTTGTTGATTGTGTAACCAAAGAGGCGCTTGACATGACGGTGGGATATTTTTTTAACTATTTCTTGGACGCTTCCAAAGTGCGAGACCGTATTTTGAAACTTCCAGTTGAGTTCTTTTTTTTTTGCTTTGAAATGGTGTGTGGTTTTATGAACTTTGATTATTTATTTTTGCCAGGATTGGCCTTCGTACACCGAGTTCAAAGAGAAATTCCCTGATCATTTCAGAGATTTTAAAGAAAAAGCGCCTTTCGAAGACTATTCGGGATTTGTTGGAAGCAGAAATTTGGCAGCCAGATTGCCAATGTCCTTTCTGCCTCCGGATTTAGGGCCTAAAATGTATAATGCGTTTGGCTCATCGGATGCAGGTTTGTTGTAGCCATGATTTTTTTTTTTTTTTTTTTTGGAAAAACACTTTTAAAAAACTGCTGTCAACATTTTAGGAAAGGAGGGATATGGAACGACTCCAATTCACTTGGATATGGCAGACGCGGTGAATGTGATGATGTATGCCAGCACTCTTGAACCAGAGAACGAAGGACGGCCAGCCGCCGTGTGGGATATTTATTCACGCAACGACAGTGCTAAAATTCGCGAGTATCTGCGAGGTTACGCAAAGGCTAACGGTATCGAAAATATTGATGATCCTGTGCATGACCAATTCTTCTACCTGAATGAGAGTATGCGCAGAGAATTGTTTGAGCAGTATGGGGTTGTTGGTTGGAGAATTTTCCAGAATGTTGGAGATGCCGTCTTTGTTCCAGCAGGGTTTGTGTGTGTTTTTTTTGCCGTATTATATCCATCGCCTTACCCTTTTTCTTGTAGGTCCTGTCATCAAGTGTGCAATTACAAAGATTGCGTCAAGGTTTGATTTTTTTTTCTTTTCGTTTCTTTTTCTTGCAAAAGTCAATTAACTTGAATTGCCTAGGCGGCATGCGATTTTGTCTCCCCTGAGAACTTGTCTGCTTGTGTTCAGTTGACAAATGAGTTCAGGGCTTTAAGTAAAACTCATCGCCGTCGAGAAGATTTATTGAATCTCAAAAGCATTTTGTGGAGCACTTGGAGCTCATGCCCATTTCTGTTTGAGGAGGAATGAGTCTGTGTACTGTTACAATAAAAGTGTTATTATATTCCGAAAAAAAAAAAAAAAAAAAAAAAAAAAAAGAAAGAAAGAAAGAAAGAAGAAAATGAGCATTGAGCCTGACGTCCCAACGCTCCAATGGCTTCTGCAAACAGGACTGGGCTCGGACGGCACAGTAACGGCCGGATTTCCACTTGTGCTTAAAGTTGCGCCGGAGTCATTCGTGTTTGGCGCCGATGGCATTCTCAGCGCACCGCTGACGGACAAACAGCGGCGCGACCACGCCGCCGTTCGGCTTGCGGCGGCGCTGGTTACACAGACTGCGCATCCCGTGGCGTTCCCGACCGAGACGGTGTACGGCCTGGGCGCAAATGCGACGAGTTCTGAATCTGTTGCGCGTGTTTTCGCCGCAAAGGGGCGCCCGTCAGGTTTGGCCGCTGCTGTCGATTTAAATGCTTTCTGATGTGGACGCCGTAGACAATCCGCTCATTGTACATGTTAGCACGGTGCAAATGGCGCTGGACCATCTGCTGCCGCCTGAAACTCCCATTCCCCCGCAATATCTACCTGTCATCTCACAGCATTGGCCAGGACCACTCTCGATTCTTCTGCCAAAAGGCCCGAAGGTTCCTCATGTCGTTACGGCTGGTCACGACAGTGTTGCAGTGCGGGTGAGGTCGTTTTGTCATATGCACTACAGTTCTAACGATTGAACGTAAAATTAGATGCCGTCACATCCAGTTGCTCGCGCCTTAATTTCTCTTTCAAATTGCCCTATTGCTGCTCCTTCGGCCAATACATCCACTCGCCCTTCTCCAACACTAGCATCCCACGTTCAGGATGACCTCAAGCAACGTATACTATTGATTCTCGATGGAGGCCCTTGCGAAGGTGGTCTTGAATCCACTGTTCTAGATGCACTAAGATCACCTCCCTGTGTTTTAAGGCCTGGTGGTGTCACTGTTGAAATGATTCAAACGATTCCTGGGTTTGAAAATACGGCTGTTTTCAAAAAGGGATCAGCGGTGGTATCTGAAAAGGAATTGATTGCTCCTGTAACTCCTGGAATGAAGTATAAACACTATGCTCCACGAATTCCTGTCATATTGTTTGAACCAGCTGCTTCAAACACATCAAAATCATCAAGTCGGTTGAAAGATCTGGAAGCTGCTGTGAGAAATCGAGTGATCCAACTCTATAATGATACTGTCAAGCAACAGACTATTCAAACACAAGAAGTGCTGGTTGTTGGTATTTTGAGGACGCAATCAGACACTGACATTGATTTATCGGGGCTTCGAGAGCAGTTACTTGTTTTGGAGTCCAAATCTTCAGTCCCACTGCGAATACAGTTTGTTCAGCAACGGTTGGGAAGTACAAGTGCTGAAATTGGGACGAACTTGTTCAGAGCCCTTCGTGAATTGGAGGCGATGGAAGGCTGTTGTATGGTATTCATTGAAGGAGTTGAGGAAGTGGATGAAGGGCTGGCCGTTATGAATCGAGTGAGGAAGGCTGCGGTTGAGACGATACACTTTTGAGTTCATTTATTCCCAAGTAATAAAGCGTTTAATTTAAAAGACCACGTCTCTCTGCTTCTTCCCGGGTAATTCTCATGGAGTTTCCCAAACGGTCAGTGACTTCCACCATATTAGGATCATCTTCCTCATCGTCGTCATCGTCATCGTCATCGTCGCTACCTTCGTCGTTGATTGAGTCATCGCTCTCATCGTCAGAAGAAGATGCCTCGAGACGCTTCTTTCCGCGATCCTTCCAGCCCCCAGCAGACGATTGTCCAAATTCGCGATTGTGGTTGACTTGTAGCAAATCGTCATCATCACTTTCGCCCTGGTGTCCTCCGCGCAAAAGATCCTTTCGCATTTTGCGCTCAGCTGCCTCCGCTACAGCAAATATTTCAGCGGTTGAATTTAAACTTTTGTGTTACAAACCTTCAATCCCCTTTACCCACTCTGCCTCAAATTCTCTGACTTCTTTATCACCGCCCTTTCCCCCATTAACAAGACTGTAACCCTTTAAAACATCCTTATTCACGTCCAAGAATGCATGGCCCCATTTGAAACCTTCCAACACCTTTCTGGCCATATCAAACTCTCCAACCATTGCGAATCCAGCAGCAAACGCTTCCACACAGTTGAGTTTTGATATTTTCCCGTAATTGACTGGATTCGTGGCAATCATATGAGGAAGTATCCTTTCATGAGGAGACTTGATTTTGGAAAAAGGAACTTCCGCAATTCGAGCCCAAGAGCAATCCACAACGCAGATTCCTGAAAGCATTGTCACCTTTCTTCTCTTTTAAGAAACTCAAAAAGTGGCTTACCATGCTCTAAAATGATGTTTCTGTCTGCAGGAGACACGTATTGTGATCCATTTGGAGTCAACACAATGCCTTTGAATCGCTGTCCACCAACACGCAGCTGCTTTACCACACCTTGCCGCACCATTTTCTTTCCAGAGCATCGTTTTGGATCGCAATGACCAAAGTCCCACATTGCCAATGGTGGCATGTCAACATCGTTGAAGGATCCAAAAGCTCTGCCGTCGTCAGACGAGTCATCGCCGCTGTCGTGGGAATGATTGTGATGATCTTCTCCTGTATGGTCGTAAGACCGCTGTTGTTGAATATTCGGCTTGTGCTGATGCGGGCCTTTCCCTCGTACCCCTTTGCCTTGTCCCATTTCTAAAAGGAAAAAAAGGCTCGTAGCAAAAAAAAAAAAAAAACACAACTGCCTGTAGCATGAGACAAAGCAGGAACTAATGAGAATACCTTGATTTTACTTGTAAATGAGTACTGTCAGTGTGAAATAAATAAAGTTTGTAAAATCTTGTAACCAATAATGGACTTGGATGTCGATACCATTCTGCCTGGAATCCTTGATGGCACGCTCTCGCCGCCAAAGATCCGAACGGCACTCATGATGATGTACAACAAGATTCCAAGCGGAGACTTGTCTGAACTACTGGTTCTCCTCAAACAAGCGCAGGTGTTGTTGGAGTCACTTTCATCTGACGATCAAAAGCGAGGCGAGTGGATGCTGGACTCTCTTGCCTTCCCACTGCGCGGAATTCTCACTGCCTCTTGTTTCTTGGAGTCAACGGAGCCCGAAAGTGGTCTCCTCATGGCACAACTATTGGACCTTCTGTACAAGAGTGTCTTGACCAAGCCCTTGACGGACATTTTCATCAACCATGATGTTCAATTCAACTTTGGTTTTATTCTGATGATGAGTTTTAACAGTGTTTGTTGGAAGACTTGGATCAAGGAGAATCCAATTGATCAGGAGTTTGTTGAAAAGTGGTTGAAACTGGTTTGTCTTCACTGCTTCGGTATTCTTCTTGTTTACTAACAGACTGCAACTAGACGACTGATTATGACTTCGAATCGGCGTTTCGCCGCATGGTGGAGGGTTCCAAAGTGGAGCTTTCTGAGACACTAGCTGCTCGTTTGCAGAAGTCCGCTTTCGACCAATCTGTAAATGAGAAGCAATATGACATCCACACCTCACTTGATCAAGTTTTAAACCACTCATTGTCTCCACAAGTACGCCGACGTGCATTTCAAGCCTTCGCTGATGTCTTGGAGAAAGCCAATGACTATTCAAGCTCCAAAAAGCAGAAGGAAGCCGCCGCTCTCTTGATTCAAGAATTCAATCTGATGGGTAACGCCCTCATTCAAGACAAAGACTTTCTTTTCTTGGAAGACATCTTGTTCAAAGTTTCCCAGGCTTTGCAATCAAGAATTTACATCGCCAACCTGCCAAATGAGCGCTACGATTGGGCCGCTGATGCCTTGATATCCTTATGTGAACGATTCAAAACTGGAGACAAGTCTTTCTTTGACCATATGGCCCCTATGGCCCCAATCGACAGTCTTGTGAAAGGATTGTTTGGAAGAGCATCTGACAGAACGTTTGAAGTATATGATGCCTTGTTCGAAGCGATTGACTATTTTGATACTGAGGCTTTACCTGTTGTGTTTGGGATGGGAATCTATCAGACTGGTGGAGATGGTGTCAAGAAAGCCATTATCAAGCATTTGAAAAAGGTCTTAGAGTTTTCAAAGAAAGGAGATACATCAGTTGGGATGATTCCAGTCATGTTGTTGCAGTCGGATAAGGACGCCTTTCTGCCATTTGTTGATGATGTTTTTGAGATTCCAGTTGAGTTTCTGTATTTCTGCCAATATTTAGAATTGTTTAATTTCTTAACTGCCAACAAAGAATCTTGCTGGGGCATTTCTTGCTGCATATCGAACAGATACAACAGTCTTTGCTGACAAAATTCCTAAACTTCTCCCACTTCTCTCCGATCAACTATGGGGGACAACTGCAGCCATGGTTATTGAAGGAACAATTGTTGCGCATACCGATGCCTTTTCTGAAGAAGCTTCTCTCCTTCCAGTGGTCGAGGCTTTTACCGTCAACAGGGCCAAATTGGGAGACAAGGATGCCGTTTCGTGGTACTTGATTCGTGTTTTAAGTAGTGTTACCACTTCAGAGACGGGAGCCTTGATTGGAACGACTGCTATCATCCAGCTCATTGTTTCTCTCCTGGATGCATCACCACGCCACCCACAAGCAGGAGAAGCAATCCAACAACTTCTTGTTCCATTAGCAAGTGTCGCCAGCTTCAACGCAGAAATTCTGAAGCCCCACGAAAATGTTCTCACAAGAATCGAACAGGACAGTGTTATCAAGTATGCAGGTCTGCAAGAAAACCTGGACAACGTGTTGAACGCTTTGGAAGGAATTTCGTTGCGTAAACTCGATGAGAAGTTCAAAAACAGTATGAAGACATTGGGGATTGATCCTGATGATCCCTTTTTTGAGGCTGTGGAAGAAACTTTACGAAAGGAACATGTTCAAGAATTTGATTGCATGTTGTCATACTGCTGGGCACAGCAACCTATCGTTTTAAGAATTAGAGATTCTTTGCAGGAGCGTGGGTTCACGTGCTGGTTGGATCTTGAACAAATGTCTGAAAACGTGTACGTGAGAATGTCGGAAGCCGTCATTGGATCAAAAGTTATTGTGGCATGTCTCAGTAAAGCGTATGAGGTAACTGGTTTATTTGTTGATTGGCGTGGAAATGCTTGTTTTGAGTTTCTTCTCTATTGTTTTTTTAACACAAGGAATCTGGAAACTGCAAACGTGAATTGGGTTTTGCAGCCGACCAGACTCGTTCTGGGAAGAAAATCGTACCTCTTCGCTTTGATGAAGGATCATATGCCTTTACTTGGACAGCCTTGATTACATCCGGATTGTTGTACACCTTCATTGGAAAGAGTCAACTCAATGAAGAGGCTGCTTGGGAATCGGCCATGGATGGTCTTGCAAAAGAAATCAGTGCCCATGTTGGCCCTAGAACACGCAAATCTGAAGTCAAGGCAGATGACCCCAAAGAAGAGGACAAGAAATTCGAGACTGCTGTTCTTGCTTCCAAGAAGAAAACCGATATTCCTAAATTCGACGCCATGCTCAGTTATGACTGGTCTTATCAACCAACAGTGATTCGCATGAAGGAGTCTTTAACGACTCGAGGATTGTCGATTTGGCTTGACATTGAAAGAATGTCCGGTAACATTTATGAACGAATGAGTGACGCAGTGTTGGGATCGTCTGTAATTGTTTCTTGCATGTCTTTGAAATATGAGGTAAACACGCGTTCAACTGAGACTGTGAACCAACTCACTTAATTCATTATTGAACAGTCGTCTGGTAATTGCACCCGCGAACTCAACTTTGCGAACTCCAAAGTGCCCTTTGGTAAAATTATCATTCCTGCTCCAATGGAGGATTCTGCATTCACATGGACAAACGACATTACCAAAGGATTGAAGCGTTATCCCATTTATGACAACGTCAAAAACAATCCAGAAGAGTGGGAAAAAGCAATGGATGCATTGGCGGACGGAATTAAGGCTGCCATTGCGAAGCAAAAGAGGGATGTCTCGGCCAAAGAATCTTCTGTATCAGAAGTCCCGCCTTCAGTTACTGCATCCATTACCAAAGGCGTTATTGAGCCAGCCGCCAGCGCTGCTCCTCTTTCATCCGATGAAAGAGCCCTCCTCACTGCATTACAGTCTCGCGTCAAAGCTCTTGAGTCAACAGTGGAGAGTCAGAAGGCCAGTTTAGAAAAACAAGCAGCAATACTTCGTAATTTGGTGGACTTTATTGGTTTGCAATTCGAAGAGTAAAATACAAACGTTTTTTTTTGTGGTCAGATACCAAACTTTTCCTTCAATCCCAGGACAGTGTCGGTAATACTGTCCTCGAATTCAATATAGTGGGTCATTCCAAGGTTGTCCTTCGCTTTCTGATTGAGTTCAGGGACCGGAACTCCCGTAGTCACTCCAGACGCATACGGACGACCGGGAAACTTCTTGGACAGAACTTCAATCAATTTCTGATGCGTAAAAGGGCCACTACTGATTACAAATCGCTCGCCAGATGCTTTGGGCTCAGTCATTGCCAAAACATGAGCTTTGGCTACATCGCGAACATCAACACGGCCTGCGGCCATTAAGGGATTAATTTCTTTTGTAGTATTCGTATAAAAGTCCGCCACCATCTTGACACTTGTGTTTAACGACTCAATGTTGGCGCACGGATGAATAATTGGACCGAATACGAAAGGGGGGTTGATGACAGCAAGATCAAATGCGCGAGGCTCCTTCTTCATAAATTCCCACGCAGCTTTTTCGGCGAAGGCCTTGGACGCAGAATAAGCGACAGCAGGTGGGGTTTTCTCTTTGAGTTCTGTGAACTGACCCATCGCCATCACATTCCAATCAAGTTCAGACAGTCCAGCGGGATTGGTTGTCGGAGAGTTTCTGTTAATTTTTTTTGAATGAGATGAGACGATGGACACAGGAGCAAAAAGTAAACAAACCTGATTGAAGCCATTGATGACGTGATTACAACGCGTTTAACGCTTTTACCATGCTTTGAGACCGATTCTAGAACACCCAATGTTCCTCGAACGGCAGGATCAATTAAATCTTTCTCTGGGTCGGTAACACTGTAATGGAATGGCGAAGCAGTGTGCAGTACAAAGTCGACACCAGCGACAGCAGAGTCGAATGCACCGGTTGTTCCAATGTCAGCGACGATGGAAAACTCAAGACTGTCTGCGGATTGCACGAATGGCGCCAGGGCCAGCCGCACCTGGTCAGCCTGTGGACAGTTGGATCAGGATTCAGTCCCGCAAAACAACGCGCACCCGCCTTCTGCTGCGATCGCACAGTGCCGCGCACAGCGTAGCCCTTCTGCAGGAGCTCGCGGGCCACGTGGCAGCCGATGTAGCCCGACACGCCAGAAACAAGGACTCGTTGCATTTGGCTTTCGGGTTTTTGAAATAATTTGAAATCAACAATGGACGACGACGACGCGCCGCCGCTTGTCGACGACGCCGACCAGGCCGCTGCATCGCTCGGCGCACCTGTCGCCGACGCAGCGCACAATCCGGTGCCGGTAACCATCGTGACGGGGTTCCTCGGTGCGCCGCTGTTTGCGTGTGTCGGCGGGCTGCTGACTTCCTTCT
This sequence comes from Obelidium mucronatum, assembly GCA_025765595.1. Lineage (NCBI taxonomy): Eukaryota > Fungi > Chytridiomycota > Chytridiomycetes > Chytridiales > Chytriomycetaceae > Obelidium > Obelidium mucronatum. The sequence goes on from JAIVFH010000031.1 coordinate 112,965, forward strand.
CCCATTGCAGGCAGCGGAAAGACGACCCTCGTGACGCGCCTGCTGACAGATCCCACACATGGAAAACGGATTGCCGTAATCCTCAACGAATTTGGCGACAGTTCAGTCTCTTTGCTGTGATGTCCTAGATACTGTGCTGACACAACCTGTTCTGTCTTTCTCAGGCTCTGGTATCGACAAGGCTCTAACGGTTGGACAGGATGGAGAAGAAGCTCAGGAATGGTTGGAGCTCAACAACGGTTGCATGTGCTGTGAAGTCAAGTTTAGTTGCTGTTAACCCTATGAACTGGAAGGGTTGCTGAATCGCCTTTATTATATCAGAGATGCGGGAGTGAAGGCTATTGAAAGTCTCATGAAAAAGAGGGGGAAATTTGATTACATATTATTGGAAACAACAGGATTGGCAGACCCAGGTACTGACGTTTCGTGGAGAAACATGAAAGACTCATGCGTTGTTAGGCCCGATAGCGGAAATGTTTTGGCTGGACGATGCTGTGCAAAGTGATATTTACTTGGATGGTATTATCACTGTTGTGGACGCGAAATTCGCACCTCTTCATTTGTCAGAAACAAAGGAAGATGGAAGTGTCAATGAATGCATCAAGTGAGTGTTTCTTGATCTCTCATGTTTCAACGGTTTCTTAAACTGGTGATTAGGCAGATTGCAATGAGTGATCGGATTATTATCAACAAAACAGATATTGTTTCTCCGTCCGAGCTTGAAACCCTTGAAAGAGATATTGTTGCTATCAACTCTGCTGCAGTTCGAACAAAAACAGTGAAGTCAAAGTAAATTATTTTTTTTGGGATTCATTATACCTAACAGTGACGGTAGTGTCCCCATTGACTTCATTTTTGACTTGCACGCATTTGATGACCGCACAAAGGGTTGGTTTGACGATTTGCCTGTGTTGGCGGCCGAAGATCTGGAATGCGACCCTTCGTGTGATCATCACACCACACCCTCTGATCAGCATCAACATCATCATCATCATAACAAGACACATCGAGTCGATCAAGTAAAGGAAAATATTTTGGAGCACAGCTGACTTTCTAACTTCTGTAAAAACAGTCAGTCAAAACCATAATGTTCCAATTACCGTTCTTAAGATCCGTAAATGTGGCGAAAATGGAATCATGGTTACAGCAAGTTTTGTGGAACAAAACCGTTCCTATTCCTGAGTCGAGCCATGTTCCACCTTCCGAGGCTACCAGTCCTCAAGTTATCCGGTTGAAAGCATTGATTGATATCGGGGGGAGAAAAAAAATGGTCATTCAGGCCGTGCATGAATTGTATGACAAATTTGAGGCTGGTGTTTGGGCTGAAGGAGATGATGAATGTGGAAAAGTTGTTTTGATTGGTAAGTATAACAGGCAGATTTTACCGCTTTTCGGAAACTAATCAATCATATGCTCGCTCTTTCCAGGTCGGGCTTTGGATAAGAAAGCGGTTGCGGAATCCTTCCTCCACTTTTGTTTAGAATAAAAGGGTGGCTCCACCAATCATGATCTTGCTAACTTTGTTTTATTTTGAGATTGCGTGCAATGCGTTATCTTCTCCAGATGGGTACATCGTTAGCGTTTTCTTTCGAGTTTTTGATCATGTCCAAGATTGCCTGATTGTGTGCTCGCTGTTCGTCACTGAGTCTACGACTGCCACCAAATTCTGCAGATAGCTTCTTCTCATCGCCCCGAGTAGATTCCATGATAATGTAGCCAACGCCGGACAGACTATTAGGAGATGAAGCAGTTAGTTCTGCTTAATGAACTCTCCCTTGGACACGGATAACCCGAACCCCTCGAGAGAAGGATTGGTATCGGTTACTTACGCAGCGCATGACGCAACGGTAAGTGCAGAAAAATGGAGGACTTTCAACCAACTCATTTTGAAGAGAAAACTAATAAATAAAACCATTTCAACACTGGAAGAAACATTGGTTGGAAATTCGAACTTACAATGAAGAAAAAACACAAAAATCACAAAAATAAACCAGTTTCTCTGTATACTTTTCAGGAATGTATCTGGGGTTGTTACACTTAAAAGCGCCGGTGCCAACGACAATAACGATCTGAGAGAGAAATCTGCTTCTCCCAAGGGCATCCACGAAGTTGCAAGAAAAACAAGACACAGCCTCAATTAAGGTGAAATAAAAATCATCCAAAGAAATGGTTGGTGGTATGGGTTGGAAAGAAGCCGTTCGCGCTGTTCTGCAGCAAAAGCGCGAGAGTGACTACGAAGAAGCGCACAGGTATGTCGGTTGCAAAAGATTTGTTGATCCATCTTTTAAGGATCATCCCTGGGTAGGCATTTGCGTTCTGCCAAGGGTCACATTGAAGCGCCAGTCCAGCCATCCAATGCCATGGGCACTCCAGGGTAGGAAATCTTATATCGGTATGCATTCATTCTTAAATGTTGATCAGGTTCGAGCATCCTCCAACTACCGGTGTGATCTATGTGATGGATCGTGCCACTACGAAAGGCTGGAAATACGGAGACAAGAGCTGGGGTAACTTTGGTCAAGGTGCCCCTGAAGTAGGCCAAATTCCAAATGCTCCTGAAAGACCGTTAACGATTGAAATGAAGGAGGAGCAATTTGAGGTGTGTGCATTCGTTTTTTGTGGCTGACCCTTAATTTGACACACGCACCAGTATGCCCCTGTTGCAGGACTTAAGGGTCTTCGCGAAGCCGTTGCGAACTTATACAATGCTCGGTACAGAGAAGGCAAAGATTCCAAGTATACCTGGGAAAACGTGTGCATTGTTCCAGGTGGTCGTGCCGGACTTACCCGAATGGCTGCTTCCATTGGAGATGCCAACGTTGGATTCTTTTTGCCAGAATATAGTTGAGTGATGTGCTATATGTACCATCATTGGTGACTTTGCGCTAATACTATCGTATCCAGCCGCATATGAAGCCCTCTTGACTATTTTCAAGAAGTTTGTGCCGATTCCAACGCCTCTGGACAAAGATTCCAACTACCACATTACGCCACCCCGTTTGTACCGTGAAATCCACGATCGAGGTTGGTAGCAGTATGGACTGTCATTTTACAGTAGTTAATGTTATTGACAAGGACTCGGTGTTGTGGTTGTATCCAACCCATCAAACCCTACTGGACAAATTATCGAAGGTGAAGAACTGAAGGAATGGGTTGACATCGCGCGCACCACAAAGACAACTTTGGTTCTCGATGAATTCTACTCCAGCTACATCTACACCCACCCAGAAAATCCCGGAAAGTCTGTTTCGTCTGCTGAATATGTGGATGATGTCAACGTTGACCCGATCTTAATTTTGGATGGTATGACCAAGGTTAGTCAACATTCTTATGTACAAGCCTCGATCGACGAGTGTTGACGTCCCTTGGTAGAACTTCAGAATGCCAGGATGGAGAGTGTGTTGGATAGTTGGTCCTAAGGATTACATTTCTTCAATGGCATCCAGTGGAAGCTTCTTGGAAGGTGGTGCCAATCACCCACTCCAGGCGGCAGCTATTCCATTGCTTGAACCAAAACGTGCTCATGCCGACGCTGTTGCATTACAAGCCCATTTCTTAATGAAGAGAAACTACGTGTTGGACAGGTTGGCAAAATTCAATATGCCAGTCCTTTGTCCACCAAAGGCCACTTTCTACATTTGGTTGGACTTGTCGCATCTTCCAGAGGTAAAAACCAAAAAGTTTATTTTTCAAAAAAGGTCACTGAAAGATTTTGTTTTGATTTTAGCCATACTGTAATGGTTTGACCTTTTTTGAAGGGTGTTTGGATGAAAAAATGATTTGTGTTCCCGGAATCTTTTTCGACATCAATCCTGGAAAGAGACGTGATTTGGCTCAATCTCCATACCAAGGTTTTGTTCGTTTGTCTTTTGGTCCTCCAATGGATGAACTTGAAGCGGGATTGGATGGCTTGGAGAGACTCTTGCGAAAGATTGGCTACCTTGTTTGAAAGCTCTGGCTATTTTATCCACGGCTTTGATGGTGCTTAATAGTATAGTAACAAGATTAGTAAAAAAAAAGTTTGCAGTTGTAAGGTGCTTGGTTTTGGAGAAGCCACACAAAAAGTGATTTACCCACCGGGAAACAAAGGAAAGAAAATGCTCCGAAACTTCATCAATCGGTTCAGTCGACTTGACACCACCAAACGCGAAGATCGCTCCGCTAAAGCTCTTGATGAACGTAAGGAGTCTGACTACGCCGCTCACTCGTAAGACACCCTTTTTTTTGGAAGGCAATGCACCGGTAACCTCTTCCTCAATTCAAACAGGCACTTACGAACGGCCAGAGGTCACAAATCCATTGATCGCACAAGCTTGTTCATTAAACCTGTTGATTTGCTGGAGCATTCGCAAGATGCTTCCGATATTGGAACACCTGGGTGTGTCTCAACTCGGGTCTTGCGTTAGGCATTCAATTAACCACACAACCAATAATAAGTTTCGATCATCCTCCAACTACCGGTGTGATCTACGTGATGGATCGTGCCACTGCCAAGGGCTGGAAGTATGGAGACAAGAGCTGGGGTAACTTTGGCCAGGGTGCTCCTGAAGTAGGACACATTCCAGATGCTCCTGAGAGACCGCTGAAGATTACAATGTTGGCAGATGAATTCGAGGTTAGTGTGGCCGTTTTCTTGTCGTTAACGTGAGCGTGCCCTTAATTGTATTATTTCCACAGTATGCCCCAGTTGCAGGACTTAAGGGCCTTCGCGAAGCAGTTGCGAACTTGTATAATGTTCGATACAGAGAAGGCAAGGATTCCAAGTATACCTGGGAAAACGTGTGCATTGTTCCCGGTGGTCGTGCCGGACTTACCCGAATGGCTGCCTCCATTGGAGATGCCAACGTTGGATTCTTTTTGCCAGAATACAGTTGAGTAATATTGTATGAACCATGGTAGCTTTGTACTGATGCTATCATATTTTAGCTGCATATGAAGCCCTGTTGACCATTTTCAAGAAGTTTGTGCCCATTCCAACGCCTTTGGACAAGGATACCAACTACCACATTACGCCACGTCGTTTGTACCGTGAAATTCACGATCGAGGTTAGTTAGAGTGGGTAGGCGGTTCTTGATTGACTGCCTTACTAATGAATGATACTGCCAAGGTCTCGGTGTCGTGGTTGTATCCAACCCTTCCAACCCTACTGGGCAAATTGTCGAAGGAGAAGAATTGAACGAATGGGTTGATATTGCACGCACCACAAAGACAACTTTGGTTTTGGATGAGTTCTACTCCAGCTACATCTACACCCACCCAGACACTCCCGGAAAGTCCGTATCCTCTGCTGAATATGTGGATGATGTCAATGTCGATCCCATCTTAATTTTGGATGGTATGACCAAGGTTAGTCAATATTCACAGGTTAACAAGCCTCGATCGACCAGTATTGACATCCTTTGGTAGAACTTTAGAATGCCAGGATGGAGAGTGTGTTGGATAGTTGGTCCTAAGGAATACATTTCTTCAATGGCATCCAGTGGAAGCTTCTTGGAAGGAGGTGCCAATCACCCACTCCAACAAGCCGCGATTCCTTTGCTTGACCCTGTTCGAGTGCAAGCAGATGCAACGGCACTGCAGAAGCATTTCTTGGCAAAGAGAGCATACGTGTTGGAGAGGCTGGAAAAACTTAATATGCCTGACGATCCCACCAATGGCGACTTTCTATATCTGGTTGGATTTGTCGCATCTCCCAGAGGTACACAAAAAAAACTGATTGTATAATGATTAAGTTTTTTGAACTTTTTTTTTCGTTCTCTAGCCTTACTGCAATGGTCTCACGTTCTTTGAGGCTTGTTTGGATGAAAAAATGATTTGTGTGCCAGGTCTCTTTTTTGATATCAATCCCGGAAAGAGACGTGATTTGGCAAAGTCCCCATACCAAGGCTTTGTTCGTTTGTCTTTTGGTCCACCTTTGGACGAATTGAAAACTGGTTTGGATGGTTTGGAAAGACTTTTGAAGAAGATTGGATACCTTCCATAAAAAAGAAAATAAAAGGTGAAATATATATAGAAGATGGTATACATATTTATTTTCAAAGAGCGTTTGTTTTTCTACTATAGCGATTTTGTACATGAGGGGTGAAGCAACAACAAAAAAAATGACAGATGGAATAAATGAGGAATCAATGGCTGCTGTGTTTGTGGACATTGAAAGTATGCGCCACAAACGCACCAAGTTGGAAGGCAAGAACAAAAATGATGAAAAAGAAGAGGTACGTGCGTTTTTTGCGTAGAGCCTTCATGGCAAAGTTTCCGAGTCCAGAAGAAGATTCAGAATGCTGTTGTTGTTGTGGGGATTGTTCTTCAGAGTCTTCGCCTTCAACTTTTCGCGTTTCGCCCCAAGAAAAGTTGTCTTGACTCCAGAATCCATAAAGTGGGAAGACAAAGTACCAAAGCGGAAGGGCGCTGAGATACACCAGCAGATCCGAGATCATGGCAAAGTCAAGGCGGACACACAAAATGACCAGACTTGCCAAAAGTGTGTTGACCAAAAGTTCAAAAAGAACATCAGTGATTCCAAGAAGCAATGATAATAGAATTCCGCAGAATGTGATTGGCAGCAGTGTTGTACTGATGAGTTCCAAGAGAATATAGGTTTTTAATACAAGAACCCACAGCTCGTTTCGGTTTGTGGCTGTCAGAAGCTTCACAGAGTTGTGCATAGACGAATTAATCCATCGACGTCGTTGAGACAACAACATTGAAAATGTGTGGGGTACTGTAGTATAGCAGATGGCTTGTGGCACAAACGTTATCCGCCTGTCTGGAAAACGCATTGTCATTAAAGCCGTGAGATACCGATCTTCACCCAAATGTAAGAGGTTCTTCATGTGGAGAGTGTCAGCTTCGTGTTCTTGGTAAGGAAGCAGCACGTCGTTGTCAATAAGGAGATGTTCATCGGCATAGTCTGCAGAACTTGGAATATCTTTAACGCGATACATGGAAAAGCATCCAGGCAGACAAAGAACTCTTCCGAAAACAGATTCCTGAGCTTTTCCAAAGTGGTGAGAAATGTAGTAATCAAAGACTTGGGTACGAGAAATCCAAGACTCGTGAGCATTTTCAACTTTGGTTTCCCCGCACAGTCCCATAATTTTAGGATCGTTTGACATTGCTTGAACCATGTAAGATAAGGCATCTTCTTGAACGGCAGTATCAGCGTCGACCATGAGTAGCTGCGAATAACAGCTGGGATTGATGCCACCGTTAATACGTTGAATCTTGATGGCCAAATCCACTTCCAACGAAGACATTTGTGGTGGAGTTCGAGAGTTCATGCTTGCCAAGAAGTTGAACAGAATAAGCTGAGAGTCACGCTTTCCACGATTGCCGGAACGCATTTGACCAGCCTCACTTGGCATTCCACGCTTGATGACACAAACCATTGGAACCTTTCCACCGAGGCTGTTTTCGTAGTATCCAGCATGAACAGACGCCATGTTTTGTCTCTTTTCACCATCGGCAACGGCAATGTAGCTTTGGCTCTCTTCCTCAATGATTCCGTCCACGCCACTGAACAAGGAAAGCACCGCGTCTGGAGTTGACTCGGAATTTCCAGATCCAACAATCAATCCATCACAAACAACAAACAGAAGTTTTTTGCTGTTGTTGTAGTGTGTCAAAGACAATGATTCGATCGTTTTCCGGATGGACGCACGGTCCTCACTGAAACAAGTGACAAGCATGACAACAAAAGGATCCATACAGCCTTCGCCGCCCCCCACAACAACATCTTCATTGTTTTCCAAGTCCTTTTCTTTACGGATAGTAGAGTTGTGGGGTTGAGGCTTGGAGGCAACTACAGCAGCACCAGCGACAGCGTTGTTTCTCATCTCAACACCTTGGACTTGTTTCCGCGACGTCCAGTAGTGGAAAATAATGGAGACAAAGAGTTTGAATGCCCCAATGGAAATCATAATCATTTCGGAAGTGTCACGAATCCATTCCGCCACCAAGTGGACCCAAGATGTGGTTTCCAAATAACCAACAACATAAGTTTCGAGCATGCTTTCTCCGCATGTCTTGAAGAGGTCAGTAGCAAGTGGTGCGGTTGCACTAATTATGGTTTGGCTTGGATCACGTTTGCCAATATGAGACGATTCCAGCACGGAGACAGGGATCTTGAAGACACGGTTTTTGTAAATGGTCAAGTTCTTGGCGGAGGCTGATTCCTTGGAAAAGTAGATTGGTCCGATAGGGTTCAAATCTTTCACCAAAGATTGAGGAAGACAGTTTGGAACAACCAAGGTCGTGTTGCTGTGCAAGCTTCTCAGAGTGCATACTGGATAGGAGTCGTCACTTCTTTTAGAGAACTGTGCAAGTGGAGTAAACGCCGTGAGGCAAGAAGAGGATGACGTGTCCGTTGGGCTTATTGGCTTGAAGAGTGCAGTCAAGTCACTTCCATGAAAGTCACTCGTTAAAGCAACGCCTGCCTTCTTGGAAAGGAATCTGGAGGTTTGCTTGAAGTCGTAGAGCTTCCCATAGATGGCCAAGTTTTTGTCAATGAGGTAAGGCAAATCAGGTGTCGTGTGATGCGTAACGTCGAGTGAAGCGCAGTACAAGGACATTGAAAACGCTGTCACTACGATGCTAACGAAGAAGATAATGAGACAGCATGCAATCTGGTGCGTGGTAAGGAGATCAGCCAAAATTTCTTTGGAAATTGTAACCACACTGTACCTTTTCGCGCCATGCTTGAAGAATGGATGCATTGCGGAATTTGGGATTCAGAACAGTCATTACATGTGATGAACACCATCTAAAATTGCATGGTTGGTAAGAGAGAAGAAGGAGGCGGTTAAGAAACGTACGAGGTCAAAGACAAAGAGAGCGTTGCCCACGCATCTGGGCGCATTAATGACTTGGTTTGAGAGAGGAGCGGTTTCGCTTGTTTGGTACGCGGTAAATCAATGAAACTCATATCAACTTGAACACGGGATTTCTTTGAAGTGTAAGAATCCTCGATTCCAGTAGCCTCTTCCAGCTCAGAGAGGTCGTAAAACGGAACAGGCATTTTGCTAGTTGAGGTGGGGAACCGAAGTTGAAGTTTCGAGTTTTGAGTGTTTTGATAAGAAACAAATAACAAATCTCAAAGTTAAAAGAATGGCTTCGGCTCGGCTTTACGGTTATTCAAAAGAGGGTTTCTGTTATCTGCGTTTTTATGAATCCCGCATGCGGAATTGGTTGCACGAATACAGATCTTCCTCAAAACTGATATCGGAATAACACTACCAATGTTACCTTCATATAATGATATCGATTGCAGAACTAAAATCGAGCGCAATGGGTTATCACAAAGTCCTGTCTGAATGCCGTCGTGCGTATTTAATCATTGCAAGCCACAAATTGGTTCATCAAAAAACAGGGTTTATGATAACGCTGCACCAAAACATCAACAAATTGGAACAAAATCAATCAACAAACTCTTGAATGGTTCTACAGACATAATGCTGAATGTTGAGTATACAGCAATAACCATTTCTGCGATTCGGTTGAATTTTGACTGTCTTAACTTTTCTTATCTTGACAAGCCCGAAAACCCCTTGAGTATTCCTCATCGAATGCCTCATCAAAATGAGATAAGGATAAGAAAACAGGGTTATAGAAATCCGATGCGAAAAGGCGCTACCGGAAAAACACCTTCAATGTCCACAAGAGTACTCAATTACTTGTGTATTGTCATCACCTTTCTGATTGTATGCCTAATCTCTGTCGTTTTGCACGTTGAATTGGCAACTATGCCAGCCCGAAACTCTCAACATCAATCAGCCACAGCTGCGCCCTTATTAAAACCATACCTCATAACCGATGACACGATCGTCCTTTCACACAAAATGGTGCCAGAACCTCATCCTGTTGTAGTATCTTCATCGCACGTGTCATATGACATGTCAAACAGCCCCACTTCAACGGCACCCTCTTTAACACCCTCTTCCCGAACTGCATTGACGTCCTCTGTTCGGGGTTCTCCAACATCTACAGTAGTATCTTCAAGTAAAATACTCTCCAATAAGAGCGAGACACAGCATCAGCTGCCCTCACCTAAAATTCAAAATCTCATCAACATCTTCAACTACAACGAAACAAACAAATCGTTGCCGGACGCATCAGTAGTAGATGAGCGCCTTGAGTACGCATTTTCATATCCAACGTATCACGATATTGACACTATGGTTGACAAGTTGGGTGCCTGGTCTGGTCAAGAAATCGTGTCATGTCTGGTAAAAAAATACTCTGCGAGGCCTCATTTATCTTTTATCGGAGATTCGGTTTCAAGAACTGGATACAATTTGTTGATGAGACGACTCGGTGTCGCTGGTGAGAATGAAAACGCTGTGGAGAAGGGGGTTCAGTGGAATAATCAGATTCACCGCGTGTCTGTGCTTGACAAAGAAACTGGTAAAAATGCGACATTCAGCTTCACTTTTTTGTCAGAGTTTTGGCGATCAGAGGAAAGATTGGCCATTCATTCTCTGGATGCGGGCATCCTTGTAGGCAATAGTGGGTTGTGGGAAATGCGAGGCCGCGGAACTGACTTCAATAATCCGGAAATCTTGAAAGGATATATTGCGAATTTGGCTCGATTTGCAGTCAATGTCCGCAAACTTTTGCCTAGTGACACACGGTTGGTGTGGAGACAAACGACACCCGTATTCCACGACCATTTGGATGAAGAACGAAAACGGTACATGTCAAACTTCAAGATTCGGGCGTTCAACACTTTGGCCCAGCAAGTTTTGGCGCCGAAACCAGGTTGGAGTGGCTTTGATTTCATTGACCCACGCGACTCCTTTGCAGCCGCACGCGAATGGCTGAATGCTGTTCAAGACGATGCGTATCACCCTATTGAGTATATAACTCAAATCTTCTTGGACCAGATCTTTGATCGGGTGTGTGGGGATGGTTCAATGGATTGGACCGACTTGGAATACTTGGCCTCATTAAAAGACTAAGCCTCATTTGAATCAGACAGTAGAAATCTGTAGAAATAAAACTTGAAGTATATACCGTTTGTGGAATGAGATCAAAGGGCCACAATTTTTTCTGCTTCGCTTGGCGAAAACGGAAGAATGCCCCACAATGCAGTTGGCCGACGGGTGACTGGCTTTGGCAGCGCGGCCGACGCCGACGCCGACGCGCACCGGCGCGCCAGCACGGGCGGGGCGGCGCTCGAGCGCGAGTTGGCGCGTCCGAGTCCGAGCAGTCCGGGCCACGGCAGCCAAAGCACGCCCGTGCTCTCGCTCTCGCTGGGCGCCGCCGCCGCCGCCGCCGCGCGAAAGCCGAAGCCGATTCTGCGCGTCGCCGTGGCCACGGGCCCGCCGCGCAACTACCGCCACTCGTCGCCGGTGCGCTCTTGCGTTCTTTCTTTCTTTCTTTGTTTCTTGTGCGAACCACAACACAACACAACACAAACTGAAACACAACACAGGTGCGCGACATGCGGCCGCCGTCGCCGTCGCTGTCGCTGTCGCTCGGCCTGGGCATGTCGCTGGGCGCCCTGAGCCGCAGCGCGTCGCTCTCCGCCAAGAAGAAGAAGGACAAGGACGACCACTCGCGCTCGTCCAGCGTGTCCAGCGTCTCGTCCGTCTCGAGCAGTCCGCCGTCGCCAGTGCAGAAGCCGTTCTCGGTGCGCGCCCTGAAGGTACGTCGAGGAATACTCACTCATTGTGACACACAGTGTGCTTACGCAACGTGCTTCGCAGGGAATACACTTCAATAAAGTTCTCGAGCATGTGTGCGTATATACTCCCGAAGAAACTCCGCTGTCTATTTTGCTCTCTGAGAAATACGCCGTTGTATCGTCGTCTCCTTCAAATTCCGCAACCAGTTCTCCGGCAGTATCCCCCTTTGGATCTACCAACGCTCTACCGCCGTCGCAACTTAAAACATCAAGTCCAAATAAGCAGCAGTTTGATTCAAATGACCAAATGTTCAATGTGGTTGAAAAGCCACCAATCCTACCTCAAACATCACCAGCAACGTCTCCACGCTCCATGTCACGGCAGCACCATAACAACAATCAGCACCTGCCTCCTCGAAACGCGTCAACGGCCAATCCTCTTCAAGTCTGGTCCATTCTCTCAAAGACCACACCCTCTCCATTCACTCAGCAGATTCTTGGACCATGTGCCAATATTGCTCTCGAATCAATTTGCGTTTCGCAAAGCGCTTCCTCCCCTGTTCGTGCCAGTTTGCTTCTAACTGTCCTAGTGAGAAATTTACACTTTGTGAAGAAAGTGCAGTGCGTTTACACCACGGACGCTTGGCAGACTGTGATGTGGACGGAAATTGGAATATTTGTGACTGCTTTGGACGGAGTTGATCGTTTTCGGGTTGAAATGGGGATTCCAAGCAACGACCAAACCAACACGCAAACTTGCGGCAATGGAGACGCAATGAATATTGATGAAACCAGTCCTCTTGACACTCAGCCACCCCGTAACGGCCTCCAATCTCTTAATCTACAACAACCAGCATCGACAGGCAGACAGCACGTTGTTACTGTGGAGTTTGCAGTGAAGTGCCTAATGGGAAGTGGAGATGGTTGCTGGGAAGTTTGGGACAATCGCAACAAATTGAACCACGTTGTCGTTTTGGAAAGAAGCAGTAGCATTACGACCACAAACATGACTCCACAAAAGCTTCATCACGGATCTCAAACTAGCAACAGCAGCACATATACTATATTCAACACAGTTGGAAACTGTTATCAACAGCAACACCACCAAACCCCTGACAGTGCTGTAGATATTGATTCACCAACGCATTTCTCTTCTACCCCAACTCTATCAAGCTTGGCATCACAAACAGGAAATAGTAACCAGCGCAGCCATCAAAACCATCATCAACACCATTTCCACCAGTACAACCACAGTTATCAGCAAATTGACGACCACCAGCAACAAACGAGCGCAGCAGCGAAAAGGCGAGCAGCAGCAGTTGCAGCCCGCACTGCTCAGGCTATGGCTTTGGAAGCACAGCAAATTGAACAAGAGTTTACAAGACGGCGAAAGATGAGTCTCGAAGCATCTGCCGCAGTCGCCTCCGAATCTCATACAAGTCAAGAATCACCCCGAAATGCAAGCTCCCCATATCACGGCTCCAATACTGGAGGCGGTTTTAAGATTGCAGACATGTCGACTACCATGCTTTCTGTCCTGTCACCGACAGGAGGTATAATTTCGCCTGGTGGTTCAAGTCCTCGAAGTGTAGTTTTACGGAAGCCTATAGGGAGCGCGTTGTTGTATGCGCAAAGTCCAACATCGAGTTTGGAAGCTATTATCACAAAGCAACAGCAAGTGCTGCACGGCGTTGGTACGGCTGGTATAATTGGGACTGATAATGACAAAATGACGGGCGATTTGCTTTGAATAATGAATGTATTTACTTTTATTTAAATATTATTTTTTAATTGAAAAAAAAAAAAAAAAAAAAAAAAAAAAAAAAAAAAAAAAAACTTAACTCGAAATGGATCAAGTCTTTCTGAGTTCGGAAAGCGACTTTGCGATTGCACTTGCAGCACTCAAGACAAGAGTGGCAGCCAACGCTGAAACATCAAGTGCAAACATTTCGGAATCTTTGTTGAAGAGAACTCTTTGGGCAAAGCACAATGACCTCAAATCCAGCGAATCCCTGCTGGTTGCATACGCACACTGGCACATGAAAAACCTTGGATCATCAAGTGCCAGACTCAATATAAAGCACGTCCACGCCTTTTTGTTGACGTCGATTCTTCAAGTCTTGCCGACCAAAGATCGAGATGGGCTTCCAATGGTGTTTATGAAACCCAATGAATATTTTCCGGCGGAAGTCCCGTGGCAACAGTGTGTGTGTGCCTTGGTGTATTTATTGGAGGTGTTGACGGGTCAAGATGAAACGGCAGCAAAGTATGGGTTTACTTTTGTGTGTGACATGAAAAATTGGGGCTGGCAAAACTTTGGTGAAACGTGATTTTTGTGCCAGCCACCACTTTTGTACTGAACGTGTGTCTCTCTCAACAACAACAACAACGGAAAAAAAAACAGGACTATCGTATGCAAGTCAATTCTTTGCTGTCCTCTCTGGTCGCTTCCCCGTGCGAATTCGAAAGTTTGTTCTTGTAAACCCACCAACAATCTTCCCAATGGTTTGGAAGTTGATTAAACCCATGATGTCGGCGGATTTGGCATCAAAGTTCCAGTTTGCAACGAGTGGTACTGTTGGAAGTTTAATTGAACTCAAGAACTTGCCAGTGGATCTGGGTGGACAGTTTGTTTTGGAGAGTATGGCAGATTTCGTGAAGGAACGGTATGAAAAGGAAGGATTTGAATATGTTGTAATTGATTTGGGTACTGTGAAGTGGGACACGTACAAGTCCCTATAAGTTTTTCTTTCTCTTTTTTTATTATTTTATTTTATTATGTTTTTTTATGAAACAGACACAATGGTGTATTTACTTTTGCCTGATCTCAATAACACAATAGATCCATCTATTGAATGTTCATCTTTTAGAACGATGGTTGCTTCACTGGTCACCTTGGTGTTGTTTAAGTATAGTCCACCACTGGCAATGAGTTTCCGAGCAGCACCTTTGCAAAAATTAATTTTAAATTTAAAAAAATGCGGAAGCTAAAAACGTTTCTAAACAAAAGACATACTGATGGATTTTGTGACTCCGGCAATGGTGGCGACTTGACATATGCTACCTCCAAAAACTTGGTCTTGGGCCAGAGTGACTAACCGATTGTCGCCCTCAAAAGCATCCAAAATATCTTTAGAGGAAAGGGGAGAAGAAATTTTGTCCGAGTCATAGAGAAGTTCTGATTTGACTTGGCTCTTTTTGGCGAATTCAGCTGTATTCCGATAAAACAGGTTCAGCAAAAACTAAAACAGAAAAAAGCCACAAGAAAAGGGAAGGCGCCTACATCCATGAACAAGGTGAGTTACTTCGTATGCGAGAGTGCGTTGAGGCAAATGCAGATGGGGATTTTTCTGGGGGAAAAAAAAGGGGGATTGTTTAATGAGTGATTTGTGAGAAATCTAATTCTTACTTCATGCTTCTCCATGAGTAATTCAATGGATTCTTTTGACATGAAGGTAAAGAATTTCAGATATCTTTCAACTTCGGAGTCTGGGGTGCGACGAAAAAACTGGATGAGATGATGTGAGCAAGAGGGACCAAGAAAGCAGGGGATACAGGAATCAAACCTGATAAAAATCAAATGGAGACACCATATCTTTGTCCATCCAAATTGCATTCCCAGCACTCTTTCCAAACTTTTCCCCACTTGCAGTCGTCACAAGTGGAAACGTTAATCCAAAAGAAACATCGTCGTCTTCCTCCTCTGATGCTACAGAGTTTGCAGAGCGCATTTTCCGAATTAAATCAATTCCAGCAGTGATGTTTCCCCACTGATCACTCCCGCCAATCTGAACCGACACACCGTGATGTTTGTTGAGGTATTGGAAATCATAGCCTTGAAGCAGTTGATACGTGAATTCGGTGAAACTGATTCCATCGGGTGCATCCAAACGAGACTTGACACTGTATTTTTTTTTTCCACAAGACAGTTCAATTTTCAAAAAAAAAAAAAAAAAAAAGATGCCTCATTCCCAACCAACAAACCTGTCTTTTGCCAACATTTGAGAAACACGCGCAAATCTTCCAACAGAGCCCATAAAGTCCAGTAAAGAAAACTGATGGAACCAATCATAATTATCCAAGACTTTAACGCGTTCCAGCGCTGATACAAGAGTTCCAGAATTCGATGAAGCAGAAGACTCATTCCAGCGAATCAATGGATGATCGTGTCGCTTCATTGTCGAGATCGAATTGCGAAAGATGTTTTCCAATTGTATACGAATCAGTCGAGAGTTATGGATAATCTGCTTCCTTGGAAGAACGTTGCGCTCCGAGGATCGACCTGATGGATCACCGATGGAGGCAGTGGCACCTCCAATCTGTTCAAGATGATAAAGCACAGGCGATGAGGATGAGGGGAGGGGAAAAAATGAAAACACACCAGAGCAATTGGTTGATGGCCACGAGCAGCAAAGTGAATTAGAGCAACGATTGTCAATAGATTTCCCACATGCAGCGATTGTGCTGTGGGGTCGAAGCCAGCATATACAGCAGTTGGCTTTGACGCCAAGTGAGAATCGAGAGATGGACTGCCAGCAAGATGAGTATGCATTCACAGAAAAATGCAACTTACCGCGTGATTTGGTGCAAGAGCCCACGCCATTTCAGAGTATCGATTGGCGAAGGTGATGCGGACGTCGAGAAAGCCCTTCTCAACATTTCTCTATAATTCTTTTATTTATTAACTACAGCAAAGAATGGGATCGGACAAAAAGTCAAAGAAGGACAAGAAGAAGAAGGATAAGAAGAAGAAACATTCAAGGCATTCGTCAGACAGCGGTTCGGATTCTGATTCGGACAGCCACTTGCGCAAGAAGCAGAAACGGCGAGAGGAGAAGGAGGTAAATACTTTATAACACGATATCCACATGTGCTCACACATAGCCAAACAGTTGCTCAAGCAAGAGCTACATGTCCAGAAAGAGGCACATCTGGCAGAGCAGATGGCTGCTCAGCTGGGCTATTCAAACACAGACAATCCCTTCGGAGACCAGAAGCTTCACCAAAAGTTTGTTTGGGTCAAAAAGAGGGAGAAGGAAATGAAAGCGGGAATTTCGCGTGAAGAAAGAATGCAGCGCGATGCTGAAAAGAAGGGCGAAGTTGAGGTGAAGTTCGTCTGGACTGCGCACATGCAAAACTCATTACCCGCTCTTTTGCACAGATTGAGCTCGAGCGCTTGAAGGCACTGAGAAACCAACGAGAATTAGATCTGCAACTGAGAGAACAGGAAGCCGCCCGACTAAGGAGAGAACAGGACCGCGAAGCCCTTGGTGATTGGGAGCGCAGGGAAGACAACTTCCATTGGCAACAAGCAAAAACTCGGTTAGTTTGCTTTTCAGAACTCATTGCTTGTGGCTTTGTACTCAATCGTTTTTCCTAGTGCCAAAATCAGAATTTCGGAAGGTCGAGCAAAGCCAATTGACTTACTGGCAATCAATGTATCGCTTGCATCCGATACCGAACTTGCACAGGAATTCAATGCATTAGGGTTTGAAATGGATACGGATGAGCCTTACCTGATTTTTGCAAATCTGAATCTGTCAGAAGTCCAAGATCTCCACAAGGACATTCGTCTGTATATGGAACTTGAAACGCGGGCTGAGAACAAGCCATTTTGGGAAAGTTTGCTGATTGTTTGCGATGCTGAATTGGGTCGATTGGAACGTGTGCGAGATGAATCAAAAGGAACGATACCAAAATTATCTAAACATGAGATTGGCGTGCAGGAAGATATCACTTCGATGTTGGCTGGAAAATCGTATGCACAACTGCAAACTATTCAGACTCAGGTGGAAACCAGGCTGTCTGGTGAATCGGGCCCCGTGGATGTCGAATTCTGGGAAGCCGTTATGAAAGGCTTGGTTGTTTGGAAAGCGAAGGCAAAATTGAAGGATATGCACAAGCAGTTTTTGGAGATTCGTTTGGGGCATTTGAGAGAGGAAGCCGCCTCTGGATCTGCACCTGCAACTTACACCGCGCCTGCATACATGAAGAAACCCCCTACCTCTACAGCTACTGACTCTTCGTCATCCGATGTGAAAGCGACGGTGAAACTGGGTCGATCCCTTCTCGTAGGATCTTCATCTTTGGCTGCGAAAGAAGCGGCAGAAAAGGCAGCCAAGGCCTTGAAAGAGATGGAATCAGTTTCTGCTGCTCGTGGTGCATGGGATGAAGATTCGAATGTTATATTGCGTGGTGAAGATGGGTTTGTAGAAAAGTATGACCCAAGCATGAGTCCTTTGATTACAGATGACTTAATGCGCGAAGATCGAGCATTTGATTTGCTGGATGAGGATGAAGATTATGAGGAGCTTGTAAGAATCTGGATGATTTGGAAGCTTTGATTGTTAACTGTTTTTTAGATGAACCGTCGTCGGGCGATCTTGGAAGAGCTGTCTCGCGCAGCAGAAGCGGCAGCCGCAACTACAAGCGCAGCATCCTCTGCTGCTAAAAAGGATGATGCACCAGCTTCTGTTTTGGAGGCTGCCTTCATAAAAAGCGCAGCTGATGAAATGGAAGATGATGAGGAGGCCTTTATGGAAGAAGCAAAACTGGCGGGGCTGGATAAAACAACATATCTCTGGCAAGACAAATACCGTCCCCGTAAACCTCGGTTCTTCAACCGTGTCCATACTGGATATGAATGGAACAAATACAATCAAACCCACTACGACAGTGACAATCCTCCACCAAAGGTATCGGTTTTTTTTGCTCCAAATCCAATAATTTCTTTCTAACAGAAGCCAAGGTTGTTCAAGGTTACAAGTTCAATATTTTCTACCCAGACTTAATTGATAAGAACAAGACACCAACGTACAAGATTGTTCGAGATGCTGGATACCCGGATACGGTAGTACTTAGGTTCATTGCGTCTGCTCCTTATGAAGATATTGCATTCCGAATTGTTAACAAGGAGTGGGAGTACAGTCACAAGAATGGATTCCGTTCGTCGTTTGATCGCGGAGTGTTACAGCTACATTTCCACTTTAAAAGACAGTTCTATCGGAGGTAGTGAAGAGAATAAAGTCACTTTTACTTTTGAATTAACTCGACCCGTTTCTTTCGCAACACTACACCCTCACCACGCTCCCATTCACGCCTCAACATGGAACCAATCAAATCCCCGAGCAGCAAAACTTGCCCAACTCCAACTACGAGTGTGATTGCATAGAAAAAGTTAGCATTTCCACTTCCTGCATAAATCCAAAGGTTGTAAAACAAGGGGAGCAGAATACACGCAACAAGACCCAAATAGGTCGTAAGATACAGATTTTTCATGTCTAAATTGTAACCGTTAGACATAGACAAAAGGCAGAAGGGAACTTGCATTTAAAGAGTTCTTGATGGATAAACACAAAAGGAATGTAGAGGGCGATGTCTCCAAAAGACGGGTATGATTTAAAAGCAGCAGTGATGATGCAAAACAAAGTCACAACAAACAGAGGTTGGTCACTGTTGTGCATTACAGTTAGTTCGCAAAACACGTTAACAATTTGGACCCACAAAAACTTGACTGTCAGCGGAACACAGAAAGCAACGACAAAGACTTGAAAAACGAGCAAGAAAAACAGACGGAACTGGTCAAACATTTCAATGAAAATATACCAAGAAAGTCCAATGTTGGGAGTCAAATCTGGAACCAAAATTAAAGTTCCATAAGTGGCTTCAATAAAATTCCAAGAACCCATTAAAAGATTTGATATGCCAAGCCATGAAAGCAGCAAGACCGACATAAGGGAGAGACACGAGAGGGTTGTCTTGATTGGATGCGAACCGTGCTTTTTGGAGAGGAGCACAGCAATGGGAAGCACCAACATGACAGGATAGAGGGTCATGTACGAAGCCAGAGAAAGAAAGAGCAATGACAGGACCCTGTTTCCCTTTGTCGCGTAAAACACTGCCGCAATCACGCATAGGGAATTGAGGGGCAAGGTTGCTTTTCCCAAACACGTCAAGAGTGAGAGCGGATTCAGCAGAAATGCCGCTGCTACAAACAACGGATTCAAATCGCTATCAAGCGGAGTCGTTTCATCGTCTTTGTCATGGAAGCGAACAAAGGTTCGGCGTTTTGCAATCTGGACCAGCATCAACGCACACAGTACGTCAACGGCGATAAAAAAATACGGAACGATTTGTTCTGGAAGTACGTGAAAGAGTGCGAGGAGCAGTGGAGGCTGCGTTGCGATTTAGCAAACAACCAGAAGAGTTATGACGGCTGCACCTGGTGGAATACACCGCCATCGTACGGATCAATGTTGTTGCGGAAGAGAAATACGCCCTCTTGCACTGGCATGAGGGTGTCAGTGTTGGCAGGTATGTGACTGCTTAAGAACTCACTGCGCTTGTACGATGTTACTGGCGTCGAAACTTCAATACGATTCGCAATTAGGGTCGTTAGGCCCGTATGTTGAATGAGGGCAACCCGAAGAGCCACGCCCAAAAGAATGAGCACTTCCATTTATGGTGTTTTATTTCACACAAATTTAAGCAGGAGGATAGAAGAGGGAAAAAAGAACAACCCCTACAGCTCCGTATCCCACAAACCAGCCAAGAATAACTCTTCCGACAGAGTAATTTCTTAGACTTTGCCGCCCCAGCAGTATGCAATGCGCAAGATACCAATATACAACCGGCATAGACGTGAAAAAACGCGTTATCACTTGCACATGCATACAAAAAAGACAGTACAAAGTGAGAAATAAGCACAAGAAAATGTGTGGCAAGGTGTTGAGAGAGTAAAACCCGGTTGACGATTGCTTGGCAACCTTCTTATCTTCCACCAAACCCAGCGTCAGAAACCGTCGAACATTGTTGTAAAAATACGATCGAATTGCTGCAAACGATGTTATAACCATGGGCGCTGCCAAGAGAAAGTTTGGGATCTGCGAGGGCGTCCAATACTGAAGGAATCCCACGTTCCTGATAAAAAAAAAGGATTAAATATGAGGACTCGCTTGTCGTATTAAACAAACCAATATTCCTTCTGAACAAACGAGTAGAGTAGTGGTAGACTTCGCCGACACCATGGCCTGAGATTAGATACATCATGACAATAAGATGTATATCCATAGTATTGAAAAAATGCAAATCCAGATAGGACAATAGAACTTTGAACAATAGTTTGCATCAAAAGCTGGTTTGGAAAAATCAACATCTGTTTGACAAAAACAGAATGCACAAACCATTAAATTTAATTTTTTACACACTGATATTGACTTCAGGTATTGGTACAGGAAGAAGCCGATAAAGACGATCGCGTTAGATCGCACGACACCGGCCAGCATCCAAGTTACAGAGGCCAACCAGTTGCGATTTGATGAATGAAAGAGCATTCCAGAGAAAGATAGCATAGCAAATAAACTCTCGGTGTACCTTGATCAAGATCAAGGGGGTCAATACAAACATGAAACTGGTCAAAATATTCATGAGTTACATTGAAGACATAAACGCCGCCGATGGTGAGAAGCAAAAGAGAA
Source organism: Obelidium mucronatum (assembly GCA_025765595.1). Classification (NCBI taxonomy): domain Eukaryota; kingdom Fungi; phylum Chytridiomycota; class Chytridiomycetes; order Chytridiales; family Chytriomycetaceae; genus Obelidium; species Obelidium mucronatum. The sequence goes on from JAIVFH010000031.1 coordinate 134,065, forward strand.
TTGCAGAAGCTCTTGCAAGATTGTGGTCTTTAAGAACGACAACAGAGAGGCGATACAATACAGCAGCAGCAGCAATAAAGGCGATGTTGGATACACATAATCCAATGGCCACAATAAGGGAAGGGTTGCTGGAAGCGAGCAATGAAGCGATTCCTCTAGAGATCAACGGAAGACCGGGAAAGAACGCGTGGCTCTGCTCAAAGACGTATCCTCCATCCTGCGCAACACCCGCAAAGTAGACTGCATCCCAGGACACCAACCCAGGAAAAAGCGGTCCCAGTCCAATCAGCTCAGATGAAGAGTCGTATGCTACGAAGCCTGAAGTTCGCACAATGAGAGCCACTGCTAAAACCAGCCCTCGAGTTGCTGTTGCCGTCAATAAAACTTGGTTCATTTTTATTTCAAATGTTTGAATCGGTGGTGTCGCTGCTGCTGAACAAGTTCCTTGGCGACTATGTACTCGATCTAGAAAATAATCAGCTGAATATCGGAATTTGGTCTGGTGCGTTTGTCTTTTATGTGTGCAGCTCGTTATGTTCTTGACTCGATTCCACCCAGGTGATGTTGTTTTGCACAACCTGAGGCTGAAACGCGAAGCTTTGGACAAATTCAATCTTCCTGTGGATGTTGTTGAGGGTGGGTGTCGGTCTGCGGTTTCTGTCTCTTGCTAAGCGACAGTTTAGGGTTTCTTGGTGCTCTCACCATCAGCATTCCCTGGAGTGACCTGAAGACTAAACCTGTGCGCATATTCATCAAAGACTTGTATTTGCTTGTGAATCCGAAAACGGAAACAGAATACGATGAAGCCGTGGAACTTGAGAGAATGCACAAGGCAAAGATGGATCGGGTAGAGGCGGCTGAATTGCTCTCCACCAAAGAGAAACTGCCAGGTATAATTATATCTATTTGCCAGAAATTTGCAGCGTTGGTTAATTCGGCCGGTTGCCTTCAAAGAGGATAAGCAAAACACGACATTCGTTACCCAACTCATCACAAAGATTGTTGACAATCTCCAAATCAATATTGAAAACATACACATCAGATACGAAGACAAATCTCTTGGAGGCTCGAGTGAGGTGGGCCGCACCGCTTAAAAATCCAATATTAACTCACATTCTGTTCAGAAACAACTGTCAATTGGTATTACTCTTTCCAGATTATCTGCGGAGTCAACAGATGAGCTGTGGAAAGCTACTTTCATCCACGACGAAGTTGGAATTATTCACAAGGTTGGAAGATAATACCTTCTGAGTCATGAAATTAACGATCACATCCTACCAAGCTGGTGACCTTGGACAGTTTGGCCATCTACTTTAATAATGATGATAGCACTCTTTCCGCGATGGATCCCGATACTCTTAGAAGTCAAATGTTGCATTTGGTTTGTTAAATCCCGTCGACCACCACCAATTGCTCACCAAATGCGCCAGATTGCAAATGATTATATACCAGATGAAAATCAATACATTTTAAAGCCAGTTTCTGGCGAAGGAAAGGTAGTGATCGCTATTGAGTTGAAATCAACTAACCCTCTTTGTCATAGGTGGTTATCAATAAAGCCCCACAGAAAGGAGAAATCAAATATCAGGGAAATATGGAATTTGACGAGTTTGGATTTGTTGTCACGGACACACAGTACGCGTCGCTTTTAACGCTCACTCGTGCATTTTCGTTGTTCGTAAAAGCACAAAAGGTTTGATTCGAAGTTTTGTAACAACACGCACACGTTAATTTCAACGCACAATAAGTATCGGAAGTTTCGCCCTCCCAGATATCTTCGACCGACGGCAGATCCTCGACTGTGGTTGAATTTTGCTGGTAAGGAATGAATGTCTCTTGAATTCTTATCTCAAATGTCAAAAACAGTGAATTGCGTTGTGGATGATATTCATGAGAGAAATGAAAAGTGGTCATGGCGGTTTTTTGAAGAGAGGCGAGATCGAAGAATTCTATATATTGGCTTGTATAAAAGGTCAAAGTCCATCAATGGCTTGCTACCAGAGGTTTGTTGACATTGTGCATTAAGTCAAGCTGACTTTTTCCACAGGATATGGACCTTTTGAAAACTGTTGAAAAAAAGCTTTCGTTTGAGGACATTCGCTTTTATCGCTCGATTGCGAATAATCAGCTTAAGAAAGAGAAAGCGATTTTAGGTATGCCAGTCGTTGAGTATCTTTATTTACTTACTGCCCACTAGCTGCAACTACGCCAGCTAAACCAGCCGAAACCACCACGGTGGGTTGGATTGCCAGCTGGTGGGGCGCTCCGACAGAACCAGATGTATGTGAATTATAAGAAAACTCTTCTTGCTTTAACTCTTTGATAGCCGTCATCCGGAGAGGCTGCAGAAGCCACAGCGACTTTTACTGAAGATCAGATGAAGCAGTTGATGGACACAATTGAGTATGATCCTGAAGCTTCTCTGATGGACACAGATATCCCCAAAGATGTACGTTTACCCAATGATGTTTTATCCAAAGTGACACAGGAAATAGACTGTTCAAATGCGTGTTGAATGGAAACTTGGGACCGGATCTCTAGCATTGAGAAAGAGTGGTCTCAAAAAGGACTTTGTTTCAGTTGTTTTCGACACATTCTCCGCCAAAATTGACCATTTACCCACCTCCATTACTGGAAATATTTCCCTTGGTGGTATGACTGTCTCTGATGGAACCACTCCTGGTACCCTTTTCCCTTATCTCATCCAAGCAATTCAAGACAAAGGAATCCCATCCCAAGGGTACGTAATTTAAGAATTCAAGTTGTAACGCCTAATTTATCATGTTTAGATTTGAAAAGCAACCATTCTTTTCTCTTGATTTCGAGCATAACCCGATCGACGAACGCGCCGATGAAGCCTTGTCACTTAAAATGTTGCCATTGCAAGTTGTGTTGAATCCAGCTGCAATCAATGGGGTGATAGACTTCTTCGCTGTGCCATCTATCGAGTCAGACGCAATGACAGCTATAAAGTCCGTTGCTCAAGAAATCACTGCACAGACCCGAGCTGGACTAGAATTTGCTCTGAACAAGCACCGCACAATGGATGCTAAGATAGATATAGCCGCTCCCATTTTCGTGTTGCCAGAAAGGTACAAACGATTATTTACGCAAAGTTGATGCATTCTCACTGATAGTGCAAACACAAAGCTGTACTTCTCGGAAGACAACAGTTGTTGTTATCGATGCCGGTCATTTGAATGTGGAGTCTAATTTGGTTGATAAGGATGCCAAGAAGCAACTTGAGTTGAAGCAAGGAAATGACTTATCCCAAGTCGAAATGGACAAATTATTCTCCATGATGTATGACAAGTTCCAATGCGTTTTAACTTCCGTTCAAGTGAGTCTAGATCGGAAACTTTCTGTTCTATCTCAACTAAAGAATAACAAAGGTTGTTATTGGTCCCACACTTGAAAGTTGTTTGGTTGAAGTTAGTGGGGCTTCAGGAAGTAGCCATCTGCACTTTTTGGAAAGGGCGGATGTCACGTTCGACGTCAAACTGTCAATTGTTCCCAAGCTAGCAAACCACATCAAGACTATTATCACTGGCAAGCTTCCACGTTTGCACATGAACTTGTCTGATCGGAAGTACAAAAGCTTTATGAAAATCCTGGATCTTGTGACACGAAGGACTCCCAGAACGGATGCAGCTACAACAGAGGGAAAGGTGCATGATCAGGATTGGATCGATACCCGCAAGGCTGACTTGCTTTTGCCATCCGAAGATGACGATGACTCATTTTTCGACGCTGCTGAAAGTATTGATCGGCCACCATCGCAACTCAGCCAAACAGAATCCGCAAATACTGTATTAATGAAGTTTGAGTTTGAAATTGGGCAAGTTTCGGCATCGTTGAAAAAATCTGACTTGGACCCAACAATGGTTTCCAAAACTTTGGCTGACCTTAAAATCTCGGATTTCAAAATGGTTTATCAGCAAAGGCCATTGGATTACAAAGTGGATATTCGCATTCGATCAGTGTCTATTGAAGATGTCCTCAATAGGACGGCAGTAGTGCGGTATTTGCTGTCGCCAACTGTGATTAGTACTACTACTTTGGCGGAGGATTTGCTGAAGATTGAATATCACAGTCGAAAACCGGGAAGCGTGTTTCATCAAGGAGTTGATCAGGATATCAAGGTGTCTCTCGCTTCCGTGGATGTCAATCTCGTGAAAGAAAGTGTTTTGGATTTGTATGACTTCGTCTTGTACACATTTACAACTCCTGAAGCTAGTCGGCTTGCTGATGCAATGGTTCAAGGAGAGCCTGTAGCTGCTGCACAACCAATTGCTACCGTTGCAACTAATGTTATGGCTGTGCATGTTGGGTTCTCCAGTGTTAACTTTTTAGTCAATCAAAACAATACCCAGATTGCGACTGCGAGCTTTGGGGCTCTTCACATTGGCGTTACATTCAAAGAAGGGAGAATGTTTGTAAATGGCCGGCTTGGAAATCTCTCTATTGTGGACGATGTTGCTCGAGAAACCAACAGTCGTATATCTCGACAGCTCTTGAAGATTGAAGGATCGGAAGTTGCGGACTTCAACTACGAAACTTTCAGTGTCCTCCTTCCAAACTATCCAGGATACGACTCCTACCTCAGATTCCACGCCAATTCAGCCAGACTCATGTTCTTCACGCCACTTTTGAACGAGTTGTCGAGCTTTTTCAATGAGTTCTTCAAAATGCACATGATAAAGGATGCTGCCAGAAAAGCAATTGAGTATCAAGAGGTTGCTGGGAAAATGAGATATGACTTGAGCATTGCTTCACCCATCATCGAGTTTCCTGACACAACGTATGTGTCAGACAAAAATATTTTGATGTATCTGGGACACCTATCGGCCAAAAATGAATTCCGAATCTGTCGGGATGGATCTGCCGCAAGCAGTGTTGTCGCCAGTATTTTGGCAATGAAATTGATTTCCAATTTCCCAGTGGATGGAGTGGATACGTTTGTGGAAATGATGGAAGATGTAAATATTCAAGTTGGTTGTGATTTTTTGAAGTTATCTGAAGAATCAGAAAGTCTGGCCCCCTTGTCACAGGTCTGTCGTTGCCTAGATTTCCTTACTTACGTTTTCTAATTTTATGAGTGATTTTAGATAAAAGTGGATGTAAGCGATGTGAAGGTTAAGCTCAGTACACGGCAGTATATCTTTGTGTTTGAGATTCTGGATGCGGTCTCCAAGTTTTTGTATGGTTCTAAACCTGCTGTGGCAGCTCCTGTCAGAGATTCCAATTTCTCTGGAATCTCTTCGCCTGACGTTTCTGCTTCCGCCATGTCGTTGATGCCCGATATTTTATCGGATATGTCGGTCAAAATTCCCTCAATTACTTTGGAAATCTGCGCAGAACAATCCATCGCCCAGTTCGTCATCAGTCAACTGGAATACCAAACCATGTCAAATACATGGCAGGAGAATGAAACAGAAATCTACATTCGCTGCCTTAATATCTTTGATACTCGAAAGGAAGGTGACAACTTGTTCCGGGAAATTATGCCATCGCTGGTGCGCCATCAAGATCAGTTTTGTCTCAAGATTAAACGTGATAAGCGAGGTGCCACGGAATACGTTGCTTCGTTGGATACATTCAAGTTCATTCTGGTGATGGACCATTTGTTCTTGATGAAGAAGTTCTTTTTGTCACCATTTGCTGGTACTAAGCCAGAAGACCCAAACTTGGACAAAGATTCGTTGACAGATCGAATCTACTCATTCGAAGCACTTGATATGTTCAAATTTAGAGTTGATATTGTGGATGTTGAAATCATTTTGCTTCAAGACCCAAAAGTTCGTGATTCAGAAGCGATATTGTTGCTGGGACATGAATTGGTTATTTCGTATGACTTGGTGATGACTCTGAGTACCAAAGACATGGGAATGTTCTTTTGTGTTATGAACAATCGCAAAGAGTCCACTCTTCGCTTCATTCAAAACTTTGATCTCACGATGGTTATGGATAGCCGGCTTCCGTCACCTGGTCACCAGTTGACCGCCATCAATATTGATATTTCTCCATTGATGTTGCGTGTTTCTTTCAGAGACATCAATTTGATAACAGACATATTCAACAAGGCAATGTCCCTTGGTGGAGGTGCAGAAAAAGATCCTGTACAAGCCACTGATGCAGAGAAGCCCCGGCAAAAAATAGTCATGTCTAGGGAAAAGGTTTGAAGTTTGAATGATATCTCCAATTAACTTGCGTCTTTTAGATTCAAGTGACAACACAAGGTATCCGAATTATTATGATAGATGATTTGAATGATCTGCAGCTTCCGATGTATGATTTTGTCATCGATAAGTTATTCTTTGAAGTGTCGGATTGGTCTACGGCGGTAAAGTTACATTTGTCTCCGAATGACACCTTTGTTGACTTAATTCAAATTCAATCCAGCTCCGAGTAGATACAGGATTAAAATTGCACGTGAATAATTTTAATGTTAAAAACTCCCATTGGGAGCCCTTGGTGGAAGGCTTTGAATTTTACTTGAATGTAAGATTGCTTGATTTTAAATACGATATTTTGGTTTTAATATAGCATCAGGTGAGTCGCGAAGATGAACGGACTTCCGTGGATATCTATGGGCCCAAGAAGCTGGAACTGAATATAACCCATGTGTTCGTCGAGTCAACTCTGAATACCCTAGCCTTGTTAAAAAAGCCGCAAAACGTTTGTTCTGTTGTATTGCAATATGCAAATGATTATTAATTTATTTATGGTAATTTAAAGAAGGACCGCACTTCAAGGACGAGTGGTAGTGCTCCCTATATTTTAAGAAATAAGACGGGTTACAATATGACGTTATGGATTGAGTCTGCTGGTGATGGATTGGATACAGAACTTCAGGAGTTAAAAAATAACGAAGAAATACCCTGGCGTTTCGATGACTGGAGAGTAATGCGAGAGGTGAAATCACCTTGATATCTGTAACCTGTGCTGACGCTCATTGCGTAGAACGTTTCACCAACTCCAAACAAATTGTCTATTCAAATGCATGGTCAAGAGTGGGAAACCATGAAAGGAATCCCTGTTGATCGTGAGGGAACCAAAACATATATCTTGCGTCCGTCCGTCAATAGGATCGCACATCGACTTGTATGTGAAGTGAAAATGAGACAAAACATCAAAGTTGTTACTTTTCGGTCTACTACGGTTGTTCAAAACTCAACCGGTATTCATGTTGATGTGATGGTTGTTAACACCAAAGGGCAAATGACATCGGGGGTCTACACTTTGGGTGAGTTGCAACCTTGAATTCTGAATTTAAAGCAATTTCACAGCTCCTGGCGATGAATGCTGCGTACCCATTGAATCTTCTTACTATGACAGAATCTTCGTTAGACCACAAGGTTTGTTAAAACCAATAACATTTATAACCGACACCAAAAAATACCTTAGAGCACTTTGGATACAATTGGAGTACGGAAGTCTTGTACTGGAAAGACTTGACAGACGAAGCAAGTATGTAGTTGTCTTTGGACTATCCCTATCTAAAAACGCAATTCAACAGTGAGAGGCCCTTCCTTGATGGCATGTACATCACTGGATAAATCAACCGCGCCATTTGTGTTTCAAATCAACGTTTCTCATCCATATGACAGCATAGTGTAAGTCATACTTAGTGCCAATCACTCCTCACCCAACGCGCCTCCCATAGATCAACGTATCCTTTCTTGACAATGACACTGCTTCCGCCTTTTCAGCTGGAGAATTTGCTGCCTTACGACTTTCGTTATGTTGTTTACGATAAAGATGCCCGTCAAGAGCATCGCGGAGTTCTTGTTAAGGGTGCTATCGATCCTATTCACACCGTAAATCCAACCCATTCGCTGCTTTTAAGTATCGAAATAATTGGAATTGGTTAGTTTTTTAGTTAAGAAGGGACTTCTCTGACTGACGCTTTGAGTTTCAGATTTCAAGCCAAGTGAAGTTGCAATTTTGAGTAACGCAGACTTGAGCTACAGGTTTCGCAGCAATTGATTTTCTGCTGAGTGTTTCGGCTAACCAACTCTTAGAGATGAGACTTTAACCCTCAAAGATATGGATGACCTTGAACTCCAACTGCGAATCAAATATAGGTAAGTAATCCAAAATGGCTGCGTTGTCTCTAATAAGTGGTGTCAGTGATAATCTCGAACATGGTGGTCGAAAAGTCAGTATCTATAGTCCATATGTTCTCCTTAATCGCACAGGGCTTGACATTTACTATAATGCGAGGTCTTTAATTGGTGCCACTCGAATCGCGGCTGGTCAAGGTAAGCTTGATTGGTCCGGAGAAGTTCTCAAGGGTTTTCGCTCCAGGTGCCACGAAGGCAGGAGCTCCAAAGCGCGATCAAGTAAGTGAATCCAGCGGATTTAAACAGATGCTGACATCTGAAACCAGACGGCGCCATTTATGTTTAGCTACTCTAACTTCGAACCTTTGCGCAATCGAGCGCAAGTGCGAGTTGGAAATTCAGAATGGAGCAAGGTTTGCTTCAAGAAAATGCTACAAACCCTTATTCGTATTGAAACTTTTGATTTGATTCCAGCCACTTAGTTTCGAGGCTGTTGGAAGTTCTTTTGACCTTTTAGTACCGTCATCGAATCGGGGAGAAGAAGTTCACTTGGGTGTCAGAGTGCACGAAGGAGAGGGAAAATATTTCTTGACGAAAGTTGTGACATTTAGTCCGCGATTTATGATCAAGAACAACATGAATGAGGATTTAAACTGCAGACAGGAAGTGAAACAGCAACCGACTCTCATCAAATCAAAATCCTCTGTACCCCTACATTTTTTTAATGAGCGATCACCAAGACAGCTTTCTCTACGAATGGCTGGTCTCATGAATGAATGGTAAATGACGTGTTGGAAGGTCTGCTCTGAGCATTTCTTACAGGTCATCTCCTTTTAATATCGATCAAGTGGGAATTACTTACGTTAAAGTTGGACGTCTTGGCTCAACCGAAGAGGATCTTATTCGAACCGAAGTTATATTGGAAAATGCAACACTGTTCATCATTTTATCTCGTGAAGAAGGACGATGGCCAATACGAATTGAAAACAATTCTGATGCAACCGTGTTTTTCTGGCAACAGGTTAGCTTATTAGACATGAAGGGCCACGCTAATTGAACTGTTAGAATGCGAAAAATCGATATGAAATTGGGCCAAACCAATCGCGTCCTTATGCCTGGGATAACCCATCTCTTCCATCCAAGTTCATTGTTATTAACGTTAATGGAAAAGAGCGGCAGATAGATGTTCGAGAGATCGGGCATCTTGTACCTTTTAAATATCCCGTAAGTGTTCTCATTATTTCCCGGTGAATTCGTGCGATTGATATACCTTTAGACTCCTGACGGAACTGGACGTGGTGGAACAATGACGATTCAAGTGCATGCAGAAGGCCCGACACTTGTCATTAGTCTTGGAACTTATAATGAATCCAACAGCATGTACAAGAGACTCTCTATTCGTGGTGGATCATCTTCTGTGACGGCTGCTGACGAGGGTTTCCAGAAGGTTTGCTTATATTCCATTCTCGAAAAACTTGTTTTAAACTATTGTGCTGTGCAGTTGAATAAGGAAGTGAAGGAACAAATGACTCTTCAAATTCGGTTGGAGGGGATCGGAATTTCCGTCATTGATCGTCAGGTTAAGGTAAAAATCGCATGTATTCTTTCCCGTGTGATACCCCACTTTTCTCACTTTTTCTCTGAAGGAATTGCTATATGCGTCGGCCAAAAATATCGAGTTCGCTTACGTGGATACCTCTATGGCACAAAGCATAACGTTCAGCATCAATTGGCTTCAGGTATGTCGAATTTCACGATTTATTTGGTGGCATCTGATTCTTTTTCGCACAGATTGACAACCAGAGATATGGCTCTCTTGACCCTATTTTCTTGTATCCTTCGGTTCTCCCAAAAGAGGGAGAAGAGAGTTTTCATCCTGTATTAATGGCATCTTTATCAAAGTCCAAAGATTCTTGTATGTCTTTCTTGATTGTCAATGTTATGCCAAGTTCTAAATGTATTTCAAAGCTTACGGAGTAGACTTTTACAATTGGTTCACGATCTTGTTGCAGGAGATCTCTATTGATCTGGATGAAGACTTCTTATACGCATTAATCAGCTTTGCAAAGTTCGAAGTTGCTGGTTGGGAGCAGCAAGATCAGTGAGTCGTTTGAGAAATCGATGCAAACAATGTTAACCCACACAACCATAGGCCCATGTTTGATTCAATGATTATTCCTGAACCGAAACAAACCGATGGTGACATACGGATGTACTTTGAAAAGTTCTTGTTGCAACCAATTCAGTTCAACATATCATTCCAACGTACTCAAGGAGGAAGTGTGGATGTGTCCAGCAGAGAGTCAAGAAATATCCTAACATTCTTGTTTGATGTTTTCACAATGACTGTGGGGAATATTCATGTGAGTAAACACCATTTTCAGAGCTGGTTAGTGCTGAAGCGTCCTTTCTTATTTTTTTTAGGATGCACCAATTCGTTTGAATGTAGATTTCTTTTTTATTTCTTTCGTAACCATCATTCTGATAACTTTGAAAAAAGGCACTGGAAATCCATCATCCCATTGTCACCCTCTCGTCTTTGGTTGATTTGATGATGAAATTCTATTCACAAGAGATCGTTGGACAGGTTTTGTTTTCACTTCATACATTATTTCTTACTTACATAGGTACCTTGAAAAAATAGTTACACAAAATCATTGGATCTGCCGATTTTCTTGGAAACCCGGTTGGACTGTTTAGTAATGTTGGGTCTGGTGTCAAAGACTTTTTCTATGAACCAATCCAAGGATTTGAAATCACTCGTCCCCAAGATTTTGGTGTTGGGTTGGCCAAGGTATGTGCCCTATTTTTCCGCGTTAGAAAGCAGGTACTGAGAGTTCATTGTGTGATAGGGTACCTCGAGTCTGGTGAAAAAGACAGTGTATGGATTAACCGATACGTTATCCAAGTTTACTGGCAGTGTTAGCAAAGGTGAATTTACAATTTTAGTCGCAACCGATAGTTAAACGTGTTTTCGCAGGTCTTTCTGTCATCACATTGGATGAGGAGTATCAACAGAAGCGACGATTGGCAAGTGCAAGAAACAGACCCAAGCATCTTGGATATGGCGTGACTAGTGGAGTGACATCTTTAGGAACAAGTGTTGCGAGTGGTTTGACTGGCGTTCTTGTAAGACTGCATTGTGTTTTTTTTTTTTTCGAAAACGTGTTCTCATCATATTTGGTGTATAGTCCAAACCTATCGAAGGATATTCAAAAGATGGTGCTGTTGGGTTTTTTAAGGGGCTTGGGAAAGGATTGGTTGGGTAGGATAAGATACTGTGAATCTTTTGATTCCACATCTAACCTTCGTCTTTTTGTGGGGCAGGGTCGTTTCAAAACCGGCCATTGGGGTGTTTGATCTGGCTACAAACGTTGCTGAGGGTATTAGAAACACGACGACTGTGTTTGACAAGGAGCTTGAAAAGATTAGACTGCCTCGGTTCGTGAGCAAAGATGGAATTCTCACGGTAAGGAAAACAAACAATGACCACCAACCAAGATATTTTTCTTAACTTTTTTTTTTGCGTCTTGTATCAGCCATACGACTCTCGTGAAGCTCTTGGTCTCAAATTACTCAAGGGATTAGAGAATGGAAAGTACTTTAATGAAGACTATTTTGCACATTTGGAGCTCAGAATTGATGATCTGGTGGTGTTTGTTACAAACAATCGTGTAATGTTGGGAAAAGTCCGGTCAAGCAAAGTCGATTGGGAGATTCTCTTTGATGGTAATGATGAGGAAGTTTCATTTGTATCAAAAAGGGGTTCTGACTTTTTAAAAATTATTATACAGATCTTCAACTTGTTAGAATTGATAATGGAGGTATTACGCTGATAAAAAAGGGTGGACAGCAGGCGCGTGCGCGTGTAATCCCATGTCCAGACCAAGCGAGTGCACAGGTTTGTGGTTTAATAGAACTCTATAATTATTGTCATTCTGATTTGTATTCCGTCGTAGTGGCTGTTGAATCGAATCGAAAGAATGTTTGGAGCATATTCGCAAATGGTTTAAAATGAGTTTTTTGAAAAATAAATAAAAAAGTTGGTTGGAAAGAAACTAAGTAATATAAATGGCCACCCCGCATCAACAGCAGCACATTCTAGATCGGAACTTGGCTCGAACGAGAGGAACCGAGGTGTGTTTTGGTTCCTCATTCATGGCAGGCGGCAAAGTCGTTGGCGGGTTCCAATCTCAGTCCAAAATATTTCGAAATGAAAGCGAATTGACATACACATAAAAAACACAGGCATCACTCAGTGCCTTTTGTTTTCTGTTTTCGGAAATGATTCAATATTCGCAAAAGAGAGTAGCAGGAATTGCAGACTTGGAGAAGAGGTGCACCACCACAACAAGATTAATCGTATTGTTTGTTTTATCGCTCAATTATGACATGAACAGATTAGCCAACTTTGGATATCGCGTTGGAATGCGAGAAATGGAATTGACGCTATGGCGGGAAAAGAATGCAAAGCGCGAGACACGAGTGTTGGGAATTTTGGTGTTTATCAATTCAACGTTATGGAAAACCTTGTTTGGAAAAGCTGCGGATTCGTTGCAAAAGAGTAACGATCATGATGATGAATGTGAGTTTTTTTTTTTTTTTTTTTTTTTTTTTTTGGGGGGGGGGGGGGGGGGGGGGGGGGGGGGGGTTGTTATTTGCAAGTTTTTATTTTTCGAATCTTTTATTATTGTATTTCATTAATTATTGATTGTCCCCCGTTGTTTCTTTCCTTTTGTTTTGTGTAGATATGATCACAGATAATGATCCAGTCATTCTCAAATATATCTCAACACCAAAGGAACTATCTTCTTTTAATGCAGGTGCATTTCTTGCCGGTGTGGTGGAAGCGGTGTTGGATGGATGTCACTTTGTAAGAACCCCCCCCCCCCCCCCCCCCCCCCCACCCCCCCCCCCCCCTCCAAAAGGACTTTTTTTTTCGTTGGGTAACTAAACGGAAAAAAAAAATTATTATTATAACATGCAAGGCTGCACGAGTAACAGCACATTCGACAGCATCTGACCAGTTTCCATCGTGCATGACATTGCTGATCAAGTTTGACAAGTCAGGTAAAAAAAAAAAAAAAAAGAGAGGCTTCATTTCGTATCACTTTCCCCTCATTCATTTTTTTTCTCATATTAAAAACCAGTGATGCAACGGGAACGTGCTTTCGAAGGGAAATAAATGAAAGGGAAAAGAATTCGTTTCCATCAAACAAAAAAAAATATAAAAAAAAAAAAAAAAAAAAAAAAAAAAAAAATGGACAAAGAGTCTGAATGGCATCATTATTTAATATATTTTTTACTTCTTCTTCTTCTTCTTCTTTCCGTCATCTGCCACTTTCGGTGCTCTTCCAGATAGAACTAAAAAAAAAAAAAAGAAATCAAAAAAAAAAAAAAAAAAAAACATTTAACTTTCAAAAGTAACGAATGCACCCCCCATCCCCAACGGTTTCTAAACAGTATGGAAACGGACATGGAGGAGAGGAAAACGCTGGGATGGGAAAAGAGGAAGAAAAAAAAAACACACACCTCCAACGCGAACAACTTTTCCTCTCTTGATAAAGTCTTCCTCTCTCATCAACTTTGACTCCAGCCATTTATCCTTGAGCTCCAGGGTTCCCAAATCCGCATCCTGGTTCGAAAGTCCCAATAGCGATACATCTGGGTTGTGGTAGTCCAACATCTTATATTTCAACGACGGAGCCACATGCCTCGTTGCTGTTGATAGTGTTGCTGTTGTTGCTGCTGCTGCTGCTGGTGTTGTTGTGCTGAGAATGCTTGTGCGGAGAGCAGCTGCTGTTGCCAACCGCTGTCGAATTAAATCCATCTTTTTTTTGTTTCTTCTTTTTTTCTTTTATAAATCGATCTCTTCTTTATTTTTTTTTTTAAAAGAAGAAAATATGCTAACAAAAAAAAATCAACTAATCAAATCACTAAGGCCACAATAATCAAGGGAGACTTCACATATCCCCCTTCAAGAAAAAAAAATGATGAGAGGAAGGGGATTAGGGTTAATGATGGAAAAATAACAAAATAACAAGAAAAAAGAGAAAAAAACAAAGATTGAATATCACGCCGAAGAAAAAAATAACTGCCATGTCTTGGTCTACGTTTTCTAGCAAAGACAGGATGACAAAAATCGACAAGAATCAACAAAACAAGAAGAGCAGGGGGAGTCGGATTTCACGCCAAGTGCGAGAGAAGAATATATCTAATATGGGCGTGGCATTTTCGTGGGATCTACAGCACACATCCAAATTCGTGTTTTGTAGAGCTTGAATAAGTCTGGGACGAAAAATAAAAAGCAAGGCATAAGAAACACTCAATTTAAAAAACCGAAAGGCTACGTTTACAAACCTCTGATCAACTCTCTAAAATCTACACGTCTATCGGCTACAAAGTAGAAAGTCAACTTTTTGCGATCCCTGAAATTTCCAAAAAGAAAGAAAAAAAACAATTAACACAGAGAGCCACAATGGAAAAAAAACAATATTGCCCACCATTGGTACTCAGCATCCACAATTTCCATTGGTAGCTTTCGTTGACGGATCTTTGCTTGACAAACTAAACAGAGAAAAATCAGCGATAAAAGAGCAAGAAGCAAAAACAAAAAAAAAAACGCACCAGCCATTGCTTTCGCTTCATCCTGAGCTTTTGAAACCAACAAACCAATATCATTCTGCTGAGCGAGTCCGTAAATACGCTTTGGTTGAATCTCCTTACTACTAATCAAACTTTCCACCATGATATCCTTATGCTGGCTTTGAAACATATGCAATTGCGCCAAATTAGCCAAATTATCGTGCACTACTTTTCCCAAATCCTTTCCGCGATCCGCCTCCACAATCACCAGATCCCCATTCCGCACAACTTGTCCCTGTGCGGCGCAGTCTGCAGCATGGAAGTAATCGATTCTTCCAGCCTTGAATTCAACTACATATACTGGCCAGTATTGTTGTGTATATGATGACTGTTTTTGTAGGTTTTTTCCAGCTTCAACCCATGCCTTTGTTCGATGTTCCGTGTTCTCAAAGTAGTCGTTGATTTCTTCAAACAGGGGTACATCTCCTTTAACATCGTATAGAGCATCCATATCGTTCAAATAATTTTTGTACAGAGGGGGTCCTGCAAGAGAGTGGCGACGGCGTGTATCATACATATCATTTTGATCATTTGGTTGGCTAAACAGGGCGTTAGTCAGATTTGATTGAGAGATTACAAATCACGTAAAAAAAAAAGAGAAGAAAAGAAAAAAGAGAGAAAAAAAAAACAAAGAATTAACAAGTCTTGACTAAATAAAAAAATAACTTACAGCTGAACCATTTGAGCAGCCAAGTCTGCGTAGAGATTGGGGGCATGAGAATGCCGACGCCGGTACTTATCCGCATCAGACGGAACCCCCAATCCAAAATCGTCATCACGTAAGGGTTCAACGACTCCAGTTGCGCTGCTACTGCTGGGTCGACCAATGTCTTGGTGCGGTTGACCCCACCTCGATGAATCAACAATGCTGGGCTGTGTTGAAGAACGGCGATGCAAGATGGCATTACTGTTATTGTCTTGGGACCAAATAGAATTCATTGGGTCAAAGTTTGTTCCTGGTGAACTTCCACTTGGCGCTAGGTATTGGTCAGTAATTCCATAAGTAGCAGCAGAGCTCTTTGAACGGGAACGACCGGAAGTTTGAAAACCAAAGTCCGAGTCCATGTCTGGATGCAGATGCTGCTGCTGCGATTGTTGTTGAAAGTGGTGATCCGTCACCCCCAAAAGTGGGGTACGCGAGCGTTGGGGTTGCTGGAATGCTGAGTCATCATGAACAAAAGACGATCGCCGTTGCATGTCAGGTTGTTGCTGTTGCTGCTGCTGTTGCTGTTGTTGTTGGCCTTGCTGCTGTTGTGCCACGTCCAGCGAAAATGAGAGGGATCGATACTGCTTCGACGCGTCCATTGCCCCGAACGCATACGAGTCGTAGAAGGCCGGCGGCACACCCATCAGGGCATTTGGCGTTGAGGCAGTCCGGGTTCGAATGTTGCGTTTGCGGCTCAGCACCAAGTCGTCGTCGTCGTCATCGTCCGGGTCCGCCAGCTGCGCCGACTCCAGCTGCGAAATGGGGTCAGGCGTGTACCGGCCGCCCCCAATGTTCATTTTGGCAAACTGCAGGCTGTAGTCCGGCGTCTGCGGGAACGACAGCGACTGGCGGCGTGGCGGCGACGCGGCGCCGACGGCGGTCCAGCTGATGTTCTGCGGCTGTTGTTGTTGCTGTTGTTGTTGCTGCTGCGCGTACAGGCCCGGCGGCATCGCAGCGGCGGCGGCGGCGTCTATTTATAGATTATTAATAATGAATAATGGCAGTACGCGCAAACGCCAAACGCACGCTGGAACGGCGAGCCCGAGCGCTGCGACGCCGGCGGCGAGTGCAGCGGCTGCGCGTGCGCGTGCGCGTGTGCCTGTGCGAGGAACGCCGCGCCGCCGCCGCCGTTGTTGCTGTTGTTGTTGTTGGCGTTCGCCGGCGACCGCGACCGGCTGCGGCTGCGGCTGCGACTGCGGCTGCGGCTGCGCGACTCGGCCGGCGTCCGCGCCGCCGCGCCCCCTGCGCCCGCGCCCGCGCCCGCGCCTGCGGCCTTGCCGCCAACGCGCAGTCCGCCGCCCGCCGCCGTGCGCTCGGTGGGCGAAATGGCTGCCGCCGCTGAGGCGTATGAAAATCCTCCTTTCTTGTCCATTTGTTGTAGTGTAGTGTAAGTCTAGCCTTGTAAAAGTAGTAAAAAAGATGCTTGAAGATGCTTTGTTTTGCTTTGCTTGATGGTTATTGCTGGCGTTCGGCGCGACTGCTGCTGCTGGTCAAGAGGTAATTGAGGCCGAAATCGGGGAAGCGATGGGTGGATGTGATCGTGTTGGTGTTTTTGCAGCTTTTTGGCAACTTTTCTCGCTGGATAATAGTCAACCACCAACAATGACAATGGCGCAAAGAAAAAAAAATCCATTTTCTAAAAGTTCACATTTCTCCCAGCTTCCCATGTCATCTGTCCTGCATTGGGAAACGCGCTAATGTCAGGGTCACAATCAGCGTAGTGATTGAATTGCGATGCTCCACCACCACCACCACCGCCACTGCTGTTTCGTGCGCCGCCACGCGACCCTGCCGATTTTCCACGCTGAGAATAACCCCCTCCTTTCCTTTTCTTCCCAAAACTTTTCCCCCGCTGACTCTGATTCTGACTGGCCCCGCGCGATGTTCGTTTTCGACCACCTGCACCACCAGCACCCATAGCGCGCTGACTTGACGACTCTGCTCGTCCTCGCTTCGGTGCAGAATTAAACTGATTATAGAATCCTGCCAATGGACCCAACTCCCCACGCTCCTGCAACTTACGCAAATCAACAAACCCTTTCAAAGGTGACAAGGAGCTTTGAAATGTTTGTGGCGGTTCATTTTCATCACCATCATCCTCCTCATCATTGTCAATGTAAATGACACCGCCATCATCCTCGTCACAATTGTCTTGGTCCTCAACATCATAACGCTCGTCACAAGGCGCATCATCATCACGCTGATCCTCAAAGTCGTCCAAAATTGTTTCACATGTATACTTGTTGTACAACCTTCGGTTCGGATTGTATTGAGTCCGTCCAAAGTCATCCTCCACTTCGTCGTCTCCCTCATTATGGTACATGGGTTGTTCTTGTTCTTGTCGTGGATTTTCTCCTTCATCGTCAACGCCATAACAGGTCTCTGCGTGCTCCTGTATGTCAATGTGGGAAAACTTTTGCGAACACAGTGGACAAGCTACCTGTAAAGTAAAAATTCAATTAAAAAAATAAAAAATCAAAAAGAAAAACAAGAAAGGAAGAATAACACCAAACCATATTTGATTCTCGACGTGATCGAACAGGTTTCCGCTCTTGAAAAAAATCACTCTGATCATCTCCATCCAGAACTACAACCTTCCGTTTTCCCTTTTTGGTGACACTCCCGTCACCATCTTGACTTGAACGTCGATTTGTCCCAACAACACGACCTCCCAAAACGACTGGACTACTGTCAATGTTTACAACAACAGTGCCGGAATTCTTTTTCACAAGCTTCGCCTGTTGCTGCTGCTGCTGCTGCTGCTGCTGCTGCTGCTGCCCAACAGAATCCATCTGACTCTCCAACAACTTGTCCACATCAAAGTCAGCAACATTGTCACGGCCCACATGATACCAGCTACTACTTTTCTTGAGCTCTCCGTTTTTGTCGAGGCCGTCTTCCTCCTCTTCTCCTTCATCTTCATCATCATCATCATCATCATCAAGAAAAGAAAGCTCCCCAAAAGCACCTCCTCCAACTTTACTACCCCGTTTCCGCCTCCCAGCCGATGGACTGTTGTTATTCCGTAACACCAGAGAATCACTGACCCCAGCAAAAGAATCACCAGGTTTGAAGCTTCCCACACCACCACCACCACCACTTCCATAAACACTTGCCGCTCTCCCTCTTGGACTCCACACATCTAGATCCGCTTTCAGCGAATCTTGGGGTATAAATGTACTTGGGATACATGTGCTTGGGTATGCTGCTGCTCTTGCTGCTGCTAACGTAGGCGGGGAGCAAGTTTTCGCAGAAGCTGATGTTGCTAACGCTGCAGCTGCTGTTGCTGGCTTAGAATGCATTGATGTAAAAGCAGTATGCAATGAGCTTGGACTCCTTATGGTCCGTTGTTGTTGTTGGGGTTGCTGCTGCTGCTGCTGCTGCTGCTGGTGCTGCTGGATTTCATGTGTGAAAAGGGCTCGAGAAGTAGTCGGCGGGGAAACCCGACGCATACTCAAACGACGCGGTAGCGAGATGGGAGTTTGCTTCTTTTTACGAATGAGCAAGATTTCTGGACTCGATTCTTGGCTTGATGCGTGTGGCGATATAAGCGTGTTTGGAATCGTTGCTGCTGCTGCTGCCGTTGTTGTTGTTGTGGGTGTTGTTGGTATTATTGTTGCTGTTGTTGTTGATGATGATGATGCGGCGGCGGCGGCGGAACGCAAGACTTGTTCCGGAGTTTTGTTTTTGCGTTCATGATGATGAGGTGAGGAAGTCTTCTTTTTGAAGGGTGTTGTAGTAGTAATGTTGCTGTTGTTTTCAGGGTGCTGATTTTGTGGTATTGGGAGCTGGGTTTCCTGGACCAGGATTTGGGTGTGTTGTGGCAGGGCAGATGCTTTTGTACGTTGCTTCAGAACAGGTACAAAATCATCATCTTCGCTAAGAAGTGATATTTGCTGCGGTTCATTCATCGATGTTGATTTTCGTTGGTTGTTTGGTTGCAGTTGGTGCTCAAAAGTTAATTGGCGTGTTGGGCGTAGGATTGCAGTCTGGATTCTTCGAGACGATGTGGCTGTGGATTGGGGAATTTCGACAGGGAGAGGTAGCTTTCGAGAAACGGTGTTGTTTGAAGTTGTTGTCATATTGGTGTTCAGGGTCCTCAGGATGTCGTTCTCGGTCAGGTATGATGCTTTTGAAGACGGCATCCGCGTTGACTCCGCGTATAAAGATGCAAGTTTTGGTTTATGTGACGCTTCATTTGTTTGTTGAGGCTCGGTCTTGTTGGTGTTGTTTGGACAGTTTCCAGCATCCCTGAGAGCGGCAATCCACGGTTTAGCTTCTATTTTCCCCCCCGCGTTTTAAAAAAAAGGAGGATAGAAAAAGCAGTTGAAAGAGCAATCGAATTCACGTACTTGGTTCTTGTTCCTGACGTTGCAAGGACTGGAGGATCTGTCTTTGATGGTTTTCATGTTCTTTCGCACTGAGTTCCAGAGCACGCTGAAGAGCCAGATCTTCGTCTTCAAGAACATCTCGATCGATGGTGTTGTTGGTCCTGCTACTTGTCCTGTTCTTGTAGGAGTCCAACGGACGCACACTTGTGGCACGAGGCGGTTCGAGTTTTAGGAGAAGCGGTTGATATTACAGCAAATTTACCCTGGCTTAGCAAAGTCAAGAATGGATGTCTGTTGGGTCTTTCGTGATTGGGCCTTCCGCATCTTTTATGTAACAATTTTTATTTTTATTAAAGTATTTTTTAATAAAATAAGTGAATAATCAAAACAACCAAGGTTCCAACCTTTAACTCCCCATTGAACAACTTTCAATACCAAATGAATGGCCTTTTCGCAGAGTCAAAATCGTTCAGGAAATCTGGGCCTTTGCTCCAACTGATAACGATCGAGATTCCAAAACAAAGTCCTGAACAAATTGACGCACTGAGAACCGTCCTGATCACGTATTCCATCATTCTATCAAGCTCATGGTTATGGAGACACGTATTTCGAGATCATCTTTGGAAAATCCTTGAATCCCTTTTAAAAGCGGAAATGAACGGTTTTGGGGATGAGCCAGTTTATACAAAGAGCGTGCAATAAAACATCGCTGAGCAAACGAACACTTAAAAATCCCACTGCTTTCTTTTTTAAGGCTCTTTGGGGATTTGATTATTTTGGGTTTCGTGCACCGTGCGAATTGCACAATTCGCCGTGGCAGAAAGATGTAAACCAGCAAAAAATACTTGAAATGGCAAATTACAACATTCACGACGAACACTTGGCCTCTTGCCGGCGTTGCATTTCATCAGACAAAGATATGCTCAGCATCGAAGCTTCTTGTGATCAAGGCGCAGTCCGCACTGTCCAACAGCTCTTTGAAGCTGCTACTCCGGCAACTCAAGGAGCAATGGTATCCACTCTGTTGACTCTAATGAGGCCCATGCAACTGCGATGTTTGGCCGCTAAAGTGGCTGTCATGACCCGCGTAGACTTTGTACGTTGCCCCCGTTTTGGTATAAACCCGTATTCTTACCTCGCTTGCTCATCCCAACAGATTACCCGCTTGGCCCCTGAAGTCGGGCTAAAAATCCTTCAGTACCTCGATGCAAAGAGTCTTTGCCATGCTGCCCAGGTTGCTCGTCAGTGGCGAGTGTTGGCAGACGATGATCTTATTTGGCATAGGTAAAATGGTGCAATCGACCCCCCCTATCTGAAACGAGATTTGAACGCAACCGCCACCCCACCGCTACTACCTCCAGCTCCTTTGTTTTTGTGGGTTTTTTAATACTAACTATTCCATTCTCTGCGACAGAATGTGCGAACAGCATATCGATAAGAAATGTAAAACATGCGGTTGGGGTCTTCCCATCATCAGAAACAGCAACGCCAAACGGCCCCGCCTTGAATCATCATCATCCTCATCAGCCTCGGATTCCAATTTGAAACGGAAACGTGCTGATTCTGATATCGGGAATCAATCGGATGGAAGCAGCTCGTCGGATCTACAGAAACAGGAACAGCCTGCACCACCGGCGCCCAAAAAAAGGTCATGGAAGGGAATCTACGCTGAAAGATTTCTTGTGGAACGGAACTGGAGAAAACCAAACTTTCATTGCACGGAGGTGCAGGGGCATTCGGAGGGAATCATGTCGATTCAATACAATGATTGCAAGGCTCGATATGTTACTGGGGGGTAAGGAATCTTCAATTGCTGATTTTTTTTTGTATGGCGACTAATTAAGGTACATACTTGTAGGCACGATAAACTGATTCGTGTTTGGGATGCTGATACCAACACCTGCATCAAAGTACTCGATGGTCATACAAATCAAGTGACTGGCGTTCAATTCGATGACAGCAAGATTGTTACATGTTCTTTGGACAGAACAATTCGAATTTGGAGCATGAAGACATTTGAGTGTATTCGCAGATTGGAAGGGCATAATGCGGGCATCAATTGCATCCAGTATGAACAAGAGTTTTTAGCCTCAGGATGTAAGTTTTGGGTTTTTGTTTTCTCTTGGCTGTGCAGGATCCTCATTCATTTTTTTTTTTTTACCTCTTTTGTCAGCCATCGATGGAACCATCCGTGTATGGAATATATCTACGGGAAAGTACTTTACATTACGCGGACACACGGACTGGGTCAACAAGGTCCAATTTTACAAGAAAACGCAACTTTTTTCGTGTTCTGATGACCGAAGCGTCATTTTATGGTATTTTGCCCCCCCGGCCCCCTCTTATAATTCCCGTTACCCTTTATATTGATTTTTGGTTTGTAACAGGGATTTGGAAACACGCCAAATAATCCGTAAATTCATGGGACACCATGACCAAGTTCAAAGCATGTCGATTTCTCTCCCACACCTCCGAAATGCACGAGCCAGTATCGAAAGTAAAGGAGGAGCGCCGAAACTCGTCACAGCGTCAACCGACAAGACAATCAAGATCTGGGACATTGACACAGGACTTTGTCTGCATACTCTTTTTGGTCACGAAGATGGAGTCATGTGTGTCGCTAGTGATACACTACGGATTGTGAGTGGTAGTCACGATAACATGGTGATGGTGTGGGATTTAGAAAGTGGGAAGCTGATGCATTCAATGGGTGTGGCCCGACCTGCAGCAGCTGGGGTCATAAATTGTTGTATCTTGAGTGATACCAAGATTATGACGGGTGGACAAGATGGGAAGCTTCGTGTATATGATTTCTACCCTGTAGATCTGGCATTTTAGATCTTCAACAAATATATGTTAGCGCTATACAAAAAAACGTGATTTTGCTGATAAAAGTGGATAATTTTTCATGACCAACAGGATCATTTTATTCCTCATCCCACACACCCACACACACATTCAACAACTTCCTGTTCTTCTTCATGGCGGCGAAAGATGAGACAAGGCTTCATCCAACGATATGTGATCAGAAATCCACTTTCTTGGCGCCACAGATAATGAATGTTTGGCATCAAAATGCATATCCATCAAGTTCGGGTCATGTGCACCGGGACTGAATGCAATCCGGAGAGAGTATTCACGGTCTTCAGATTCAACACCTCTCTTTCGTTCATGGAGTTCAAAGTTAATTTGTGTCAAGTCTGAAAAGAAAAAGTTCGGAATCAGTCCAAAAAAAAAAAAAAAAAAAAAAAAAAAAAAAAGAGGAAGATACAAACAATCCAATTCATCCATATCAGAAACCCCAACAAGAGTAGGAAGCCCACAGAGTAACACAATATTGAATAAACATATCACTTTAGACTCCTTAGTAAAGTACATTCGTGTACTTGGGTGTGGGGAATTTTTGGCCTCCTTCATATCAGAAACAAGTTGCTTCAAAAGAGCTTGTGAGCTCAGCATTCCGATTTCCAACTTTTCCTTTGGCTAAAACGAAGAAGAAGTTAAAACCAGGATATAAAGGAAAGGTCGGGGAGAAACAAAAAAGTTTCACCTCAATTCCATATTCTTGGGGACCAATAAAGTCAAAGAGTGTTTTCGCTTTCCGGTACAACTCTCGCAAAAGTCCCAATCCATGCTCTTCAGATGAAAAGACAACTGCAGAAAATCAAATCGTCAATACTACATCAAAAGTCAACGGGGTTCAAATACTCTACTGTCTAAAAACTCGCGATTATGCAATAAATCATACTTGATGGAATCATACAACTCCGAAATCTTGGATGGCTCAAATGCCGTGCGTTCAACGTCACAAAATTCCTTAAATAATTTTTCCCACCGTTCCTATACGTAAGGAATTAGACACCCAAGAATAACACCAAGAACCGAGAGGGGCAATGCACAAACCTGAAACAAATAAGGTGACTCAAAGCAACACCATTTATCTTTGCGATTTTCAAAATCCCCACCGGCTGCCAAATTTGATCTCATAACCATTCGAACTGTTCTCATCAGCTCAATCATTTCATGTAAGTAAATTTCAGGATCTTGGATTTCCTCTGGGACATAGTGTTCCGGTAACTTTGTTGGTGCGTGTGGATTCAAAATGGCTTGTAGCCGGCTCTTGATGGTTTCGATTTGCTCTTTGGCGGCATTGCTGTCATCCAACATCTCCTTATTGACACGAATCAAATCGCTTGGGAGTGTTTCCGTATCCAAAAGCGCTTTGGCACAGACTTCCTATTTACAAGAAGAGGTTAAGTGCGGGTTGAACAACATGACTACAAGAATCAAAAGAAAACATACAGCTGTGGCAATAACTCTTCGCTCAGAGCTGGAATAAATCTTGATATCATTCAAAACAGCTGGGTTGATGATTTGCAAATCCTTTCTCAAGTTCTCGCCCAAATCTTTACTCTGGTGCTTCCCACCGTGTGTGAACTCGCCACCCCATTTCACAATAAGCTGAGCCTTTTCCAGCAAAGTCTTGTCCACTTTGTTATACGAAGGTTTGACTTGAACCTTGGTTCCTGGCAGGGACGACTTGAAGTTAAGAATGGTCCTGAGAGACGTCAACGCGCTGGGGTCTTCAGATTTCTCAGCAATGGCCAAATCACAAGCCGTCGACACAATTTTGAGTTGTTCTTCACTTTTAAGAACTACTTCTTCTTCCAGACCGTTCAAAAGATCCATGAATGGTTTGCTCTTGAAGTTGAACTTCGAAAGGTGTTTTAGACGGTATGTCAGGAATTTAAACAAGAAACCCCTCTTTACCTTGGCCTTTTGCTTTGGTGTTCGATCCCCATGTCTCAAGACCGAGAGAAAGGCTTTCAGTTGCCATTGACTCTCAACACTAGTCGCAACAGGGCTATCAACACTTGGGCACATGCTAACTTTGGTGAATACATCGTTCAAAATGGATGTGCACTTGTCGTAGTAATCGAGATTTCCTTTCACAAAGGACCAACCATTCACATCAATCACATAACTCTTTCCGCCCGCTCGAAGCAAATCAAAGCCACAAACGGTTTGCTCAAAAGCTTTACACACTTTCCGGCTGTAACCCTTCTCTTCAGGACTCAATTCCGTGACATAACGAACTTCCTTTCCTTCACTGTTACGTCGAACGACACCGTCCACAACAGGGCTTTTACGGGTTTCGGCGTGAGCAAAATTTTCTCCGATAGTATAAACCTTCACGTCTTCAGCATTGTCGACAGACATGAATTCTTCATAAATATAAGACCCTTCTGATCGGATGTCAGACACATCTGCACAGAATTCGGATGACTTGTTCCCAACCTGATTTACATCAAGCGATTGGTTGATTGTTGTTGTTGTTGGTGGTGGTGGTAGTGTTGAAGGATCATGGTCAGTATTTGACATGTTAGAGAGTGTAGGATGAGAGAGATCCAAGCATCCTAAAGAACTTTGACGCTCTTGCGGCTCCAATAAGTTAACAGGACATAGCATTGATGAGGTTCCAGTCGAAGGCAAGGAGGGTTCGCCGCTTTGCATTGCTTTGACGTAGTGTAGGGCAATTGGCCAGAAAATAATGGTCAAGACCCCAAATTTTTCTCGTTGCTGGTCGGATGACTCATTTGTAATGGTTGGCACGCACCTTTCTGAACAATTTTCGAACACCACCTCCCTCGGAAGAGTGATAGTAAATGAAGATATTGTGGTCCTCTCCAGAAACAGGTTTTTCAACAAATGGCTTCGTAAGAGTAACGTCTCCCAGCTTGATCGTGTCTGCATCTACTTGGATGACTCGTTCCCTTCGAAACGCATTCGGGTCAACGTTAACGCCGACGGTGGAACGAACATGCTGAATGATTTCAGGAGTCAAAGTTATGTCGGCATCCGTGGCGCTGCTGTTTGAAATCAGACGTTTCGGAGTTGGAACGCCAACATGATCCAAGATGCTCAGAACCATTCTAAACAGCGAGCGACAGGTCAGAATGCCCGCCTTGAGGAACACGCAGCGATCACCTTCTGTCCATCAGGACTTTTTGCATCTCCAGATTGTTGATGCAGAACGGACGACGCAGCCGCACGTAGTCGATCGCCTTCTCGAGCGGGAAGCCCGTGGAGAAGAACGAGATCAGGAAGTGGCACGTCGGCCAGTGGTGGATGTCTTCGTCCAGGATGACTTTGTCGCCAAACACGACGACCTGCAGGTTGTGGTTTGAAATCATGCGGTTGAGGATGTTGCGCATCGGCTTCGAGCGCGCCTTGACGTCCATGCAGGCGACGCCGACGATCCACTTGCCGGCGTCCGAGGCGCTGTCGGCGCGCGGCTTCTTGGCCGGCGGCGCGGCGGCGGCGGCGTCCGGGGCGCGCTTGAGCTGCTTGTCCTTGCCCATTTCTGTCGTTCTTTTCTTTCTTTTTCTTTTGTTTTATTCTTATTTATTAAAAGTCACAAATGCGCCAGAGCATCCACGCCGTCTTCCACAGCGGCAGCCTCGTCGCCGCCGCTTACGGAAACAGATTTCTCGTCGTCGACACAGCGTGAGCAGCATCCAGATCTCGAGTCCGGATCGCCCTTGACCCCTTTGCAGTTTGAACCAGGTTGTGGCAGCCCCAGCGGATCACCCAGCCTGCGAGAACAACAACAGTGACCGAAATGTGGAACCGCTGAAAGTCGATGCAATGCCCGAGGGCTTGATTCGCTCAATTGTCTTCCATCGGAACAAAGAACTGATGGCCGTTGCTTCTGATTCGCGTTTTGTTCAAATCTGGAACATCAAAACTTGGACCCTTGTGCACTCCAAGATGCTCATCAAGAGACCAAATGCGCTGGCTTTCTCTGGCTCTGAAAGTGAATTGGGCGATTTGATTGTTGCAGACAAGTTTGGAGATGTCTACAGGTTCGAGAAATCCATCGCGTCCTTTTTTAGCATATTTGTCTCACACATCTATCGATCTTCAGGATTCCTCTTGGATCAGGAAACGAAAAAATTAAGCTTTTGTTGGGTCATTGCTCACTAGTCACTGATATGGTACAAATATTCCGAACCACGTTTCTTGGATATCGAAGGACACTCATAATGCGGATTTATTTCTTGCAGCTCCTCTCACATGAAAACGGGTTCTTGGTGACTTCGGACCGAGATGAAAAGATTCGTGTTTCCCTCTTCCCAGACACGTTTGAAATTGACGGCTTCTGTTTGGGTCACACTGGGTAACAAACCTTTGTTCATACTCGACCCGCAGGCTCACATCAGCCCATTTTTAGTTTCATCACCAAAATCTGTCCAGTTCCCCATCGTCCAGCTGAAATCATTAGCGGAGGCGGAGATGGAACCCTTATTATTTGGAACCTGGGAACTCACTCTGAAGTAGAAAGGCTCTCTATCGCTGATTTTGTATGTTTTTTTAAACTCTATTTCTGTTGACAACCAAGTCCCTTTAGGCCCCAGAACTGCAACCCGCACCAACCACAGATTCATCCAAAACTCCACCCCCACCCCCAACAATCATCACAATCAAATCTTCGCCAGCATCTTCCTCAATTGCCGTACTGTTTGAAAAGATTGCTCTCGTTACAATCCTAAGAGCGACACTGGGTACAAACAACAAGTTCGCAGTCCACCAAAACATTCAACTCCCGCGCCCTGCACTGGATATCGAATTCAACCAAAAGGGAGACTTGATTGTGGCTTACGCACCTGCTGAGACCCATTTTGAAGATTCTTTGTTGATTGGTGTGTCAGAGTATCATAAGGAGAAGGAAGTCAAGGTAATTTGTGTTTTTGAGGTTAAAAAAATAAGCTTAATTTTTTTAATTCCCTTCTTGTTTCTCCTTTGTCAGTTTTCTGAAGTGTCTTCTACTGCTGGTGTGGCTGGAACCTTGAACCAAATCGGAACTACCGAGACGGGAGAGAAGGTGGATTATGGCGCGTACATTCAAATTCTTCGTAAATTCAATGAAGAGGAGTATCGCGAATTGAAGAAAAAGCGAAAGAACGAAGCAAATGAGGGAGACGCCGCACAAGGAGAAAGCAGCGCAAAACAACAGAAACCAAACCCTGGGGGAAAAGGAAAAGGAAAGGGAAAGCGAGGGGGCAAAAACAAGAGGAAGGATAAGGACGGCGGTGAAGGAGAAAACAGTGCTCCAGTTGAAGAAGAAACCCAGGAGTCATAAAAAACAGACTACTTTATTATCAAGCTATATACATTTTAAATTCCTACAACATCCACATATTCATCTTCTTGGGAAGCCTTCGAAATTGCAATAGACCTCTTTTGGGCATCTTCCACCTGTCAAAAACGAAAAAAAAAAAGGTAAGTGTCCTGCCAAAGAAAACTATTTTAAAAATTAAAAAACGAACTTACAATATCAAACTCGTCTTCCAGCTCAACATATTCTACATTTTCATCCAACTCTCTAAAGTCTGCAAAAAACCTTGATCAATTCCCCAAAACAGACTCCAAAGCAACCAAAAATACCTGGCGCAAATGCAGACCAGTTCTCATGAACTTTTACAGTCCATACATTGAGCACTCCAGCCGTTGAAATACTAACCAAAATAGGTAGCCTTGGATGCCACTAATCCCACGTAAAATTTTTTCACTTAAACAATGTCAACAGCAAAAAAAAAGAGAGAAAAAATTTTCTCAGGCCCACCCCACAAACAAAACAAACTCACCGCAATATCCACCAAACTATCTTTCTGAATTTCCAACAACTTTTCAAGTGTACAAGACTTTGTGTTCCAAATATAAATCTTATGGCTATTCTTTACAGCGGATCCTGGGGAAATTTGCAAATTATTAGTGTTTTTGCTCGATTGACAGACAACAAAGAAAAAAGAGTACTCACCTCCAATAAAATACTTTGAATCAGGACTATACACACATTGAACCCATCGGTTTTGATCAATGGAATCAAAATATTTGAAATCAGGCTCAATCGATTGGATCTCAGTCACACTATAATCTAGCCCCAGAACAGAATTCATGTGATAACATCGAAGTGTTTTGTCTGCAGAGTTGATTGCGACGTACCTTGAAACACAAATTTAAAATAACAGACTTGAAATGGAACAAGGGGCTACTCACTTCCCATCAGAGCTAAAATGGAATCCTTTAATTGCAGGAGTCCCACTGGGTCGGAAGTGCATGAGCACCTTTTTGTTTGTTGGTTTTAAAAAAAAATAAGTAAAAAATAACAATAAAAATAAAATCCGAACCGAACGAGATGCTTCATCAACGACCGTCACAATCCCTTTTGCATTTCCCAGGAAGATAAACTTTCCAGTGGAATCAAATGACACGACAGTTGTTTGGATGAACTCGGAGCTTTTAGTCTAAAGCAATTACTTTTTAATTTACAGTCCCTCCCATAATTGCATTGAAAAGTCGCAATTATATCTCTCAATAGATGGGGCTAGAGGACGAGAGACACACCAGATCAACATCTCCCTCATCCAAATTCACAAGGAACGCGCGATCTTCAATATAGCCGCCATGTCCACCACGTTCCTTATTTCGCGTCAATGATATAATGTATGGGTACTGATTCAAGCAAGAGACGACAATTCTGAATCTACCAG
Source organism: Obelidium mucronatum (assembly GCA_025765595.1). Taxonomy (NCBI): domain Eukaryota; kingdom Fungi; phylum Chytridiomycota; class Chytridiomycetes; order Chytridiales; family Chytriomycetaceae; genus Obelidium; species Obelidium mucronatum. The sequence goes on from JAIVFH010000031.1 coordinate 163,367, forward strand.
ACAAGGAGGTTTACAACCAGACCAGAGCATGATAAAAAAAAAAAAAAAAGGCGCCAAACTCGTTCACAGAAGTCTTATCAGATTCGTGCATCGATATTCTGGAATCCTTGAGATTTCCATCTTCCTCATTTATCGTATACATGGATGCCATCACGACCGGAGATCCAAATCTTAAAACACAGTCCTTGACGGATAGCGGACTCATTGGGTCAGTCAAATCCCAGAGAATACAGTTCCAGTCTTTGGACGCAGAGAGCAAGAACTGCCCGTTCCTGGACCAGCTTTTTCAAAAAAAAAAAAGGAAACACGAGAGTTTGGTTGGGTTGAATCATTCGGACATGATGGTTTTCGCCCAAACCTCAGACTCGACACGGGCGCCACGTGGCCCGCCAGATCGCGGGCAAACGACTTGCAGTCCAGATCGACAATGCGCACCGTGCCGTCGTAGCAGCCGACCGCGAGCAGATTGAAGCGGCGCGAGTCGTTGAATTTGCACACCGCCAGCTGCCCGTCGCCGTCCAGCGCATACGCAACGCCTTCGGGAAAGTCCGTGCGCACGTCTAGCAAACAGCCGCGGGCGTCAGCGCGGCCAGCACCAACAAGAACAACAGCAACGATACCAGATATAGCCAAGTTCGCCATTTCTTCCGATATTTAAAAACAAATAAAAAAAAAAACCCCAAACAAATCAAAATCAATCACACGCCGTTCAGCTCTGAATTGGAGCAACCCCACCCTCCTCGATTTCTTCTTCCTCTTCCTCCTCCCCTTCCTCTTTCGCCGCCTCTCCCATTACTTCATCTCGATCCTGTTGTCCATTCTCTTCTCCTTCCTCCGGCTCCGCCCCATCTTCCTCATCGTAATCATCATCAACGCGACGCATCGACACCGGAACACTGGCAACGCTGCCTGCCCCAATACCCGCGTCCGCATTAGCGTTACCATTGTTCCCAGAGACAGCCGCTGCGTTCGCCGCAGGAGTGCTCATTTCATGGTCCATAGCAGCAGCTTCGCCACCTCCTCCTTGATATGCACCAGAACTTGCTGCATTACTTCCAACCGGTGCCAATCCTGGAGGATACCCTGTTCCTGGCGACGATCCACGCACAGGTCCTCCAACTGCAGTAGGAGAATCCGCTGCCAGTCCTTGCCCAGATCCCCCTGTAAGTATCGATCCAACTCTAGACGCAGTTGGGCTTTTCGAACTAGGTCGCGTCCCCGGTCCTCCATGCACTGCTGGTCCTGCAGTCTGAACACTCAGCCCCCCAGGAGATGATGGATTAGACCCATGATACTGTTGGTGGTGTTGTTGTACTTGGTAATGCTGTTGCTGGACTGGTCCACTTCCTTGACTAGCGGCAGGAGGTGGTGGTGGATAGTTTGCTCCTGTGGGCGAAGTCGGTCGGAGTTGCGATGGCTGGAAGCTGGGCGAACCAGATGCCCGCGGGAAATTTCCGGGAGACTTGGCCCGTGGTGCACCGTTGAACTGACCATTTTGCTGTTGAGCCTGCTGAGCCTGGGGTGGGGGTGGGGCCTGGCCCTGTGCTTGTTGTTGTGGGGGCTGTGCTGCAGCTGACTGTGGCGGAATGCCTTGTTGGTATTGTGTGTTTGTTTGCGGGTAGCCATATTGCTGCGACGGCGGCTGTTGTTGATGCACTTGAGGTTGCTGCTGCTGCTGCTGTTGCTGATGCATTGGATGTTGTTGGGACTGGGGGGGTTGAGGTAAGTGAGATGGGTATTGACTTGCTTGCGGGGAAGGAATCCCATTTCTGTTCCCAGCTGCACTCACCGACAATCTTTGATTCATCGTATGAGGAGACACAGGCGCCCGATCCGACTGATGCTGTTGCTGCGTTTGTTGAATCTGCTGTGGGTATGGCGGTTGTTGGTATTGTGGTTGAGCTTGTTGGTGAGGAGATACATGTTGCTGATTCTGTTGGTGCTGCAAATGAGGCGGAAGTGCCTGTTGTTGAGCCAAATTTCCATTCAGGTGGTTTGGATGAGGGGAGCCTCGTGATCCAACGTTTCCGGCCCCGGTCAACAAACCAGGACCTGCCCCGGCTCCGGGCTGAATAGATCTCCGACGTTCCATTTGACTTTGATACTGCTGTTGTTGAAGTTGTGACTGCTGTTGGGTTTGTTGTTGAGCCTGTTGTTGCTGTTGCGCAGTTCTGACAGAGGGAAAGAACGAAGACGATGAAACGTTCTGTGCTTTCCCAGTCGAGCCTCCAGCAACATATGTCGATGGATCCTGTGGTACAGGGTGAATCGCAGCATCTGGGGGACCTGGAGCGGGACCTTGATTCGCTTGAAAAGCCCTCAACATATTTAATCGATGCTTAATAGCTACATGCCCTGGCTCCAATTCAACTGCTTTCGTGTATGCATCGATAGCATCAGCCGTTTGGCTATTGCACGACTCGTAAAGCTTTCCCAAGTTGCACCTATCAAACGGCCCATAAATACCACATAAAAAATATTGCCATTTAAGTGAACGCACCAAATTTCATGAATAGAAGGGTTCAAGTAAATGGCTCGACTGTATGCATCCAATGCGTCCCGATGTTGGCCAAGTTCAAAGTACAACACACCAATAGAACACCAGAAAATGGGATTTTTAGCGTCTCTCAGAACAGCCTGTTGGTAGAAGTCATATGCTTGATTGAACTTCTGCTTCGCCATATGGCATCGCCCAAGCAAGTAATAAATCTGAGCATCATTGGCGTCAATTTCCAGAGCACGGGTAAGGAAACTAATTGCTTGGTCGTAATTTTGGTATCCAGGGGCTACCTGCATACACAACCATCCTAATTGTTGCAGGATTTTAACACTGTTTGGTGATCTGTTGAGCCCCGCTTCATATGCACTTCGAGCCGATTGATACTAATAAAAAAAAACAAAAAATATAAGCAAAGGAACGCCGGTTTCAATTGTGATTCTCACATCACGTAGAAACTCATGAACATGACCAATCTGAAACCAGACGTCACATTCAACAAGAGGCTTTGGGGGGCAAGAAAGGATATATCTGAAGCAATCCAGGGAAAGAGAGTACTTTTGCTGGTGCTTATAGATGATGCCCAGTCTGAAATAAACCTCGCTTCCTTTGTCGAATTTAGGGTCAAAACGCAGAACCGACGCAAAGGCAGCTTCGGCATGGTCGTATGAGCCGTAACGGTCATAGAGAACGCCGATGCCGTACCACAGCTTTGGGTCTTTCGTGTTAGTCAGACAGTTGAGGGCCTGTTGGTATGTCTGGTATGCGTTCTGCAGATCGTCTGTCATCAGAAAGCAGTGGCCCAGGGCGGCCCACACGGCGCCGTTGAAGCGGTCGATGTTGAGCAGCCGCTGGAAGTACTCGATGGCCTTTGGGTACAGCTCCTTCTGTCTGCACAGCGACGAGGCGTGGGTCAGCGCAGCCACGGAGAACGGGTTGTGTCGCAGCGCCGCGTCGAAGGCGGCCAGCGCGCGGTCCTTTTCGCCCATCGAGTCCGCGAGCACGCCTGGCGCCGCCGTCAATTATTGCGTAAATGCACACAAACGCACCACCTCCAACTCACCGATCCGCACCCACGTGTCCTCGTTCAGCGCCTGCAGCCGCTCGCCCAGCGTCGCTCCGCCCGCGCTGCTGGCGCCGCCGCCGCCGCCCGATCCCGGTGCCCCCTGTGTTGGCGGTGCGCTCCTCGGGTCCATCGCTTTTTTACGTGTGATTTTTTTAAATGATGAAAAGGAGGAACCCTGCTGGGTCATAAAAGGGGCTTTGGGCTTGTCCCTCGGTTGCAAGTGTATTTATTAACCACTGGTCCAAGTGCTGGTGCCGTAATCTGGATCAACAGTCCACACCTGAACACGATCCGTATGCTCCGCAGGACTGCAGCCAACTGCCTCCTTCTGCGCCTGCGAGCAACACACCCATCTCCCGGCCAGTATAGTTCCACCAACAAAATATGCCGTGTGGACTGTGCATCCTGACTTTTTGGAATCGTCGTAGAATTTACCGCACCTTGCACAGGTCTTGGATTTGGCTCCCAAAAGTTCACGCTTCCCAATTTCAATTGCTTTCAACAATTTTCTCACAGTCACAGACTGATCCAGCTCCTGAATTTCATTGCTTTTCATAATATTCACACGAAGATGCCAAGAGAGCATGTCAATATCATCCACTTGCTCGTTGCCACGCGGAAGGAACAACTCGCTCAAATCAAAAGAGGCAGTTGCGCAATCAATTGCTTGTTGCGACAAATTGGTTGTAGTCAGATTCTTTTCTGAATAAACGATGATGATGGGCTTTTTCAGATACAACGCGTACCCTAACTCAAGTTGACAATTGGGACTTGATTGATACTTTGATGTGAGAAAAACTAGAATTGAGTAGGATCGTTCAATTCCAGCAGCCATGGCTTCATTCATGTTCCCTTGCATGTTCCCCCATATATCCAGCCAGCCATTGAAGTTCTTCATGTTCAGTTGTTCATAGAGCTTGCGAACGTCACCTTGAATGCCCCAATTGTAAGACATCATGAAGTCAAATTTTTTATCTGTCGGGTTCCCGTTTTCATCAAATAGCGGTGGCGCCGCTGTTAGAGTGAGTCTGGTGATGCTATAGTTTATGTTTGCCATTTTCAGCCCGTTTTCTATGGTTGGTTTTGGAGGCAGTGTTACTTCTGGTTTTTCAAATACAGCATCAACGTCAGGCTCCCAAGAAGGTCCTAGTTGCGCTTTTAACTCCCTCAGTTGCGCTTTTAACAAACGTATTTGTTTCTCTTCACGATCCTCATTCAGAACAAGCGAGAATTTATGCGCCCCGTCGGATTCAACAACAAAATCTTTACAAGGAGTGCTGTCTGGCGGCCCCAAGTTGGCATCATATGGCGAATTCCCTTGTTTGTCATCATAGATTTCAAAAAACTTTTTGCCAGCTATTGCAAGGGCCATCCAATCGCAAATTGGCCAATATCCCTTCATACCCATGACTGGAATAAGCGCTTTGTTGCATGCTTTCGTGTATTCCATGTCCAATCTGGCGTTTTGCAGAGAATCCATTCCAGAACTCATGATCAACACGACAACATTACAATCCTGAATTTTTTCAAAATGACAAACACTGGATTCAGCATAAGATACATATTGCACATCCTTGGATTCAAGGGCTTTCTCTATCGCCCGCAGACATTGAGGAACATCATTGGCATGCACAACAAGAAACTTTGTTCCCGATGCAGTCCCTTTTTCAAATGATTCTATACCCTCCTTTGCATTGTTTTTCAAGACTTCGTCAATATCTCTCACGCCTTCTAGGCCAGCCACCATTTGATCGATTGCGAGCTTTCGTGTGGGAACCAACACTTCAATACGTTTCTGAATCAAAGTGCCAAAAGACTCTTGATCTTCCAAGGAAACCCAATTTCCCGCAAAACTGGCAAGAATCGCGCCAAGAGCACCGTATGGTTTATATTCCTCCTCAAACTCTCGCAAATCGTTGATTGTCACGGGATGCAAAACTGCCAGCATTGGTTTTCTTCGGTCTTTTGCGAAATGAATGAGTTCAAGACATTGGGGTGTCCGTTGGAAGGTTCGTGTTGCTATAACTATAATCAAATCACAGTTTGAAATTAATGCTGCTCGATGCGGTAGATTCTTTGGTGCCGATGGAGTCAGTTTATGGACAATATTCCTTGTGTCTAATTTGAGGAGAGATTCTATTTCGTGAGCTGCTTTCGCGGACGAAGCAGGATGGTAGACAATGGCAAAGTGTAAATGAACGGGTACAACGGTTTCGGAAAGCGATTGTGTTCGCTTTTGGGAAACACCATGATTCTTAGGGACCGCTTTTTTCCGGGAGAACATACTTTTCCACCAGCTGCTCGATTGTGTATCCTTCGGGTTGGCGTTTGTTGTCGTTTGCTGATCAGGTTTGCCAGGAAGTGGCGGAAGAGCCACCACCGAGGATTTCGGCGGCGAAATCGAAGATGGTTCTTGATGCTTTGGAAGTACCGTGATCGTTGTTGGAATTGCAGGTAAACTTGGTATGGATGACATTCTGCTGCAATAAAAATAAATAAAGCATGTCCTTCTTTGCCTCAGTTGGCCTAGGCACACGTGGAGCTCTGGCTATCGCAACAGCCTTGTCTTTGCTTTCTATTCTGTTTCGAACAACTGTCAAAGAATCGCTGGATGGTTGGAACAGACCTTTTGAGGTAAGAACAAACTCAATTCACTGACTTGCATCTAAATGTAGAAACCCACAGGCAGTCGTTGGATACTTGGTGTCTCGTGCTTGGACATATATTACAGCTGGATTTGTTGAAACGAATCCCATTCTGGTGAGGGGGGATTTTGAATGAGGATTTGGTCAAACGTTTGAGTGCATTCGTCTAGCTCTTATTCTGCCTTGGAGGTCTGCTTCTAGCCGGGAGATACTTTGAACGTGTTTGGGGAACAAGGTGGGTGTGCACAAGGTGACTATGTGAATCTGACATAGTAATAAGGGAACTTGCGAAGTTCATTTTTTTGGTCAACACTCTAAGCACCGTCTTGTCCACTGTGACCGTCTTTTTTGAATTCGTTGCATCCCAGCAGAATGAGGATTTGCTGTGAGCAATATCTTTTGTGTTGAAGTGATGGATTGGGGAAATATTATTGACCAATATGGAATAGATACAAAACATACATTGGAGGAATGTTGGGTCTTTTGTCGGCGTTTTTGGTTGGATTTAAGCAAGCTATTCCCGAACATTCATTGAACCTCATGGGATCTGCTGTTTCTATTCGTGTGAAGGTATAATGAAACTGGAGATCGGATGTACAAAATCTAATGTGAATATAGAACCTTCCATCCATAGCATTCGTGTCTTTTTTGGTTCTCCTCATCTTTCGAGTCGTCCATGTCGATGCATTCATGGTGTTTTATGGAATTACTGTTTCTTGGATATACATTCGATTCTTCAAATACCACGATGGAATCCGAGGCGACCGTAGTGAAAGTTTCTCATTTGGAAGCTTTTTTCCAGCATCAACACAGTACGTCATCCAAAAAACCTGACCGCGTTTTGTTTTAAACTGATATCAACCAGTCGAATCATCGTTCCTATTTCGAATTCAACATTCAACCTCTTGGTTTCTTTGAATCTGCTTCCAAAGTTGGCCCCTGTTACACTTCCACAGTCATCCCAAGACGTGTCAGCAGAACCTCATTTGAGATCATACAGTCCCAAGCCGTTGCCTGGAAGTGACGCTGCGGAGGCGGAACGCAGACGGGCTCTTGCTTTGAAGTCGTTGGATATGAGGTTGAAGGAAGGTAGTGGGTTGGCAGTTCCCACTGGTGGTGCCGTTGTGGCGGGAGGATCGCCGGGGCTTTCGAGAGATGCCTCGCGTCCAGCGACTCCGGCGCGATTTGGTGCCGTTGAAGCATCTCCAGTCGCCGGTGGCAAAGAATCGGGCAGTGATGAATGAACAAAGAGATTTATTTCAAAACGGAGTCGTGTCCTTTGCACAGGACTCAAATACTTGATCTATTGCTTTTCGAGCCTTCTCCAGATCATTGCAATGTGGGTTTCCGAGAAGAGATAGAATTGCTCGCCGTTTCACACAGTCCTAAAGAAAAAACTCAGTCAACATGTAGAAACAAAAACACGTACATTTATTCGCTCCTGTCCAAACTTGTGCGGAAACTTTCCACGTTTAAGTTCCAGCATGATTCTGCAGTCTCCACTCAAGAGACCCGCACGAACTTCAGAGCAAGCTTGATGAAAGCAGTTTGTAAGATCCCAATTCATTGTACACCAATCGAAGGCGTGAACCAGCTGCTCAATCATCGATTACTTATTAGATCGTAAGTGCATTCGAACTTACTTCATGCGTTAAGGTATCTTCCAAGGCTTCTTTCGAGTACATATACTCACTGCAAAGAAGAATCTAGTGGAGCAAAGGTGAGTAGTTTTGAGCCAAAATATACTATTTAACAAACCCCAAATTCTGGATGAAAGCCGCCGGCAATGTTGGGATTATCTTTGCATACTTTTACTGTAATGTTTCCTGGTTTGAATGCACATTTGTTGCTTGCAAGTCCTTCCATCAGAGTCATAATCCGGTCATCTGAGTAAGTAAATCCAAAAATGAGTGTGATTACACTATGTGAGCGAGGCTGAGTTGTTGGTGGTTAACTTGACACTAGAGATTCTGCCAACCAAGATCGTTGCGTTTCCAGCATATCTTTTTTATTGAACAGTTTTACACGACTATCTACACATATTATGGTATTTGTTTTTCTAATGTTTTCGCCAGCTATCATGAGAACATCATGGAGAGGGATCGTTTCACCCACTCTCGTTCAAATGGGCGATACGCAGCCAGTTGCGGTGAAAACACCAAAACACCCAAATCATCAATAGAATCGATGAATGCATGCAGTTCGGCAATTGTGTAGGCAACGTCGCGTGTGCCATTCTGCTCTTTAAGCTTGGTTTCAAAGGTTCTGATGAGAGCCTCCAGGGTTTCCAGTGGGGTATCAAAGTCACTCCAAACCCGCGAGCTTGTACTGGATGATGTTTGGAGAAACAGAATAGTGTGGGTTTTTTCGCGAAGTTGATCCATTTATGCTGTTTTTTTTTTTTTTTTGCGATCAGCAATCATGGTCTTGCCAACAAATTGAAAACAATGATCACTTCTCACCAATTGACAATAGGAATTTGCAACAATGATCCACCATTGTCTTATCTGGATCTTTCCTTCTTCCCAGCTGCACATTGTAAAAGAAAAGAAGCTGCCAAAAAAAAACAAAAAAACACACCACGATGGAGTCCTACATGGAAGCCATCATGGAGGAAACTCTGGACCTTGATATCAGAGAAGCATTGTCTCCTGCAGACTCTACACAGTCTCAACCCGACATGCTTGCCATCTTTGAAGAAATGAAACTTGACGCGCAGAAAAACTCGCGTTACGACGCGGAGGATGCCAAATCCCACAAGACAATTGCTGACATGCTCCAAGACCCACGTGCAGATCCCAAGTCTGCAGATTTTGATCATGCCTTTTTTTCAAAAGCTGTGCGACAGTATGTTAATGGCAAAGGAATGGAATTCTCGCAAATGCCAATTGCCTTTAGAAACTTGGTACGTTTTTTTTTTGTAGCAAGAGTTGGCGTTTTTCGCGCGTTGCAAAAGTTTTTGATGGAATACATGAACAGAATATTGTTGGGAATGCCCTCCAAGATGCCAAAATCCACACTGTTGGCTCTGCAATCACAAACTTGTTCCAACCAGCATATCAAGTCATAAACTACATAAAAAAGACAAGCAACTCTTTATTCCCACCAAAGTATATTGAGAAGGACATCATTCACGACGTAAGCGGTGTTTTGAAGCCAGGAGAATGTGTTCTGGTTATTGGAAGACCAGGTTCAGGTTGTTCTTCGTTGCTAAGAGCCTTTTCAAACCACGTGAGGAGTTTCAAAGCGGTTCGAGGAGAAATCAAGTACTCTGGCTTCAGTTCCAAAGAGCTGCATGATAAATTCCGTGGGGAAATTGTGTATGCGGAGGAAGGAGATCCGCATTACCCATCTCTTACTGTCCGTCAAACGTTGGAGTTTGCTCTCAACTGTAAAGTCATGTCTCCCGAAATCCGAGCAAAAATCATTGAAGTTACACTGAAACTGTATGGACTTGTGAATTGCCAAAATACTGTCGTGGGGGACTCCCTGCTTCGAGGTGTTTCTGGTGGCGAAAAAAAGCGCGTTTCGTTGGCTGGTTGGGTTTCAAATTTTACATAAAAGAAGGTTTTTTATTAACGCTAAAAATAGAGGCAACCGTTATTGGAGGCTCCGCTGGAATTTTTGACGGATGCACAAAGGGTCTCGATGCAGCGTCGTCGCTAGATTTTGTAAAGGGGTTGCGTGCCTTTGCTGATTACCAAAACAGAACTGTGGTTGCTTCTTGCTACCAAGCATCTGATGCCATGTTTGAGCTTTTCGATAAAGTCATTGTTTTGGCTGATGGGCAATGCACTTACTTTGGTTTGAAACTCTTGTCTCACCCAATGTGAAATAACTCTAAAAACAACGCATCTTTCAGGACCAACGAAAGATGCCATTACGTACTTTCAAAGTCTCGGTTTCACAAAACACCCGAGAGACACTGCCGCTGAATTTTTGACCACATGTGCCAGCTGTAACAGAATCAGCCCAAGAGATTTGTATGAAAAATACAAGGCCAGTCAATTTGGTATTGCCAATGACGCTGAAGCAAACCAGTACCTCTCAGATGATTTTACCGACAAGGCTCGGTCGGAATTCATTGAACGACTTGTGGCGAGAAAACAATTCCACGGCAGTAAAGGAAAACAGCTCAATAGTCTTTACTCGGTTCCAATATCTCGTCAAGCACGCATGTTGATTCGCCGTGAGATCCAAATTATTAGGGGAAACTCTGCTGCTATTATTTTAAGGTTGGGTCTCCTATCTCCTCCGCACACATGAACTAACAACTTTTCGTTTAGCACATTCTTCAACTTGATTATGGCAGTTATCGTTGGCTCTGTATTCTATCAGTTACCTGCGACCTCTGCTGGAGCATTCACACGCGGAGGTGCCATCTACTTTGGACTGCTGTTCAACGCCGTTAGCGCATTCGCAGAAATCCCGAAAGTTATTGATGGCAGAACGATTTTGTACAAACACACAGACATGGCTTTGTACAGACCGTCAACACACTTTCTTGCTCAAAGCTTGTTTGAATTCCTTGTGGCTTCTGTCCGCATTTTAGGATTCTCCTTGATTTTATACTACATGGTGGGACTTCAGCCAGGCGGTGGACATGTAAGTAATGTTTTTGTGCTTATTGGCTCCTTTTTGTGCTCACTACCTTACCACGCAAGTTTGGAATATTCTATTTGTCCATCATTTTGACCCAACAAGCTTTTGGTTACATGCTCAAAGTCTTTGGGTACCTTGCAGCTGAGAAGCACCAAGCTATCAACAATGCAGCCGTTGTACTTATTCTTTGTACCATGTATGCCGGATATATGATTCCAATTCAAGACATGAAGCCCTGGTTCAAATGGGTAAAGACTTGAACAACCCTCGCTGTCTTTTTTTCTTCTTCTTAATACCATTGTTGCATTAGATACTCTACATTAATCCCCTGGGATACGGATTCCAAACCCTAATGATCAATGAATTCGAAGGTCTAGCCCTTCAATGTGTTGGAGCATCCGTCGTCCCCATCGGACCATGGTACAAGGACCCACAATACCAAACCTGCACACTTCCAGGATCCTTACCAGGCTCTCTGATAACAAATGGACTCTCCTACCTCTCTTCATCGCTAGACATCGATCCTACCTGGAAATGGACAAACCTGGGAATCAACTTGGCCATGATGGTGGCATTCATAATCATTGATTGTGTCGTTTTGGAAACTATTCAGCACGATAAAGCGGGCTTGAGCTTCAAGTTTTTCAAGCCAGTGTCAAAAGGGAAGGCGAAACAGGATCAATTTAGGCAAGATGAAGCCGCGGCGACACATGACTCGATTCAGATTCAAGGCAGTAAAGAGGATCTGGACTCTTTGAACACTCTGACATGGTCAAACATTAATTACATTGTTCCTCATCCAAAAGAGAAGGGTAAGACTCTGCAGTTATTGAATGGCGTCAGTGGGTATGCGAGACCAGGGACAATGACTGCTTTGATGGGGTCTTCAGGTGCTGGAAAGACAACTCTGTTGGATGTTGTGGCGCGGAGAAAGACAATTGGGAGAATCGAAGGTGATATTTTTGTTGGACCAAGCAGCCCTGGCAAAGAATACTTGAAAATTAGTGGATATTGCGAGCAAATGGATGTTCATAATAAGGAGGCGACTGTTCGGGAGGCTCTTGAATTCGCGGCCTTTTTGCGACAGCCTGCTTCTGTATCCAAACAGGATAAGAAAGACTACGTGCAAAAGATTATCACACTGTTGGAAATGGATAGCCTGGCTAATGCTCTGATTGGGGACTTGGAAAGTGGTGTGGGCCTTTCCATGGAAGAACGAAAGCGGTTAACAATTGGCGTTGAGCTTGTCGCGAGACCAAAAATTGTATTCTTGGACGAGCCGACTTCAGGCCTCGATGCGCAAGCTGCAACAAACATTATCCATCTCTTGAAGAACTTGACAAAGCAAGGCTATGCCCTCGTCGTGACCATTCATCAACCATCAGCCATGCTTTTTAGTGAATTTGATCGTTTGCTTCTACTTGGTCGAGGCGGAAAGACTATCTATTTTGGAGAACTAGGAAACGATTGTCAGACACTGCTGCAATATTTTGAAAAGACAGGAGCCCATAAATGTGATGATAAAGGAAACCCGGCTGAATATATTCTTGATTGTATCGGTGCTGGAACTGGACATACGACCAATGCTATTGATTGGTTTTCAGCCTGGAAATCATCTCCTGAATACGCCAGAGAGATACAAATTCTTGCTGGCCTCAAGCAACGTGCAATTAATTTTGCTTCCCATCATACTTCTGATCTCGAAAAGGCAAAGCACCGCCTCAATTCTGACATTCCATCCACTGGATACACAATTCGAATGGTTGTCAACCGTATGTTCCGATCTTTCTGGCGAGACCCATCATACAATGTTGGGCGAGTCACCTTCCAAATGGTCATTGCTTTGGTTATCGGATTGACATTTTTCCAGTGTCCTGCCACTCCAGCTGGCGCTCAGAATAGGATATTTGCTCTATTCCAAACAGGTACTTTGGGTGTGGTAGTCATTAAGCTTGTCATTCCCACGTTTTTGGATCAGCGTGCATATGCGATTCGAGAACAGAGTCAAGGAGCGTATGGAACCAGCGCATTCAGTCTTGCAATTACCACGGCGGAGATACCGTTTGCAATTGCTGCCTCGACTGCCTTTTTCCTATTGTTTTATTGGACCGTTGGATTGAATGCGACTACAGACAATGTTGGATACTTTTATGCCTTATTGACAGCTTTTACCCTTTGGTCTGTTTCTTTTGGTCAAATGCTTGCGTCTGCTATTCCAAACTACGGGGTTGCGGCAGCGATTATTCCCATTCTGACATCAATACTATCTCTGTAGGTTTTTACTTTGTTTAAATTACGAAAAGGATTTTGTGTCGTTGCCCATAACTAACCAACTGTACTTTTGGAAGGTTCTGCGGTGTCACTATATCATACAACGATATGCCCCAATTCTACAAGACGTGGCTTTATTGGATTGATCCTTATCACTACTTGATTGAAGGGTTTATGGTGAATGACCTTGGAGGACTTGCTCTCAATTGCGACGAAACATCGTTTGTGCCTGTCGCAATTCCAGCCAATGTGACTTGCGGCAAGTACTTTCAGCCTTATTTGACGATTGTTGGGGCACCAGGAACGCTTGTGGATGCGTCGGCCAAAGGAAACTGTCTCTATTGTCCGATTCAAAAGGGCGATGACATATTCCACCATTTGGGTTGGAGCTACACGAACCGATGGAAGAACTTTGGATACTTGATGGCATTCTGGTTGTTCAACCGTGTAATGACGGCCATCTTTATCCGGCGATTCAAAGTGAAGCGATGATGATCTGTCGCTGTTGTTGTTCGTTAGAAAGTCAAATAATAATAAACGCATCGGAGTTTGAATTTATTTTTATTCCACAAACGCACCCACCCAATGATGCGCGCATCCTCGTCGCGCCGCCACCGCACGCGCACGCGTTCGCAGTCGCGGTCGCGGTCGGCGTCGAGCCGCTCGTCGTCGGCGTCGGCGTCGGCGTCGGCGTCGCAGTTTTCGCAGGCGGGGTTTCCGGACGCGTTCGCGCGCAGCCCGCAGCCGCAGCCGCCGGCGTCGCTGAGTCCGCATCTGCGCATCGACATTGCGCATTCGAACCGCGCGGCCGCGGCGTCGCCGACGTTCAGAAAAAAGATTTCCGTGTTTGGCGCCGACCACAAACAGCCGCGCGAGGGCAGCGCGAGTCCAAAAAACAAATTCAAAAACAAAAAGAAAAACGGCAGCGACGCGCCGCCGCCGCCCGCATCGCCCGCGCGCCCCGCCACGCCCGTGCTGATGGCTCAGCCAGAGCGCACGCAGGACGAGTTCAGGCGCCTCGTGCACGGCGCATCAGACATCTCCGACTGGACCGCGCGCTTCATGGCGAACGGCCTCGCCTACCCCCTGGCCCCCGCCGCAGGCTTCCTGACGTCGTTCAATCCGCAAACACTGAATTCGGCTACTTCGCCGTCATACCCCCCGCTCACTTCGCCATTGGCCAACTCGCCCACATCGCCTCTTTCTCCTCTTGCGTTGGAAGAGCCTTGGCGAAAGCTGCACGCCAGTATTAGTGGTGGACCTACATCAAAATTCCCATACGCCCTCAGTTTCACGCGTATCGAAAGTCTTCCGATTCCTTCATTTATTGACGACGCGTATCTCAAAGATGATCGAAAGCCGCTTCTCCTACAACTTCGAACCAGTTTGTTTGATTTAGAAAGCGGAATGTTTTTTGGACGAACTTGGATAGATCCTGTGGAATTTGATCTGCGTCTTACCTCATCGAAAGAAGAACACGATGATGAAGGAGACAGGTTTGGTGCGAATGGCGGAAAGCAGCTCGCAGGGTTGGGAAAGTTGGGGTCTTCAAAACGTCGAGGAACCGTTGTTATTTCCAAAAGAGACTCTGGCGGAGAAGAAGAAGAGTTGGTGACGAGAGGCCGCAAAAAGCATCAAACAAGTCGTACAAAGGCAGCGAATTCCATGAGACGCAAAAATTCTGGATCAGATTCCAGTGACTCAGACGATAATACAGACTCATCAGAAAGTGCAAGTGACGAATCAACAAAAAAGGCAAAAGGAAATCGTGCTTCAAAAAAGAAGAATAGAAAACGTGGGGCTCTATCGCCAAAGGCGGTGTATTTCGATTAATTCTACAGCCGAAGGCTGTGTGTTCTATCATTTCGTTTTTCCGATTCCAATACCTCCGACAGCGTGACTTCAATCAACATATTGCACATTGTTGCTTAACTGATTCTTTTCTCTCTAGATGCTGACTCGGAAGAATCAGGATCAGAGTCAAATAGTGGGAGTAGTGATGAAAGCGATGAAGACGACAGTGATGACAGCCGATCCTCCTATAGCAGCGATGGAGCTGTTTTACGAGGCCATAGAGTGTCCGTTAACCTTCATCACGAGGTGATTATTCTTTCCAACATCGTATATCCATGTTCACTCATACTTCAACACAGCATTTGTTTATGCATACGAATCTGACAAGCAAAAACATAATTGCAGTAACTGAGTTTGTCCTTATTGGTTGAGAATATTTCGAATACACTCAAACCCCACTGACTAAGTCTTTTCTTTTTTAGTTGAAGACATGGAAACGGACAGTGATGAAGATCCTGACCTATTTAAGCCTGAATACGTGTCCGCAGGGTGGACTTACTTTCACTTATTTGACCCCGACAGAAACGGAATTGATTTGAACAAGGCTTGGGAATATGAAGAAATATATCCACGAAATATGACAGAATTCAGGTTTGTATGTTTTTATTGACTGTTTGTTACCAGGTCCTGAGAAGCTGGCTTTTAGTACTCCCATCTTTCATGGATCGCCGAGAATTCTCCTGTTCGTGGCACCTATTTTAATGGAATTTACTGTCGGTTATCCCTCCTTGGCTCCCATTCCTGGATCCAGCTTCACCTATGAGTTTTCGACCAGGCCGGATTTTCGCCAGCTTTGCTACTTGTGGCGTGAAAATATTTGGATTGGAGAAGGAAGTGATGTACCTGGCCTAGACTTTCCAGTTAGCTCTGAAATTGCAGCCATTCCAGACTCCATTGCCGTTGTTTCAAAGGTACCAATTTTATATATATGAAAGATATTTAATCTTTTTCCGTTGACAATACGCTTCCGCCTAGATTCGAATCAGCGTTTTCCCATCTCTATCAAAGTTTGAAGATGCCCTCCTCACAGAAGCGGCGCTCAAGCATTACCAATCCTTCCCAGAATCCATGACACCAGATGAAAATGGAAACTTGCCTGTTCCCGACATTATCGAACGCAGAATTCACATTGGTTTACACAACACGCAGACCTTCCTGAGTCCTCCCACCATAACAACCCTCAAACCAGTGTACAGTGAATATGTGGGAGGTGATGGGTTTGAGTTTGTTTTTAATGGGAACGTGGAGCTGGAAAAGTATGTTGCTGGGAACCCAGGAATTGCGATCGTCTTTGTTGTGGAATATAAAATCATGTTGATGACGAGCGATGTCGAGAAGAAGAAAACTGGGATTGGTGCAATCATTGAGAAAGTGCTAGGGGAGAAGAAGGAACCCACCAGACTTGGGATTGAGAAAATTGTGACTGTTGGATGGGGTGCCTGGACACCTGCTGTTTTTTCTGGTATGTATGATTATTGGCTGTGATTCTTTTAGCATGGTTTTTGATGATTTTTTCTTTCTTTTCTTTTCACGTTGGTTTCTTTAGGAGCCAATCCTCAAGTGATTCCGTTGGATACCTCTGTTGGGCCCAACCCATATTCTGCCGTCACATTCTGCCCATCCATAGCGGGAGATGATCTCGAACTGAATCCGGAGTGGTTGGATTACGCCTATCAAATGGGAAGGCTGGCTACAGATGAATTCCCCATAGTTTTGTCATTTTACTTTTATGATGAAGAGAATCCTCGTAGTCCTACGGGAAGAAGTGGGTCTTTGAAATCGAAAATCCAAAAATTTATCTAACCAAGGATATGGAACGACGAATTTTTTTTTTTTAAGGCTCTCCTGTCCGTGATGCAATTGCCGAGGAACCTGAGGAAGAAGAAGAAAGAGCACCAACACCAAAGCGGCCATCAACCCCTCCACCTTTACCAAAAAAACAAAAGAAGGAGGACAGTGAAAGTGAAGACGATGAAGACATGAATCCGTCACATGGAATAAACACGGCGGACCCATCACAGTTCCCCAAGCCATCAAGATATACGGGACGCAAAGGCGGCGCATTGACGCGTGCTGAAAGAGCGCGGTTACAAAGCGCAGGGTTTCCATTGCCTTTGGACGATTCGGGTGGGAAACCCCATTTGCTGACTTTGACGCCTGGAGAAATTGCAGGTGGAATGCATGTGAATATGGAAGCTGAAGCGAAAGACTCATTGAGGAATAATGAAATCACGTTTACACTTATGGGAGTTTCGTTTACTCCTGAACTTTGCATGAGGCTGACAGGTATAGTGTGTGGAACGTTTCAAGCGAAACAGGATGATTCTTAAAAAACTTTTTTCCGGTATTCTAGGCCATTTTCCAAGCAGTGTATATTTTACTTACCAATTCTATAACTTTCCATATTGTTCAACGGAAAGAATGTTTATTTACACGGGGCCAATGCCGCCAGGCGATCACGGACATTCTCAACATCAACGAAGTTTTAGTGTTCCCACAAATAATCCTCATCATTCACGGCATTGGTCGCAAAGCTCCACGAGCTCGTTTCATTCGAGTGTGCCATCTGGTGGAGATCATCATCATTCCAACCAGAAGGGAGGATTCACAGATTGTTATTGGCCAGGCGTGTTGTACCCAATTGATGATGACGGATCCGTTTGCTGTTTGTATTTTCCCTTTTTTTTTTTTACCAAACAAACTTTTTGCAAAGAAAAAAAGTCCTAAAAAATGATTTTTTTTATTGCTCAGATTCCCCAGCGGGACTCTCCAGAACATATCTCGTTGAAAACGACATTGACGCATGCTCAACAATCAGTTCATTTTCAAAACATATTCCTGATATAGTGCAATACATGAACCAAAAATCTCTACACTTTGATGTGTGGGATGGAGATTCCCTGTTGCATCTGGGAGCGGCAGTTGTGGAATTGAAGCCGGCTCTGCGGCAGGGTCGGAATGGTGTTGCGTATGATGACGATGTTGATATTGTCTTTACCGAGGTAATGGCAGGCGAAAAGATTTTGTATTTCTGTTATCCTCATTTGTGTTTAAAAAAAATTAACAGTACATCAACCCGACTCTTGCGCGATCATCTTCAAATGCATCAGACATCAGCAGTGTACTTAGCGTGACTAATTCGGGAAGCGCGGAGAAAACATCGCGCAGCACTGTGATTGGGAAAATGCATGTTCGCCTTGTAAACATTGGCAGGCAAACAGTGGCAGAAGGAATTGGAGGGGAGAATTCTGCAGCAGTGATTATGCAACAACATGCGGTGAATGCGAAATCAAAGCGGCGGGACCCTTATTCCAAGGAAAATGTCATTGTGAAGGATCATCGGTATCGTGTGAATTTGAGGCCTGAAATCGTTGTGAGTCCATTGAAGGTATGTATACTCGTTTTTTTTTTCACTTCATGTAAGACATTGTTTCGTTAACTTGAAATGACAGTTGATTGAAGTTGACGCGGAGCTTTCACAAATGCTATCAACTGCCTACGAAGAGCGCGTTCGTAGTCGAAAAAAGGCTAACAAGCAGAACAAGGATGACGATGAGTTTCTCGAGAATGTAGGGGATCGACGTAGGAAGCTAGACCGAGTAAAGAGAATCATGCAACGGAATCATCAATATGAAAGCGCACTAACAGAGGCAACGATGCCGTTCTATTATAATCTTACGAGGCAGGAGAGACAGAGGGATTTGGATACTATTGATGTTTTTCGAGATCGGTATGTTGTGCCTCTTTGTTCAAACTGATGTCAATGATTTCTTAATGGTTTTTTTTTGACACACAATGTTCCAGACGAAAACCACCATTGATTGAAAAGAAGCTGAGCGAACAAATAACAGTCATTCATGTGATCAATGCATCATTTGGACAAGGGCATTACTTTGAATATTTATTCACGAATCCATATAACGAGGATCATAACTTTGAAATCAAATGGGATGATGAAGAGCTTCGGTAAAAAAAAAAAGACGAGTTATTCCGTTCACTATATGGAACTCACTTCTTTTTTTTCAGACTCGTGACGTCATCATCAGAGTGGAAATATCTACGACGAATTCATTCGATCCGAGTTGGAGTCGAAGACAAACTAATCTCTGTGCGTCCCAGCGGACACTCTGAGATATACATGCTTGCCAACGAGTCCGTAGCGATTCCGTTTGTATTCCAAAGCTTCTTGGGTGGAACTATTTCGAATGCGTCGGAGCAAGAGTCCTCTGTTGTGGGATTGAGAAAGTTGTGTGGAAGTGAGAGTGTACCTGGTGGGGGAATTCATCCAAGAAAGATTAATGTAAGTTTGTTGATTCTAAAACATTAGAAAGGATAAAAAAAAACACAAAACTCCAACTTTTTTTGTTTTTTGCAGGTTTCATTTCTGAATGACAAACGCATGCCTGTGGCTATGGTGGATGTTCTCATAAAGCCTCGCAACTATGCGATAGACCGTGTGCTACGCTTTTTCCGGTCTGAAGGCGAGCTTTTGCGAAGAACAATCAAGTTTTACTTGAATGTTGACGGTGGCGGAGGAGCCTTGGAAATGAAAAAAGATAACAAGAAGGGGGTCGGCGGGAAGAAAGACGTAGCAAGTCATACATTTATAACAGAGAACTCTACAATTCATGATGCAGCCAATCCATGGAAGAAATACGTTCGGTGCAGTCATCAAGATGTCGTGTGCACGTTGTCTGACGCAGGGGTAATTAAAAAAAAGGAAGTGCCCGAAAAAAAAACAAGGCTTAATTATATTATTTTCTTTTATTAGAAGGGAAACGGTAACCTGAAAGAACTTGCATTCAAGTATCGCGTTGGAAGTGCACCGGAAACCACTGCTATTTATTTCCTCATTTATGACGATCCGTTCCATACGTCACTTCATGAAGTATGGAGAGTTTTTGTTCACTCGTTGCACAGGTATGATCGATTATTGTGTGTTTTGTATTTCCATTTGGTGGCTAAAGGGAAAAAAAAATTAAAAAGATTGGATATCAACTGCACGTTGGGACAGACGAATCATTCTTCACTTGTATTGCGTGGATCTTCATTCAGTCGGACAGTGCAATGTTATTCTAATCTTCCTGATGAGCTACTGGTTACCGCAAATGCTCCATTTATTCTGACTGCCAACAGTTTGAATGAAATTGGAATGCTAGTTCGTCCAAGAAACGACACGATTCGGGATATTATTTTGAATGTAGTTGGTATGTGTGTGTGTTGTTGTTGTTGTTGGTATATATTTAACTCCTTTTTTTCATTCAAGATGTGGATGACCAATCGCTGGTGAGTAGTTGGTTGGTGGTATCTCACTGTTCGATTCCTACAGTCACAAAGTCGTTTGAAATAACAATACCCCGCGGAAAAGCGGTGAATAAGGTTCGAACTTGGGGTGTCTTGCTCTTATTCTTTTTTTTTATTAGTTTGTTCTCAAAATTTTTTTTGTAATTGTAGAGAGTGTCTTACACGAACCCTTACACGACGAAAAGATCGTTCCGCCTGAAAACGAATGCAGAGCATTTAGTCCAATTTCGAGATGGAAACTTGTTGCAACTTGATGCCAATGCGAGCCAGTATATTTCGCTGCGGCTTCTACCAAACAGCACTTCGTCATTCTCTGATATCTTGATATTCCTGAATGACGACTATGATAAGATTGAAGAATGCCTGCGAATCAAAGTGTCTTATAAAGAATAAATTTATTTTTTTAATGAATGGTTAATAAATAAGAGAAGGGTTCGACTCGCGGGTTTGGTATAAAAACGTGTTTCGATTTGTTTCGAATTATTTCTTTCAATTTAATAAAAAGAAAAAAAAAGCTTCTCGACACCACTTTTGCTGTCCTCTCCGCTCTCGCTCGCTCTTTGAAACGACATCTATCTCTCGCTCTCTCTTAAAGCAACCAAGAAAAGCAAAAGCTGCTCAATACTCCGAACCAGCATAAAAAGCAACTTCCTTGATATCTAAAGACACCCTTACTACAAAACAAGTGTCTTTTCGTATCTCGTACCCAAACAACCCAAGTCTCCTTCTTTGAAAGAAAAAAAGCGTTAAGCGTCAAACCCCCCGCTCCCACTTGTGCAGAGTATGTTTTTTTTTGTTATCATATCGGTGGCTGTTTTTTTTTTGCTGCTGCGGAGTGAGTGACTCACTACTTCATTTACACCCCCAACCAAACAGGGCTTATTTGGCTTCTGTTTTCTACCGACACGCTGGTTAAGTCCCTCGTCCTCCTTCTTTGGTCTTCCGCCTCCTGTTCTTCCAGATCCAATAATAGTGATAATAGTATCAACAACTATTATTAACCGTTAAGTGAAATATATTGTCTTCAAAGCAAAAACACACACAAGCAAAGCAAAACTATCCCCTTAAAAAAAAGTCTCTGCCACTTTTTTTTTTCCTTCTACCTACAACAACTCCATCTCTGTTACGTATCGTCACGCTATAAAATAGTCTTCAAGTTGTTTTTAAAATCAGAAAATGATGTAAGTTTTTGGAATAATGTAATATTATAAGAAAAAAGAAACTAAAAAAATTCTTGCCTTGTTTCTGCCAGAGTTACCTCCAATAATATTACCAGTATTCGCTCCTTGACTACGGAATTCCCGTCCAACAATACCTCAAACAACCACCACCACTCCAAAACTAGCTCTATTGGTGCTTCGAACCTCCCACCTGCATCGCCTGGTGACGTTGTTGTTGCAACATGCACCATGCGGGGACTTGACTCTGCATCCAACTCTTGCGCTGCGGCCGTGTCCGCAGCGTACTGCTGGACCTTGGGTGCGAAAAGCGGGTGGTGTTCCTGACATTCGCCAACGTAATATTGCCCCCGGTGGACGGCACCGAGGTGGGGGCGGTGGTAATGGGGTTGTAAGTGTTGGTGGTGGTGGTGGAGGAGTTGGAGTTTGTGGAGTTTCTTGTGGAGTTGGTGCTGTTGTTAATGGTGGTGGTGGTAATGTGGAGGTGGTGGGTTCAGGAGATTGTGCAGGGTCTCTATCATTCATCAACGAGATGAGATCTGCACTTGATTCTGCGTGTGAGAAGCCTGTTCAGGTTGTGTCAATCAATGCGCGGACGCAGCAGACTGGTGAGGGTAATGTGAGGTGGCCTGGATTCTTGACGGACAAGAAGACGCTCTTTATCCATGTGCCTGAGACTGCGTCCTTTTCGACGTTCTTGCAGCCTGCGCAGGGGTCTGGCGGGTTTGGGTTCCGTGAGAGTGTGGTGGCAGTGTTGGAGCTTGCCGAGGATGTGCTTGGGGTGCAGAGCCTTGTGGTGTGCCTCGACAAGGAGCGAGCGGATCTGGCGACGCTTGTGCGGTCGTTCCTGTTTGTTGGGTTTGAGCTTGTGCACCCGAGTGTGTACGAGGCGGGCAGCCAGTACGTGCTCGTGGGGTCCTCGTTTTGAGTGTTGTTGACGTTGAAATACATTTTATTACTATTCTTTACTCTGCGGCACCTCCAGACCAGTTGCCTGGAAGTCTTCCGCCGCGGGCAGCGGCAGCAGGTGGCGGTACTTTGCGCTCGGCGCGTTCTTTGCGATGCGCGGCGGCAGCGGAATGGCGCCGGCGCGCGCGGCGGTCGGCGGCGGCGGAAAGTCGAAGTCGTCGCGCGTCGTCACAACGACTTTCTTGAACGCCGCGGCGCTCGCGCGGCGGCTCTGCCCGCGCTGCGTCTCGTAGTGGCTGCGCCCGCCGTAGTTCATCGTGCGCACATCGGCGATGCGCAGCCCGTAGAGGCCCGTCAGCAGCGAGGCGATGTCGATCTTGTTGTACTTGGGCGGGAACCGGAACACCTGCTGGTGCGGCGGCAGACTCGACCGCACAAGTCGGAAGGACACGGACGGGAAGTAGAGCGACGTGGTCTTCATTGCTTGCTGTGCTTGTTGTTTGTTTTTTTTTTCTTTTCTTTTTTTCTTTCTTTCTTTTTTGTTTTTTTGTTTTTTACTTGAATAAAAACCAACTCCAAGAAGGCGCAAATGGACAGCTACGAACCGGTTGCGGAGAAGCGCTTCCCCGCAGGTCCAACGCTCTTGTCGGTTGGATCGGATCAGGCCGAAAAGAAGTATTGGGCAAAGTTCAAAGTAGTGTATCTCTTTTGAAAGAATTCTTGCCAAACAAGTCTCCTCAAACGGTTCAACCAATCCTTGCTTGATTTAGAGGCCCATTGTCGTGAAAGAATATGCCTCGGTTTCGCATGTTGAATTCTGTCCCGTCAAACCACATGATTTCGCCGTCACTTCTTCAACTCGTGTTCAAATATACTCCTGCTCTACTCATACTGTCAAAAAAACCATGTCCCGATTCAAGGACGTTGCTTATTCAGGCTCATTTCGACCAGACGGGAAAATGATGGTGGCTGGTGACGCTCAAGGAACTGTTCAAGTTAGTGATTAATTCTTTTTTTTTTTTTTGTGGTTCCCTTCAAATGTTTTTTCAGTTTATTTATTTAAGTCATATTCTTTTCACTTTGTAGATTTTCGATCTGGCTAGTCGTGCGATCCTCCGTACGTTTTCAGGTCACAAAGATACTGTTCGTGTTACAGGATTCAGTCCAAACTTGACCCAAGTCATGAGTGCGTCAGACGATAGAACGGTTCGGATATGGGATATTCCATCTCAAACTGCTTTATTTGTACTGGACGAGCACCAGGCAAGAAAAGAGAAACTCTTTCTTTTTTTTTTTTTCCTGTTGTTAACTCACAACAACACATTTTTTTTTTTTTGCCCCTTACAGGATCACGTCCGCAGCGCCACAATCTCCCGCGACAACCCCAACATCATCCTCACCGGATCCTACGACCACACCGTAAAACTCTGGGACACCCGATCCCCGACCCCTTGCATCAACACCATGCACCACAACAACCCTCTAGAATCCGTAATCTTCCTTCCAGGCTCTTCCCTGATTGCCTCCGCCGGCGGCAACAAGATCAAACTCTGGAACGTTCTCACAGGATGCACACACTTCCAAACCCTCTCGAACCATCAAAAGAACATCACCGCCATGACTGTCGATGGAAGCGGGAAACGGCTCCTAAGCGGCGGTCTCGATAACCTCGTCAAGGTGTACAATATGGAGGATTACCAGGTCGTGCATAGCTTAAAGTATCCTGCCCCGATTCTGAGTATGGCTGTGAGCCCGGATGACACGCATCTGGTTGTTGGAATGAGTACAGGGCTCTTGTCGATACGGCAACGGGTCATCAAGACGGAAGATGTTGCCGGGTTCATCAAGAGACGTGCTAAAGTCAATGGTGGTACGTTGAAGCACTTTCGAAGAGGTGGTGCGCATAAGGGTGAGACTGGGGATATTGTGGTTGAAAAAAAGAAGGCCAAGAGGTTGCAAAAGTGGGATTCCCTGTTGCGCAAGTTTAACCATGGGAAAGCGTTGGATGTTGTTTTGGGTGGTGGGAATGGGGAGAAACCTGCGGCTCCTGTGATGGTTGTGAGTGTTTTGGAAGAGTTGATTCATCGTGGGCAGTTGGTTGTGGCGTTGGGTGCGAGGGATGATGTTGCGTTGGAGCCGGTTACAAAGTTTATTTTGCAGTGGATTGGGAATCCAAAGTTTACTAGTACTTTGGTTCATGTGGCGGAAGTTATTATGGGTATGTGTTGTTTTTTTTTTAACTTCTTTTTTCTTTGACCTAATCTACATTTTTTTTTTTCGCATCTGTTAAATAGACATGTATGCTCCAGTGATTGGTCAATCCGTTTTAATTGATGAATTGTTCATCAAACTACGATTCCATATTGAAAGAGAGCTCTCATTACAGGAAGATTTGATCAAGACGTTGGGTCTTTTGGAGTCGTTGATGTTGGCATCTCAACGAATGGTTTGAAAAAAAAAGAAAGCCTTTTTTTTTTGTTTTATGAAATAAATAAAACAATTACAAATGGGATTCTCTCTCCTTTTTTTTTGTTCGATATATTTTTTTTTATTTCCTCTTCATCTGACACTAGCTGGCCAAAAAAAAAAAACAAAAACAAAAAAAAACCTAAAACTCAGTTTGACATCTCCATCTGAATGTTTCGATGAATGAAACACAAAAAGTCCACATAAGTCATTTCTTCGTGGTTCTGGTCCTCCACCAAATAACTTGCAAATTCCGTTTCCAAAGGAGGGTCTAGTTGCTGCCTGACAACTTGTACTTGCATGAAGCGCGGGCGTTCCAGTTGACATAGGGAATGCACTAAACGAATATTGGCATTCAACTTATTGTCAAGAACTGGAAGAATTCTCTAATTACGTGAAAGAGCGGGGGGGTCGCTCGATTAGTTTGTACTCCACATAAATGTATAGACACACAAACCATTTTGATATCAATCTCTTCGACACGCTGGACGCCAAAAACTTGATTGATGAGTTCAGGCGGACACTGGCGACCTACCCAGAGGAACATTTGAACACCGTTTTCTTTTATTTGGGAAAGAAGAGTTAGTTTTGAAACACACACATACACACAAAAAAAAACAAGGAAGAAGTGCTCACCCATCAGGAAAATGCCTTCCGGATCCAACCTCTCATAAGAAATACGAACGCATGGCGGTAATCTGATGTTGTTTCTATGATCCAGAGCACCAAACTAGCACCGAACCCTCGTAAGTAACTTTCTTCAAAAAAAAACAAAAAAAAAAAACTCACATCATGATCGAGATTGTGGAGCGCAAACATTCGTGGATAAAAGAATACAACGCTCTCTGGGACACCAAAGTTTCTAAAGTTCCTCATTGCAGTCACTCGTGCATCGCTCGAAAGCATGCCTTTACGGAACGCCCTGCATTTCAACAGGCACAAAGTGTAAAGGGGGTAAAGCTTGAAAGACTCTGGAAGAATTAACTATGGAAAAAAAAAAGGAAATCAAGGGTGAATATTTGAACATCCTTAACTCATGACAAAAAATACCTGTCCCGGCGATGTGTTTGAGGCGCTATGTTTACGATATGCTGCCAAGATTTTGACACATCGATCTGTCAATTGTTCACGAACAGCCTTCAGTGAAGAGGCAGCAGCTTGTGCACAGCTTGCCTTGGCCAAATAGTTGATGGTTGTGTCCATTTCTGCATATCTGAACACATTTCCAAGGGTTCCCGTGTTGGGCAGTGCCATATTAAGTACACGGATACGACGATCTCCTTGGAAGTTGGTGTACAACAGTGCGACTTGGAATGATGATGTTCCATTTTCATCCAATTTGCGTTCGTGCTTAAACGCAACACCAATCGCTTTTTGTGAGTCAATTCCAGCCAGTTCAACGTCCGTGGGGTTGCCGGAACGAATGCAGAAGTTTCCAAAGTGATGAGAAACTCCCAGGCCTAAAAGGCCAAAACACAGATGAGACACCTTCCAAAAGTAAAACCAAATAAAATGAAACTCACCATCAGAACATCTCACTCTCAACAATCCTTCGAAACCAAAGTTTCTTCTCCCAATCTTCTTTAAATCCTCCATAAACCTTAATCCGTCTCTGCCAGCGTCAAAGTTGGTGTAAACGTACAAGTCACCTCCAGTTATGGAGCTTAAACTACCCACAGTCGCCACATCAATATATGCACTTGGGAACAAAAACAAATCCACGCAGATTCCGTGCTTCGAATAGTCTTCACCCATCTTTCGCCAAAAGTATTCTTGTGGTTCGTAAAGCTTCTTTTCATTGTCTGTTCCAAGAAGTTTAACATCTTCTCGGTTCTTGAGAGCCCCAGGACCGTGTGTCGGCAGAGTGGTTTGGAACATGAACAGTTTGCCTCCAACGTCCTTCTGCAAAAACAAATCAAAAAAAAAAGAGTCAGTGTGCTGGTTACTCTGCCAATCATGACTTGAAACATACCAAAGCAAGCATGGCTGCTTGAGCGGCGGCACCCAAAATTGACTCGCTTACTCTATTGCCTTCAAACAAGGAGGGAAGGCTATTCAACAAGTTCTCAATCACTGTACGAGACTCCCATGGATCAACCAAAAATCCTTCGTTCAATGGAACAAACATGTCATTCACATCAGGAACAACAAGCATGTGCGGCTGTTCCAAAGTGGCCTACAAGATGAAAAGAACAACGATTAATAATTGAAAACTCAAAAACCACGAACGAACCTTCAAGTTATAAAAGTGAACGCTTTTATCAAACGTGAAGATTCCGACTTTGCATCCTTTGGGCAAACCACCAGTTTCTCCTTCATACAAAAGTCCCTTAATCGCTTGAACAGCATTCCTCAAGATTCCAAATTGCACGCTATTCCAGCTCACATCAATGGCAAAAACATAAGACGGAGGTTTAGCAGCCCGGATGCTGTACTCCTTGGAAGCACGGAACTCAATTGCTCCATACAACAGCTCTGGGCGAGAAGCCAAATCCATTCTACGACCAGCCATATCCAAGTTACAAAAGTACTCAGGTGGAACTTAAAAAAAAATTGAAAATTAAGATTTCCTTCCTCAGCAAAAAAAAGGTGTTGGGATTTCACCTTCAGTATCACATCCACACAAGTTACAAATCATCTTCCGACCACCGTCCGTAAAGTTGAACCATGGGTTAATGTAAGCTCTGCAACGTCTGCATCTCAATGGCCCACCCTCCCCAAAGTCAACAACAGGCACGGGCATTTCGTCTGGAGCCAAATCCGCAAGTGGCTGAACAATTGCTCCCAACGGCAACATTGATGTTGTCAAAACATCTTCAGTACACGGGACCTGGTATGTTGTAAAGCGCATAAAACGAGGATTACAGTTTCCTAATCAGAAGAGAAGAAGAAAAAAGGAGCCATCAAAGTTAGACCCAAAACTTTCTTGTGTCTCACTCCAGTTTCTCACCTTCATCGGCAGCCCTGAAACGCGTAGCTGCAAGCGGTGGTACATTCCGACTCGAAGTACTGTACACAAGATCTTCATAATTCGACTGGTCCAAATCGTGAACAACCAATGGACTTGGAATCTGGTTTGGATCAATCTTTGATTTGGGCGGTTGCGGTTGCTGTGGGTGGTGTTGCTGTTGTCCACCCATCATTTGCTGGTTCTGCATTCCTGGAGTTTGTGGCCGCCCATTGTAACCATTTGGTTGTCCAGCTGGGTTTTGATACGGTTGAGTTCCAGGTGCAAATCGGTTAAACGACGGAGGAGCTTGCTGCTGCTG
Organism: Obelidium mucronatum; assembly: GCA_025765595.1. NCBI lineage: Eukaryota > Fungi > Chytridiomycota > Chytridiomycetes > Chytridiales > Chytriomycetaceae > Obelidium > Obelidium mucronatum. Next base: position 191,428 of record JAIVFH010000031.1, read on the forward strand.
TTGATCAAATTGAGGTTGACCGCCTCCATATTGTTGTTGTGGTTGGTTTGGATATTGTTGCGGTGGTTGGCCTGGAAATTGGCCCTGCGGAGACGGTTGCCCAGAGTATCCCGGAGCAGGAGCGTTTGGCATTCCTGGTGATGGTGCAACACTTCCAGGAACTGACGCCGGCGCATAAACACGCTTTGAGCGATTCGTTACAGGAGTTGATCCAGGCCTCAGAATACCCGCTGCAGGCGCTCCTGGTTGACCAGGAGGTGATGCAACATTAAAAGGAGATCCAGCATCATGCTGCCCTGGTGATTGCGCCTGCTGCTGTGGCATTGGTTGCGCCTGTTGCTGTGGCATAGGTTGATTGGAGAGAGCGAGATTTCCCATTGGTCCAGCAAGGTTATTGGGATTCGAGCCTGGAGGCATCACGCCTACGAAACACATTATATTAATTCCAACAATGCGAGTTGAGCAAGTATCATCGTACCAACAGGTGGTCTACCCAATCCGTTTTGACCGCCCACAACTCCGCGACCAGGAATCTGAGAATAAGGAGCTCCAGATCCAGGAGTTACAATAGGCGCTCCGGATTGCTGGATCTGCTGATGCGGTTGACTTTGAAGATTCTGCAACGGATTATGTTGGCCTGGTGGACCTTGCATCGGGGGTCGAGCACCAGGAGGACCCATGCCTACCGAAAACAACACAAAAAAACATCAGTGACAGTGCAGCGAGGCATCATCCGCCCACGCCAAAGGCGTGATGTTTATGACATCAAATTTTTGGGGGACGTGAGTGTTGGGATTTTTTTTTTGACAACGTGTAATTCCCCAGAGATCGCTTTCCCAAACGTCCTCCTTTACGATTTCATGCGGTTCCCAGCTCCCAGCTCCATCATGAAAGGTTGGAAGTTCCGTTCCTGACAATCACTACTGCCACGTGCAACCACAAAAGGTATTGATCGCGACTCAAAACAATAAACTCAACGCACCTAGTGGCCGTTGTGGATTCACTTGGCCCGGTCCTTGGAACTGCGGGCGAGACCCCACACCTCCACTATTAATAGGACCGTTGGGGCCTTGTTGACTTTGCGGGCCCGTTGGAGGACGCATGAAAGGTTGACCTGGAGCCTGCATTGGCATCATTGGCCGTGGAGCCCCTGGCTGTTGTTGAAACTGTTGAGGCTGCTGATGCGGTTGTTGTTGCTGTTGTTGCAAAGGCTGAGGCTGTCCGAGTGGTCTAAATTGCTGCTGACCTGGAGGTTGTCCACCAGGCTGGCCCTCTAGCAGACGCGATGGGTTAATTCGCGCACTGACAAATTCATGAGCGCTTTTTAAGACATACGGGGCGCAAATGGCGGACGCGGCTGTTGCTGCTGACTCTGCGGATGTTGATGCATTAAAACTCGATTCAATTATCGAATTATTTTGTTGGGGTTGATTTTTATAAAAATCGTTTTCTTTTTTCCCAAAGTCAAGATGAGCACAACAACATCAATCCGTGGCCGCATCTGGCATTTGGTCGATGCCCGCGATAGAACCCTCGGAACTTTGGCTCAGCGCATCAGCATTGCCCTGAGGGGAAAGTACAAGCCAACTTGGCATCCGTCAGGTTAGAGTTGAATGTTTCGTCGATGGCGGTCTCTCAAACCCACTTCCACTCTCGATAATTACGATTCGACAATGGCTTTAATCAGATGATATCGGAGATTATGTTGTTGTCATCAATGCCAGGCACATCAAACTCAGCGGAAAGAAGGATACGGACAAGAAGTACTTCTGGCACTCGCGATGGGTTGGCCACCTCACCGAGCTCACTCACGATGAATTCAAAGCGGATCATCCAAACGGGGTACGATGTTTTTGCGAGTTCATGTTTGGTGAATCGAAAAACACTAACCCAATGATATCTACAGCCGTTGAAAAAAGCGATTTACGGAATGTTACCCAAGAACAACCTACGACGAGTTCATTTTAACCGCTTGAAAGTTTTTTCTGACGATGACCATCCATACGCGCAGAATATTATGCGTGATTACGAACGCGAAGCAGCAATTGCCGCCCTTGCGGCCGCAGAAAACCCACCATCATCAACGTCAGGAGAAAAATAAAATATCAAGTACAATATGATTCGAAGAATGTGCAATATCAACTTTTAATGTTATCCCCCCATAATCACGCAAGCACGTTATCATAAACAACCGATCCAATCTGCCCACCACGCATACTCTTGTTGACATTGGACACAAAGACGCTACGGTTTGTACTCAACACTTGAGCAGCTTCTTTGTTTAGTGGATCATCTGGGTTGGGCTCCAAGAAAATGTACTGCAATCCAATCAAGACCGCATTGATGTTCAAAACAGGCTTCCAGTCTTCACGCAAAATATTTAAGCAGACATTTCCTTCAAGATCAATGTTTGGGTGGTAAATCTATGGATTGAAAAGGTTGTAAATGCACTGAGGGCCGCCATAAAAAGTTCAATTGAAATACGGGAAACGGTCTTGAATTTCAAGTCGGAATTCTTGTGGACTTCAAGCAAAGGGGTTCAGGGTATTGTTTTCCAATGCAAACAGAATCAATCCAAAGCCACCTCCTCGCCCAATACGCTTCTAATTTCGCTTGTTGCATAGGCAAGAGCTGTTTACCTTTTGTGTGCATAGGACTTTTGGAGCCTCATGGGGATACCCTTCCTTGATTTTGAAACTAAATCGAAACACTCCACCCTTATAGAATCCTACCCACACAACAACAACAAGAAACTGTGAGCAAATCGCAACGACAATCGCCAAAAATGATTTTCCACGTCATTCTACGAACCATCGTCGGGGGTAATCGTCAAATTGAAGTTGAACAGGTCATTTGGGTCGGGAAAGGACACAGCCAACGTCTTTGGAATGTTCTCCAAATCCTCCATATCTTTTTTGAAGCTTGAGAATGAGCGGGATGTCAATTGCACGATATCTACCTTTCTGCAGCCGGATCTTTGCGGCGGATGTTTTGGCCTTCTTTCCTCCGCTGGCCGCATCGGCTGCGGCCTTCTTCTTCAGTGTCATGATGTTGATCACTAAAAGTGCATTCGTAATCGTAAATAGTGAATTGTTAGCGCTATGGGTCTGCTAAGCAACAAGTCCATACTTTTGGGGGGTTTTTCTTTATAAAAAAAACTTCTCCACACATTCACCAATTCAATAAGAAAACATATCTCACAATCTACTTCGTAAAAGTAGATAAACCAGCAGATGAAGCACCGCCAGCAATTTGCTGATATTCTTCGCCGTCATCTTTAATTCGAAATATCGTGATCTGAACATATTGATTAAATGGAGTGGATGGTAGAAATCACGATAGCAGTACCTCTTGTTGTTTGAAATATCTGCGATTTTCTTCGTCCACGAGAACTAAATTCAAATAATAACGAGTTGAAAACTTTTTGTTGACGTCACGGTATGTTGGAGTCAATTCGAATCCACTCAAAAACAACCGGATTGGAATTGTTTCGCCTAATGTAACGTTTAGCAAGTAATCAAGTAATAAAAGTATTTGAATTCCAAACCTCTAACAGGGGCGCCGTCCATGATTTCAAACTTGGTTATAGTTTCACTCTCATTATACTGGTTTGGTGGTACACCTGTCGTTTCACGTCGTATAATTGAGAGTTCCATGTGCTTAATTTTGATGCGGACAAGGAGAAAATAGATTTTCCCCACAATAACGTCTCTCAGATGGTATCTGTGTGATTGTCGTCAATTTAAGGTGGACTTCAGGGGGTGATTCATTCAAGACTCACTTTGATTTGTTGTATTCGAATTCAATATGGAGAGCATCTTCAATTCCGACTTCCATCTTGATCGAGTTGTTGATGTCGGGCGGCATGCGGTAGGAATAAACCCAGATGTCGCGTTCCTTCACGATGTCTGAGATGCGGCGCGCAATAGTGACGCGCACAAAGTATCTCAGCTTCACGTTGATGCCGTAGTACGACTCGAACTGCTTCTCGACGTTCTTGAATTCAAAGTCGTAGGTTGCCTGTGTGCGCAGCTCGCCCGGCGCGGCCAGCTCCTGCGACAGCGACACGAACTCCGTGTGGGCGCCCTTGTCGCTGAACAGCTCGATGCAGCCGACAAACTCGATCTTGATGCCCTGGTGGTCCAGCTTCTTGGCGTCGCGCACGCGCACGAGCACCTTGCCGCCGACGCCTTCGCCGTCAAAGTACAGCGGCAGCCGCAGCCGCTTTTCTCTGTCTTTTTCCTTGTCTTTTTCCTTTTCCTTGTCCGCCGTCGCCGCCGCCGCCCGCGTCTCCACCGCCTTGCGCTCAGCCTCGCCCGCAAACACAACCTCGACGTCCGCGAACGTGCCCAGCCCAAACAGCGATGTCTAGCGAACAGTGTCAGTGTCAGTGTTGCTTGGCCGTGTGTCTAGTGGTTAGTTACCATTCGTGTTTATCGATTTATTTTTCTTAAAATTAAAATAATAATAATAGAATGGGAAAGAGACCACATCCAACTCAACAGACAGCAAGCGACACCGCCGGGGTTCAGGTACCCGTGTGTTCTTTCTCTGGTTAGTCTCGAACGCCAAACACACTCACGCTAAAGACAGGACGCTGCCGATATTCTGAGAGTTACTCCTCTTGGTGCAGGCCAGGAAGTCGGTCGCAGCTGTCTCCTGCTTGAATACAAAAACAAAACCGTCATGGTGAGATTGAATTCAATGTTTTTCATCGTTCCTTGGCCTGTAATAACCCTGACATCCATCCATGCAGCTCGACTGCGGTCTTCATCCAGCCTATTCGGGTCTTGCTGCGTTGCCTTTCTTTGACAATATCGATCCTTCCACGATCGATGTCTTATTATTAACTCAGTAAGTGGCAACGCTTGTTTTTATTTCTATGTGTTCTGCTTATTGTGTACTCCCAAGCTTCCACATTGACCATGCTGCCGCACTTCCGTATTTTATGGAAAAGGTGGGTCTAGTAATCCACCCATTCTTTTGGTCATTCTCAAGCTATTGCCCGCAAAACAACTAGACAACGTTCAAAGGTCGCGTTTTCATGACACACCCAACAAAAGCCATCTTCAAGTGGCTTCTTGCGGATTATGTTAAAGTATCCAATTTGGCTGTTGATGATATGCTATACGATGAAAAGGATCTTTTACGCGCGTACGACAAGATTGAGACTATTGACTTTCATCAGCAAGTGGATGTTGAAGGAATCAAGTTTACTCCGTATAATGCAGGTCACGTCTTGGGAGCTGCAATGTATTTAATTGAAATAGCCGGTGTCCGCGTCTTGTATACTGGAGATTACTCGGTATGTGTTTAAACAAATAGTAACTCAATACTGGAAGAGTACCTGAGGCTGCGATGTTGATCAAACGTAATTCTGGAGGAGGTGACTTTAATTGAGGCTCTTTCTGAAACACCCCTCTCAACTTCATCCTTGCCAATCCCTCTCTCTCTTTCCTGTTTTTTTGTGTCTGCCAAAACTGGTGACAACTTGGAGAATGACTTTCCTATATGTTTATCGTCATTTCCTATGTGTTTATGTTCCTAATAAAGTCTATTGCTTTATAGCGTGAAGAAGATCGACACTTGATGGCCGCTGAACGTCCACCGAACGTGATTCCAGAAGTCCTCATTGCCGAAAGTACATATGGAGTTCAACACCACCGATCTCGAGTCGAAAGAGAAACTATTTTCACTCAAACAATCCATCAAATTGTCGCGCGTGGAGGTCGCTGTTTAATCCCTGTATTTGCATTGGGTCGTGCTCAAGAATTATTGCTCATTTTGGACGAATACTGGCAGGCCCACCCAGAGCTGCATAATGTCCCAATCTATTATGCGAGTGCTTTGGCGAAAAAGTGTATGACAGTGTTCCAAACATATTCAAATATGATGAATGCGAGGATTCGGCAGCAAACAAAGAGTGGACAAAATCCGTTTCAGTTCAAACATATCAGTAACTTGAAGAGCATGAATTATTTCGATGACGTAGGGCCATGTGTAATGATGGCAAGTCCTGGGATGTTGCAGGTATCCGTCGGTCTGTGTGTGTGTTTATTTCTTGGTTACTGAAAAAATTACTATCTTTCTTTTAAGAACGGTCAATCGAGAGAACTATTGGAACTTTGGTGCCCAGATAAACGAAATGGAGTCATTATTCCAGGTTACGTTGTCGAAGGCACGCTGGGGAAACAAATTCTCTCACAGCCAGAAGAAATCATGTCGCTAAATGGGAGTCGACTTCCACTAAGACTCACTGTTGAATACGTGTCCTTCAGTGCACACGTTGATTTCCCCCAAAACAGCCAGTTTATTGAGGAAGTTGGCGCCCAGAATTTGATTCTTGTACATGGAGAACAGAATCAAATGGGAAGATTGAAAAGTGCACTTGTGAGCAAGTATCAAGACAGTGAAAGCGTCTTGAATATATTCACTCCAAAGAATTGTGAGCCTGTGGAACTGTATTTCAAGGGAGAGAAGATGGCCAAGGTGAAAATCTCCGCCTTGACTGTCCCCCCAACTATGTCTCAACCAGTTTTTATCAGGCCATGGGTACTCTTGCCAAGAATCCATTGAAGCAAAACGCCCGTGTCGAAGGGGTCTTGGTTTCCAAAGATTTTACCTACAGATTGATTGATCCACAAGACTTGCCTGAATTCACAGACCTGGTTAGCGCCACATTATCACAACGACTTGTGATTTCTTCAAGAGCACCATTGTCTCTTGTAAAATGGCATTTGGAAGCAATGTATGGAGGTTGCAAGAGTGTGGAGGATGACGATGATGCTTTCATGGTTTGTTTATGATTGCTGCTTAAAAAATCCCAGTGGGGATATTAGTAGAGAGTGCTGGATTAATTTTTTCGACATGCAACGACAGGTGTTCAATACGGTCCGAGTCAAGAATTTGGATAACAACAGGTTGCTGTTGGAATGGGATGGAAATAATGTGAACGATATGGTCGCGGATTCAGTGTTGGCGATTGTATTGCAGGCTGAAAGCAGTCCAGCCAGTGTTAAAGGTACTTTTGTAAAAACTTTTCCTTTTTTTTTTTTTTTTTTTTTTTTTTTTTTTTTTTTTTTTGCAAAATTGATTCTCTTTTCCAGCAACCCGATCGACGCATAAGCACAGTCACGACCATGATCATCATCATGGTGAGGAAGAACATTCTCATGATCGCGATGACATCAAAAAGGAAGATGTGAAGGAAGAGGGAGGTGTTCAAGGCGAGAGTGAGAGTGGTGTTAGTGGTGGGGGCGGTCACACTGCTGACGACGGAGGCAGTGACACCGAGTTCGAAGAGGTTGTGACTGAATTCTTTAAACAGCAGTTTGGAGAACAAGGGGTTGTGTTGGAGAGTGAACGTAAACCCGATTGCATGGATGAATCATCATCAGACGCTGCGGCATCTTTTGGACAAAAACGAAGGTCGTGGAAAGTCAAGATTGATAATGATGTTGCTGGGATTGTGTTGGAGCGCGGGAAAGCTCCTGTAAGTGTTTCTTCCGCTATTTTTTTTTTCTTCATTTATTTATCTTGTTTATCATATTGCCCACTACTCTTTTAGGTTATTGAATCAACTTCTGATGAATTGCAACGTCGTGTATCTGGTATTGCAAGCAGAATCAAAAAGACAATGGACCCCATTTCTAAAACTTGGGCGCCACCCACAGATTGATGGCAGTGAAAATAAAAATATTATCTAGCTTATGTGTTTTGCTATTCGGCAGTTCCTTCAACAAAGACTTGTACTATTGTTTGTTCTTGATGAATGAATCGTTGTTTGAGATTTACATACCAACAAGAATGTTGAACAATCGACTATTCTTCATCCAAAAAAGACATCACAAAGAAAGCATTTTACAAAATAGCTCTAAATCTCTTGCTCAATTCTTTATAATTCTGATAATTCTAAGCCCACATCGACAGTTTTACAATTCAAGAACCAGAAAGCTATATGATTGCAATTGCCATGTTTCTCATGTTAATAAGCGCAGTAGTTCTCGCGTATACAATTGGAAAGGTTGTCAACTTTATCATCAATTCATCAGCTATTGATGAAAGAATGAAACCAAGTGGCAAGCATGCCAAGAAATCTGTTACTGAATGGACTAATACCGCGACCATTGCCACCGCTGCACACGATCAAGACAATGAAAATAATTTTGGCGAAGAGGACTTTGCTGATGATGAAGAAGTTGGTGGTTTCGTCCATGAAGATGAGGAGGAAGAGGAAAACAATCACAATGTCCACAATGAGCCACAACAAGCTATTCCACCGCTTATCGCCTTGGCTCAGCCTCCAGCTCCTGCACCATTACTGAGACGCGATTCTGGGCAAAGCGATGACCATGACATGAACTGCTTGCATTTCTTCGCGTATGCTTCATTTAATTATATTTTCCCTGCCCGACACCACTAATTTTTCGCGATATAAATCAGGTTAAACAACGAACATATTGAACATATTACGCAACTGATTGAAACGGAGCACGCCACCAAACGCCAATTTGACCAGCGCCGAACATCGCACCGCCTGCACTTGCAAAACATGAGTATGGGTATGCATTCTAGCTCGATCATTCCAGGAAAAGTCAGTTATCCATTAGCGAGAAAGCAGTTTACACACACACATACAGAGGTTACCACCAGCAGCTCATCAACAACAGGTTCCATAGATACTACCACTGTATCAACTGTCACAAGATCCCTACTTGCTCCAATGATTCAATCCCCACTAACACCACCAGTAAGGTCCTCGCAGTTGGATATTAATGCCCGTGTCAAGTTCCATTGTTTGTCGCCACTTCATTTTGCCGCCATGAACTCATCCCCTGATTTTATTTCCACCTTGATTCGAAATGGAGCCAATATTAACTCTACGGATATGCATTGCCGTACACCACTTCGGGTAAATATTTTCCCTACAAGCCAGTAATTTTTGGAAAATACCCGATTGAAACCAATATATTATTTTTTTAAGCTTGCAACAAACACCCGACGAGCTGAAATCGTCCGCCATCTTCTGAGCTATTCTGAATGTGTTGACCTACCAGATTCCGAAGGAACCACTGCACTTCGAAGCGCTGTATTCCGCAGTGACGTGGAAATGGTCCGTGTGTTTCTCCAAACGCGGTCTCGACTCGCTCATATGCCTTTGGAAGGCGGTAGTGATGGTTCCGATGGCGACAAAAGCAGTGGTATTCATGCTTTGCATGTTTGTGCAAGCTTTGGAAATTTGGAGATGATAAATATGCTTGTACATGAGATTGGAGTGGATGTGGATGCAAGAGACACGCTTGGACGAACTCCATTGATGTATGCTGCTACAAAAGGAAAGTGGCAGGCAGTACAGTATTTGTTGAGTATTTCGAATAGCGATACATCGGTCGTGGATCATTTGGCCGCCCCAGCTTTAAATTCTGTGTTTGAACGTAGCGACGAAAGTATCGTTACACTGGTCGGGGAAGATGAACTCAATGGAGCCGTGTCAGGAGATAAATTGCGTAAATCCAAATTAAAGGATTCTGATCCAAATGCCCAAGACGGTCACGGAGTATGTATTTTTTTTTGAAGTGGATCATTTCCTCATCTAAGAGTTATCAAAAACAGTGGACTGCTTTGCATTACGCTGCAGTGGCTACAAAAGCCGAACCGCTCAAAACAATTGAGGTTCTGATATCTCGAGGAGCCATTGTTGATGCCAAAGAATTTCGTTACGCTTTGACTCCACTGCATATGGCAGCCAAATCCGGCCATGTTCAAATTTTGAAGTTGTTGATTGAAAAGGGTGCCAACCCAAATCACCGAACCACTGATAACAGAACTTGCTTATGTTTTGCTGCGTATGGATCACATTTGGATTGCATAAGGGCGCTTATATCAAGCAATCCTGATGTCATCAGACCTACAATTTCACGCAAGAAACGAGACATGGGATTCATTGAGACGGTTGCGCGGATACTGTTAGATGTACCATTTATGATTGCCAGATTTGTTTGGTCTATCACATTTGGATTCAGGCCATCGATTCAATTTGACGCCGCCCTTTACGAGTTTACTCCTGCCTCAAACACATTATCTCCTCTTCATCTTGCAATTCGCGCCAAGGAACAATCACAAGAGGTCATTGATATGTGTAAGTTGAATTGTTTTTAACCTTCTTGAATATTGAATGTGCATTTATTTTGTAGTGCTGGACGCTGGAGCTGATATCAACGCAGGCATTCCAATTGAAGTCGGATCTGAATGGTTTTCACTTTCCAAGCGCCTTCTCAAGAAAATAATATTTACTGGCCAAAGTAGCTGCAACATAGAAACAGAAGACGACGATGATAAAATCTTTTATGTAAATCCGGTTTGCTTTGCCCTTGCTTTTGGAAATCCAGATGTCGCCGTGAAACTCTTGAAACACCGCACGCAGACTTGTTTGGCTAGTATTCTGCAAGGAATGACAATTTTGATTTTATCAGTCTTTCAAATGCGATTCGACTGTGTTTGGAGAATTCTGTTCAAAACCCCTTCCGGAATTTTCTTGGTTATGCTGTTTAGTGCGCTGTCGGTATTCAGTGTGTTTCATATCTTGACACCACGGGTCGATATGAACTTGCTGAAAAGCGTTTGGAGCTCTTGTGGGGGGCCACAGAATTGCACCCTCTCATGCAAACAGCACTTGCTTTCGAGAGAATGCTGTGCTGTTTCAACGAGTCTGCCGTTCTCAGACCCTTTCAGCTCAGGAGCTGGAAAGTGTTGGAGTGGGTTCTTGGGAAGGTGGTCGGAGAAGTGATGTTTCAAATTGATTGAACAACTTGACAAAATAAACTTTCAAAAATTGATTTGGATGTTGGGCCGCATCAAGAGCATCTTTCGTGGCAACAATGCCAGCCAGACTTCGGCCAATTCAACTCCGCATAAACAAACCACAGAACAGAATCAGACTGTGCAACCCTCTCAGGCCAAACTTCATTTCGAAGATGTTTATGAACTGAAGAAGAAACTGGGCCAGGGTTCATTCGGTTAGTATCTTACCATTGCCACCGATCACCACAACTTACGCATTCATCATTAGCAATTGTCTATGAGGCTCAACGGAAGAGTGACAATGAAATGTTTGCTTGCAAGATTATTGACAAGGTGAGTGTCTCTTCAATTTGCAATCAATGCACGCTCTGGCAGTGGTTGAACACACTTCCGCCCTTCTCAGAAGAATAAGAAGATTGTTGAAAGTGAATTCCGGTCGGAGATATCTGTTCTCCGCAAGATTCATCACAAGAACTTAATTGGTTTGTCGGACTTCTTTGAAACTGACTCAAAAGTCTATCTGGTTATGCAATTGGCTACAGGTCAGTTGTATTTCTTTGAATGTCCAGTGGCTTGGCTAACTGATTGATGGCAATATCTGTGAAAACCAGGGGGCGAGTTGTTCGAACAGATAGAACAGCGAGGGACCTTTTCAGAAAAAGATGCAGCTCACATCATCCGACAGCTTTTGTCGGGAATGGAGTATTTGCATGCTCTAGGAATTGCTCACAGGGACTTGAAACCTGAGAATATTTTGTAAGATGTCAGCCTGTTGATCAAGAAAAACCTGACTGTTCACTGTTACTTAGGTTAAAAGATAAATCTCCAGATGCTCCAATCATGGTCACAGATTTCGGCCTCTCGAAGCTTGCAGGAAATGATCACTTCCTCCACACAACTTGTGGATCCCCTATTTATGTGGCCCCGGAGGTGTTATTAAAGACGCCAGGACATGGTCGTCCGGTAGATCTGTGAGTTTTGTTTCCAGAAAGAATCTTGGAGCACAATATTGAAATCCAATTTAGTTGGGGTATTGGTGTCATCACATACATTCTATTGAGTGGATACACACCATTTTGGGGAGAAAGTCAGCCAGACTTGTTCGAAGCCATCAAAAAATGCGATTATGAATTTGGTGAGACATATTCCTTCTGTCAGCCTATTCCTGAATTAACCTTTCTTTATGATCAGATGAAGAGCATTGGAGTGTGATTTCAGATAGTGGTATATCAATCAACTCGTTGATTACACACTATGAAGTGTTAATTTAAAACTATTGCAGCCAAGGATTTTATCAGGAAACTACTTGTCCTCAATCCAGACTTACGACCAACAGCAGCAGAAGCTTTGAAGCACGAATGGCTAGACACTGAATACTCTGTCGACTTAATGCCAAATGTGAGAAAGAATTTCAATGCCAAGAAACAATTCAGGAAAGCAGCGAATGCTTTGTTGATGGCTGGGAAGTTGGCCAACATTTCAGACAAGCTTCATCCCAAACACAAGCCATTTGGGCTGGATATCGAAAAAGCAGTTTGATATTATCTTCTTAAACTTTTTTTCCAGTTGCAATAAAACGGCTTTATTGTAGTTAAATATGCGAGAATTAGAAGTTTCTTTTTATGCCTTTTTGTTTAATACTGTCAGATCACTAAAGATCACTTCTCGATATCGCCCCTCTAATTCCTTCATGTATTCCAGAACTTTAACATCCACTCGGAATCCCTTCAAAGCATCGCCAACTTTAGCCCCATCATTCAAGAACATAATCAATCCTCCCATTCTTGTTGAATTCAAAATTTGCCGCTCCAAATGTCGCAGTACAGAGATACAATAGTATACTTGGTAATCTACCCCAAATGCTATTGTGTTGAAAATGTAATTCGCAATTTCGGGGAAATCAAGAACGTTCCAGAAGCACTCCCTAATCCATCGATTTGACAACTAATCATTGTTAGCAATAATATGTGCATGGAGGTCAACATACCTGCGAAGGTGTACACCCAGAAAGTGTGAATGCTGAAAATATATGCGGAAGCTCTTCTTCAAGCATTAGTTCTACAAAATAGCTGGAGCATGAATATGATAGAGGAATGGTGTTGTTGAAGTCCATTGAAATTTGTTTTGATTGCAAACAGCGATGAAGACCCCGAACAGGCCACAACAGGCAGGATGCTGAAAAGCATTTGAATTGTTGCAAAAATGATAAGGTGTTTTCGATGGAGCACTCATTCATAATAAACATCGTTGCAGTGAACCTTCAAAATAAAAACTCAGTTCGCAATGAACTATGAATGCCCAAGAAACAAACCAATCAAAGCCTGTGAATCGCATTGAGTTCGAAACGGAGGGTTTGGATTGCTTCCCAACCTTTCCGGAGTGCTGATGTATTGTTGGGTCCAACAGAAAGTTTACACGACGAAGCAAGTCAATGATGTCCCGTTTAGAATTCAACGTTCTATCGGCGGGTAAAAGTCTCTTCGCATATCTAACAACCATGGAGATGCCAAGATCCACAGCTGCGGAAGCCTAAAATATTCTCCTGTTATTTCAATTTCCTTTCACTTGAAGGGGATGTGTACATTCAGATCCAGGTGTTTCGGGAAATCAGGTAATTCGTCAGAGTAATCCATTATTAGAGTCCATCCCAACTTTCCGGCTTTCTCCAGCGGCAAACTTGAGTACATTGAAAGTAGCTTTTGTATTGTTTGGTTCATGATGCGAAGCGGCATCATTGGCATGGATTTGTTAATGGACAAAATGTGTTTCTGAACAAACATCATCAGCTTTTGTTACACAGTGGGAAGGCAATCCAACCTGTACAGACTGATAAAACGTTTCTTGGCTCATTGATGAATCCAGTAATGTTTGGCGCAGCATCAAAACATCCCTGTAAGAGGCTTGTAAGGTATTTTTGGATTAAGAAACTTATTCCCTACTTATTCTCCACATCAATGCAAATTCCATTAAACGAGGTTGTGTAGCAACTGGGTGCTGGAAATTGAGAGAACATTGTCATTTTTTGACTGACGTATAGTTGTGCATCAATTTGAGGCAGTAAGCGTTCACGTGGACCTCCAATAATGTAAGTCGTAGCCAATATCTTGTTTCGCATCATTGAATTTTCGTCAATTACAAACTCTTCGTTTGTATCATGGTCTTCCTCTATTGATTGTATTGAATTAAATACAACAAATCGAAGACAAGACACCAACGATTTTCTACGAGCGCTTCTTCTTGCTGTTTTAAAAGAGATTCTTGAAAACGGAATCTTGACTGAAGCAAAATACAAGAGTCTAAAGATGCGGTGACAAGAGACAACATTCGAAGGCCAATCTTGACTTATTGTTTCAACAAATGATGATCGATCGGAAAACTACACACCTGTTTACTTTCGTCAAATGTAACCAAAGGATCATTCGTAATCGGTCGATCAGTCAAGAGTAGTTTGTGCATTACATGAATAAACGAGTTATTCCCTTGCGTGGGTTGACCTTCTTCAAATTCCAAGATAGCTGAAAGTCCCGAAAACGATGACAATGACTTCAGCATACTAGAAACCATTTTACGTGAATGATAATCGTCAATTTCGACTTCTGGCTCTCCGAGTGGATTATCTAACAGGAAAGGAACAGCATATTTCAACAAAAACAAACAGAATTGGCAAAGCAAATTATGCATACCAAACTCCAGAAGGTCCCACAAATTCTTCAAGTAAGATCCAATAAGTCCAGTTTTGCATAAGGCTTTCATCCCAGGTCCCGTCACAGAAACTTGGGACACTAGGACACCATACCCAAACTTTTCACAAGCGCTCACTTGCATCTTTTTCTGGTAACTAAATGATAATAAATGAGACACATCAAAACAAAGCAAATTCTCACACCGGTGAAACATATGTGCAACACATTGCTCCATGGCTCCAGATTCGTGCAGCAGCAGAACACCTTTCGGAGTACCTGCAAAATTGAGCAAATTGTCGATTGTCATTGTCTCCCACTCTCGTCGTGAAATCTCAATACTGCCAACTTGGTTCCATTTGTGAAACCACTTTGAATCACCCATATTCTTTGTCAGCGCTCTATGGAGAGTGTACTTCTGTAGCAGTTGCACACCCTCGCAAGTTCGATAGAGTTGCCGAAGGAAGAAGATAAACGCTCCAAGAACTTGCAAAGATAGCGTTGGCGATGGTTGAAGAACGCCTTCCAAAGAGTCCACTACGAATTTAATAAGCGTCTGAAGTACTTTTGACTCATTTTTTCTGCTGATTGAATCAGAATGTGATTTGGCATTTTCACCGCGCAATATCAGTTTTCGACCCGATTCGGACGATGCAATAGTAGACAGCAAATGAGCAATATTGATTAAGATTCTTTCATTCACGTTAGCTTGTGTTTGATTTTCAACAACTCTCTTGACTGGATTGATAAGTTCAGAAACTATCTTGTTCTGTAACCTCGATGAATAGCTGCCACCAAAAATAAAAAGAGCTGATTTTACCGTGTGAACAAGTTTTGAACTTTCCTCAGTCAAGGTTAAGTCTTGGAGAAGATGGCAGATTATGGTAGATAAATGAAGTGCACCGTACTTTTCGTCTGAGACTGTTTTTGGATCGTCAAAGTTGATTTTGCTTGGTCCTATTCGCCGACATTTGCACATGAGAATAACTTGGATTTGTAGAAACATCTCCACGGTGAAGACCACTTTGTCTTTACTATCCCCTGAAATAAATTTCAACACAAAAACAGTACCATTTAAGAAAAACAAACCAAATATCTCGGACAGCGCTCCTTCCTTCCATTTTAATCCACCAATATCAAGCGTAACAGGAAAGCAAAGCCGTCCCGCCCTTCCTCGAATGAGTTTCCCCAACACAACCAACACTTGGCAGAAATGCATATATTCCAAATCCCAAGACGAAATAAATCTATCAGCATCCTCTGCAGAATCATCCGATTCGCCCTTGTCTGCATCCTCGTTTGCTTCCACATCCATCACGAGAACTTCATCGTTTCCTCCAAGCTTACCCACATTCGAACTCATTGGAAACTTTTCTCCGCTTTCCAGTGGAATCGTGCTCAGATACGTCAAGAACGAAGTAACAAGATCGACCGCCAAGTCCGCTTTTCCAATTGAAGCTACACTTTGTGCTCTACCCACACAACTTAACGTCCATTTTTCGAACCACCCAGCAATCGGATCGAGAACTGATATGATGTGTAAAGCGCCTATCGAGGAAGGGGCTCGTTTGGGTTTTCGAAGTAATCTGTAGGTTGCATTCAGGCAATTACAAAACATCTGATCAGGAAAGCGAAGCCAACAAGATGGCAACTCCAATTGAAATTGGAGAAGGAGGCGGAACTAAAAGTTTGTCAGCGTTTCTAGTTTACTCGTTTGTTAAAAAATACAGAGAGAGCACCTTTCGTAAAAGCAGATCAATTCGAGGCTCTGATAGGTTTAATCCGTCGCCCAGCTTTGGGGCGTTGCCACTCTCGAAAACATTTATCAAGTGTTGGACAAGAATTAGAAATAGCTCCCCTGTCTGAAGGAAATGGTAAATCTATTAGCTTAACTATGTTTCAGGAAGCCATCGATTGTGATACCATTGGAGGCGGTGACGATTTGAAAACCTTTGAACACACTCGAAGGCCAATCCCAGATACTCTGTAGATAAAAAGAGCAGCGTTGTAAAGAAAGAAATGAATGACTTGACGATTTAATTTATACCTGACATCGTGATCTGCCAAACTCAACTCAATTCCCAACTTTGTATCAGCCCAAAACTCAGAAGACAGCAAATCCGCAATTGAGAGCAAATTAAATTTCTTCCCAAAAAAAAACATGTATAAGTTGAGATCCGTTTTTGGAAAAGGTGTTGTATCAAACCTGGGCAGCCGCAACTCGGACATCCAGAGCGTTCTTGCTTTGGAGGTTTGAAATAATAAGTTTTACTTCTTCGACAGGCGGAGACATGAATGAAGACGATGTAAGCGATCCCGAACTACTGTCATTGGTTGCATTTGAATGCGTTGAGAACGAATGGTGGTAGTTTTCGTTGAATCCTCCATGAGACGAGATTGAATTGTTAAATGGCCGCAAAACCAGATTATGATGTGGATGCTGCTGTTGCTGATGCTGGTGGATATTGGAATGTGGGTGGTGTGAATGCTTGGGTGGACTATTGGAGTTAGTTGGTTGTGGGGAAGATTCCGTCGTGTTCAAGTTGGCCACGCTTTTCCGAACTTGATCCGCCACCATAGCAACAAGATTCAGATACTCTGGTGATGTCATTATGCGGTCAACAATCAAGGGAACTGTGGAATCTGCAGGGTTTTGTTTTGACGTGTTTAGTACCCCACAATATCTTGATCAATGCCTGTTCTTACCATGTGAATCCGATGTCAAGCGAGATATTTGATCATCAAGTAGATGGCCCACAGACGCGTCGATCAGCTTTCGAAGGTGTTTGATGAGGGAATGTTTCTGGCAGAATATGCAAATTTAAACAAAAAGAACAGGCAATCATCTCAAGACATATTAAGATACATGGAAATTCTCGTCTGACTTTTCAATTCCCAGGAGAGCTTCGAATTTGTTCAAATCAGACGATGGGTTTGGCTTGGTGTCCCCACCACCATTTGAGATGGACCCGCCCGCAGCTTGGAGAAAATGTAATATGTCTTCGCAGCTGATTCCTGATAAATTCGGCCTAGAAATTATTGGATCTGGAGGGACTGAATGCGAGGCGGTATCGGTTGGAGTTGGGGTCGGAGTTGAGGATGGATGGTTCCATTGTTGGTGTAACATCAGTTTCTCCTTTTAATAAACAAAAACTTGAAAAGATCAGCTAAGAATAGGAGTTTCATTGTTGAAAAAGACAATGTCGTCCCTCAACCTCTTGTCTGCAAATGCGTCCGCAGTTTGGTCCACTGATGACGTTCAACAACAATTACCACATGCTGGCACCAGCAGTCAAACTTTAAAGCGCACCCATTTTCGGCTTTATGTATCTCAATTCAATTTCGCGCACAATGAAACTTGTATCTCTCTGCGACGCGATGCACCTATTTCTCGGTTACAGCGCGAAATCGCCCAACGACTGCACAACAATTCAATTCTTCCAGAACATGTTGTCGTATTCCTTGAACAAGCACATTGTAGTTTACAGCCCACATTAACGGACCCATCGATTCCTTCTCCGACTTTCGACAGTATCATAGCCAACCCTGAATGGACCCTGGATCAATGCTTCCAAGAGTCTCAAATTGTTGCTTCTCCATTGCGAGCTGCGAAAAAAATTAAGAGTGGCAGCATGATGATGCTGACTACTACAAGTTCAAAAATTCGATCTAAAAGTACGAGTTTATTCCTGTCGGAATCCACAACAAAACTATCCATGTCCTCAAACATGGCTTTAAATAACCCCAAAGTGGATGAAAGCGGTATTGAAGTTCTCTATGATGTATGGCCGTATTCACAAGTTGTCGATTTGTCAAAATATGTTCAAAAGTTTTATCCAAGGGCTACAAGAGGATACACTGTCGATCGTTCTTGTTCAATTTTAATGATGGACAAATCATGATTATTTCTCGGTTTACTCTCTTTTTTTATTTTTAAAAATCGCTACAAACTCTTCCCAAAAAACCAATCCAACACGACTTGGTGAGCCTTGATTGACCCAAGAAAATAGCAAACAATCGCAAAGAAAATGACAAGGTAATGATCCGTCCCCAAACCGTAAACGAATCGTTCCAAAAAGTGCGTTTTCCTGCACAAGACCTCATAGTCTCCAACCCTGGTGACTTCTTTCCCATTAACAACAAACTTGGCACCACCCAACGACGGAGAAACAGGTCCAACAACCAAATTTCCCAAACTAGCAGCGTTTCCAGGTTCCACGATCCGGCATCGTGCAATATAATGGGGTCGGCCTTCCACATCGCAACCACCAACAAGCGCTTTCGTTGGAACAGCACCCATAAGTAGTTTCCCACTTTGAACCCATTCAAAGTCGGTGGTTTCGTTTGTACTCAGTGATAGGATTTCGTGATCATAGGAGATGGAAAGACCTATGCCTTCCCACCCGACCTTCATCACGCCGGATCCATCAGTATACCCGATTTGCAACGCTTTTCCGACAAGCGCTCTTGAAATGTAAATCGGTTTCCCATCATGAGTGTGCCCACTGGGTGATGCAGATGGAGGGATCGTTCCATTCTGAATTCGTTCCCAGTGTTCGCTTGTGATTTTGAGGTAAGGAAATGCAGTTTTTTGGAGCTCTGGCCTTTTTTTTTACAGACAAAAGTAAGGGGGAGGGGGATGAGGTGAGTGCGGATTGAGAAAGAGTGTGATTGATTGCAAGAAAAAAAAAAAAAAAAAGAGAGAAAATTTTTCTAGAACAATTTTTCACTGTGGGGGAGGGCCGGAAAACACTCAACTCAACTTCTCGAACCAACCGCCCATTGCCATCCTTTTCCAAGTCAAATAGGATTTTTCCAGAAAGCTTAATATAGACAACGTGACTTGAATCTCCCTTCAATACGTCCATTACTTCCAAATCGAGAGGAGTGAATTCAGTGAAATGCATTAACCGCCTGTTGTTTTTCGGTGGTCTTGATTCGCAAAATCCTTGGACGCCCAGTTGCATATATATTTTGGCAACCATTTCTGAACAAAATATTTCCTGTTGGGGGTACATTTTAAAAATCGAAAGTCCCTGCCAAAACAAGACAAAAACAAAGAAAAAAGAAATTGGAAGTAAACCTTGCTCGGTGCCAAAAGTCCACTGGTCCCAGGAATCGATTTCAACAAAGTCTCTACTCTCTGTCGGAAACTAGTCAAGGCGGCATACAAATCCACACTGGCAGCTGCAAACTGCGGTAACGGATTCAACGGATAACTCCAATCCTGATGCGATTTGTAAAAGGAAAGCATCCATTCTCTCGTTTTTTCAATTCCTTCGGGGCTCAAGAGACGCGATTGCTCTTTGGGATCAAGCTTGAATACTGCCACATCAGCTGCAACCTGTAAATAAGGAATAGAAAGAGGAAGGAGTGGGGGGGGGGGGGGGGGGGTATTTGTGTGAGGATTAAACAAGGATGCGACGAAAATTCTTGGCACCTCTTCAATCACAGGCAAAAGCTCTCGAATTTGAGGACCGATATGAAATCCACGTTTCGGATCAATCTCATGATCCACACACATGACGCTACTATATTGATAACCCAGAATTCTCCCACACAAGATTGATTCGAAAATGTATAGTTTGCCTTCTTCCAAGCACGGAAGAGGTAGAACATTCTTGTCGACAAGGATTCCTAAAGTACTTTTAAAGCCAGTTTTTTTTTTTGACATGATCTTTTTTTTTACCAGCATGAGTCCACGTTTCGCGAAATCTCTGATCTGGTTTGAGAACAGGAACGACAAATACACTTTCGACTTTTGAAATGAAGGCGGAGACTGGTTCACGCCCGTTGAAACTGTTTCCAATGTTTCAGTGACATCAGATACTGATTGGGTGTGCCGTCCGAAGCAATAGATGGCGGCTGGATGCTTACAGGATCGTATCGAGTGCTTCAATACGAGTTGATTGCGTTTGAGCCATTTCTGCTGTTTGGTTGGTGGTTTTGGTTGTGTTCTGTTTTTGATTTGTCAAATAATTTATTTATAGAAATAATATTATTTTTGTTATTACAAAACAACAACAAATCCAAAAAAAAAATGTCGTCTTGGGAAGAATTCAGATCCGGAAACGTGAGTATTCAACGGCTTTCGAGTTGTTTTTTCTTGAGATATTGAGAACGCTTTTTTTAATTGTGGGGTTGACGCCGGCATTCCCTTGTTAATTGCTCATACAATACGCGTTCTAAACCTTCTCATATTCCCAACAGTTCAACGTATATGGAAGATACTCGGCCTTGATCTCTGGTGCACTTCTTATCGCGCTTGGGTAAAAACGAATCATCACAATCCTAACACGACCCCAAAATTAACGATCCATCCCATCCCCACCAAACCCCCCCCCCCCCCCCCCCCCCCCCCCCGATAGAATCAATTGCTTCATCTCCGTTTTTCCTTTCGCGCTCGCAGGATTCGGAATCACGTTCTTGAGTTGAGTTTCGCATTTTATCAATATTTTGAAAAGAAACATGACTGACACTCACTGAAATCCCAAACAAAAAACCACTACCAGTCGTCATTCTTGAGATCCCGTTTATTACAAAATGGTGTCCGACTGGTCCTCGAACGTGAGCATACACTGGGCCATATATTGTAGGACGATGTCACTAATGATTTCCGCATTTCAGTCAAAGAATCAGCGAATTCTTCAGCAACCCAGTTTTCAAGACCCTTCTTTACGCGTCTTGCAGTGCAGTCATGTGGCTTTCTATTCTCATGGCTTCTACTTTGATTATTGTCCCGGCCATTTCCCTGTCTGTGACAACAGTTGCTTATGGTGTGTAAAAGTAGCCAAAGAATACACTGTAAAAATATCCAAAGAATATACACTGATCGTTATTTATTTCAGGGATTGCAATTATCAGAAAGGATGCACCAGCAACACCATTGAAAGAGCCAAATGTTGGCAAACTCGCAGCAAAAGCAGCCATGTCGAATGCTACAACGGTTAAGAGTGCTCAGGCTGCAGTTTAGAATTCAAGAAATCAACTTCCAATCTCGTCATTTATTCATAAACGAGTCTAATACAACATGGTCGAAAACACAGAACCAAATAAAAATGAAACAAAAGGAACTCAATTTCAAAACAAGAACCAAGAAGAACAAAACAGTAACACTACAAAATAATACCATCTGGCAAAATCCGAGAAAACCAAATAAAAACCATGATAGAGGAGACATGAATTTAAAGAGAAACAGACAGGCACCCAAGGCAATAAAGACAAGGGTAGCCTTCTGAATCGATATCACCACCACCGAATATATTGATGTTCAAGCAGCAACAGCCTTCAACCTCTCGCCAGCAATAGCCAAGAGTTTCTTGGCCTTGTCGAGCTCGGCTTGAAGGGCCTTGACCTGCTCCAGCGCAGTCTTTTCACCTTCCCTGGCATTGGCCAGATCCTGGTGCAACATGTCGAGTTCGGCCATACGCTTGACACGCGAGCGACGGGCCGACTCAGTATTCCGCTGGCGCTTCAGGTCGAGCTCCTGCAGCAGCTGGACGGGGTCATTTGGCCGTTCTTTGCGCTTGCGGCCGGCCTTGGACTTTGGCTTCTCGTCGGGCGGCGGCGCCGAAGTAGCGGCCGCCGATGCGGAGTTCGCCGGCAGCGCCCACGGCACGGCAAAGGCGTCGAGCAGCGGCGACGACGCCGGCTGCGACTGCGGCGAAAAGTCAAGCGCGGCGTCGAAGCCCAGGAACGGCGTCGCGAGCGCGGCGGACGCCGGCGACAGCGACGACAGCGACGTCAGCGCCGGCGACACCATCGTCTGCGCCGCAACCAGCGACTGGCGCAGCCGCGCGACGGCCGGCGCGAGCCCGGGGTTGCCCGCGAGCGCCGCCTCCGTCGAGGCCAGCAGCTGCGCCGCCTGCGCCGCGTCGAGCGACGCTGTTGGCGCGGATGCGGCGGCGGCGGGCGGCGCCGCGTCGGGGAACAGCGACGAGAACATGAGCGAGGACTCGGCGTCAAACAAGGACACAACCGACGGATCGGCGTTGTCAATGATCTGCGAGACCAGGCATTGCGAAAAGTCGAACGACGAGTAGTCGATCGCTGGTGTGCTTGGGGAGTGCTTGTGGATGGTGGGGCTTGTGTTGTTGTTTGGGGTTGGGATGAGAGAGGTGCCTGTTGTGGTGATGTTGATGGTGGATAAGTAACAGTGATATCATGGAAAAAAAAATTAATTTTGGACACTCACCAAAGGCAAAAAGGTCGTCCTCAAGGAGCGACGAACCAAAGAAGGAGTCAGAGGTGTTGAACTGGGGGGATGTCATGGTTGTTTTGGTAGGCTAAGATTGGGACAAGTAGTAGTAGTAGTAGTAGCAGTAAAGTGATAATCACTCTTGATTTCAATTAGAAATTGGGGGTCTGGTTTAGGCTATAGGCAGTAAATTCGGGGTTGCGCTCAGAGCGGAGGGGGATTCGTTAGGGAAGACCATCTTGAAGAAGGGACTTGGGTTAGAATGAGATCCAAAAAGGATTCAGTAGACAGTTGGGACAGGGCAAAGATATTTAAAAGGTGTAAGAAGATTCACTGGAGAGTGAAAGGGGGCAGTTTAGGCAGACATGATGAAACCCAGAGGGATATCAGTAGCTGGAAGAAGTGCGCAAGAGTGTGTGAAGGGCTGCGATGAGCTGAAGGTTTCGATTCGTTATTAGCGAAGCGAAACTACTTTTTTGATTTTTGAAGAAAAAAAAGGGAAAAGAGCGAAAAACGAAGAAAAATGTGGATGAAGAAAATTTGCAATGGTGATTTCGAATCCACTTTTTATTGACAAAAAAGACTGAAAGTGCTTTTAGCGACGTCCTTTGCCTTTTGCCTTCACCTTTTTGGACGGACGTCCGTTCTTGGCCTTTCGTTGCTCCTTCTTCTTGCGTTCCTTCTTGATCTGATCCACATTCTTCAACTCGCTCTTGACTCCCTTCACCTTCCTTCCATCTGTACGCGTTGCCATTGGTGCTCGAGATGCATTCTGCTGCAAAAGCGCTGCACGAGCATCCTCAGGATTCTTTCCATCCTTCCTAGCTTGTCGTTCAGCTGCAGCAGCCTTGCGCTGAAAGTTCTTGGAGTTGGGGTTGGCCGCATGCACTTCATTGTATCGATACTTTTTGGCAAAGGGGTTTGCAACTGCTCCTGCTGCATCCACAGCAAGTTCTTGCTCACCCGTACGTGGGAACTCGATTCGAGTCTTCTTTTGCCATTGTTCAAATCTGAAGAGAGGAGAAATAGGAGTTTAGTGAAAGGCGTAAGATTGCTTGAAGTAAGTGGGCAAGAGAGTGAAGGTAGGAGAGAAAGAAGAAATGTGCAATCAGACTGGCTTTTTGCCATGAAACAAAAACAGCTTCATGGCGGTTTTTTTTTTGCCAATCACAAGATCACAAAAGCAATATTCCGCAGTTAGAGTGACGTTGCACCTCCATTGATAGAAATAGGAGGGAATGCTAAATGTCTGCGGGAACTCAAGGAGGAACAACGGGAACACATGAAAAAAAAAAGCAAACAAACAACATACCGGTCACTTTTGTAACTAGCAAGAACAGAAGCACCACTTTCAGTCTTGAATCGCTTTTTGTTATCGCTACCCACAGTTGGCCGAATAAACTGCTTCTTCTTTTTGTCCCACACCAAGTTGCCCTTCTTCTTCTTCAACGTGTCGTCATCATCTCCATCCATGTCAACAGTGACATCGTTGGCTCGTTCAGCAAAGTTGTTTGCAAGACCCGTTGTTTGTGATACTGTTTCGCGGACAGCATAACCCTTTTCTGTTGCGGCATCCTTCTGGAAGTGGGACATGTAGAACTCTTCATCACGGTAACTTGCAGGTTTCGCTTCCCGCTTACGCTTCTTGCTTTCACTCAAGTTCTTGAATGTGGACTGACAAAGAAAATGAGTTGGTTAAATTTCATTTTTTCCAAAAAGAGAACAAAAAAGAAGGAAAAAAAAAGAAAACAGAAAAACCAACGAGAGTCCAATGTTCGGGTCATTTTCAAAGGAAAAAAAAAGATGCTTTACCTGAAGTTCGAGTTCACTCGCCTGTTCTTCCATCCCGGAATTCTTCAATATCGAGCGTTTCTGAACCTCCAAACTCTTGTTGGCAACATCAGACCGCTGTGCACGGTTCAACAAAATCGTTTTTCCAAGCTGTGCTCGTCGGGTATGCATCAAAACCGCTTCTGGAGAACTAACTCCTCGCTTTCCTGCCTCAAAGATGGTCTACATGAAGAATTTGTTTGTGAAAAGGGAACTCTTTACACAAGCATATAAATAAAAATATATCTTACCTCCATGGGCCTAAACCGTGCAATTTCATCCAAAATACTAGCTCTTTTAACCTCCCCTTGTCCCGCAAGTTTCGCCAGATACGGATGCACACCCAAGGTATCATTACCAATCACTTTTGCCCGCGCGTAACTCTCTTTACTCGCGTTCCCTCGCGTCCGATAGTACATTTTGTATCCATTTACTACACTGTGCTTCAGCGTTTGAAGTGATACATTCTCCTTGATTCGAGTAATCACGAGCTCACGGTCCATCTCAAGCGCCGACGGAGGCAAGTTTCCCAAAATAATGTCGTTGGTGAAGTTTGGTTGCAATTGGCTTTTGGAATCGAAAATAGAGCTGTACAAGAGTGGACGTCCTGTAAAGAGTTGGAAGTCCAAAAGGTATGGCAGCTTTTTTTTTTCGTTGTGAAGGGAAATCGGATGAGAACAGCATACACAAAGTAAACGGGGCGGATTCCATTACCTCGTCCGTTGCGATTAAGGAGAAGGCCATACCCTTTCTTCCTGCTCTTCCAACACGACCAACACGATGGATTAAAACTTTACTGGAACCAGGGAAATCGTAGTTCACGACATTATCCAGTAATGGAATATCGATACCACGTGCGGCAACGTCAGTTCTACAAAGAGAGAATGTGAGACCGTTTACAAAAAATTGGTGCATAGTTTTCGGGCCTTACACAATCAAGACCTTGACCAATCCATTTCGGAACTTATTAATATGCATTGTACGAGCGACTTGATCTAAAGCACCGAAGATATATGTGCTCTGGATTCCAGATACACTCAATAATTCATGCACATATTCGACAACGTGTTTGGTGGCAACAAAAATAATGGTTTGTTGGTCCTTTGGAATAACAGTCTCCAATAGATACAAGAGTGCCGCATCTTTTTCTTCGGTCTTCAGACTAAAGAACAAAAGTTGAAGATCTGAACTGATTTTTGTGTCCACGTCCAATCGGATAAGCGCGGGGTCAGTCAATCCGGCTTTTGCAAAATCAACCAAGAGCTTTGGAAGTGTAGCAGAAAAAAGCAGCGTTTGGCGGTTTTCGGGAAGCTTGAAGAGAATTTCACGCAACTGTTCAGCAAATCCCATTTCGAACAATCTAGTAACGATTAAATGTTTTTTTTTAGTTTGGGTTTACAAGTGAATGGGTTTTACGAACCTATCGGCTTCATCGAAAACGACGTATTCAATTGTTCGCAAATCCAAGTTCATTTCAATAATCAAGTGCATCAAACGTCCCGGAGTTGCAATAATGATATCAGGATTATTGGCCAAAGCAGCGAAATGGTCGTCCATGGTTCCACCACCAACAAGCATGCAGTATCGCAAATCGGTATGTTTTCCCATTTCCTTCACGAATTTCAGAGTTTGCAGAGCCAATTCACGCGATGGCGTCAACACAAGACCTCTGGCTCCAACCTTTGCCGAGTGAGTCTTGAGGCGTTCCATCAGAGGAATCAGGAAAGCAGCAGTTTTACCGGAACCGGTTCTGGCCATGGCAACAACATCTCTGTTTTCGAGAATAATTGGAATCGCTTTACGTTGAATTGGAGTTGGGACTTTGTAACCCTTTTGGATGATCGCTGAGTAGATTGGATAACTGAGACCTGTCAAGGAGGAAGCAAAAGACTTCGATTAGATGACGCGACGCGAACTGCAGTTTCAATTTTAGAATTCAGTTACCCATTGACTGAAAACCTCCAGACTTTTTGTGTTTCTTGTTGGCCATCTGAACCGACTTTGCAATCTTTTGGGACGCAATATCGTCATCTTCATCATCTGTATCAAGATCGATTTCATCCTCGTCGTCTGCTCCAAGGTTTTCCTGGTTTTCATCACCATTCTCTTCGTTTCCATCGTCGCTGCCCTCATTCCAGCCTTCTTCACCTTGATCTTCATCACCCATTTCTTCATCGGACGCGCTCCCTTCCTCGTCGTCCTCCTCATCAGCTTCATCAACATCAGATGCCCACCCATCGTCGTCTGCTGGAACGGTTTCAAACTCTGTATCTTCTTCCTTCTTGGCACCCTTCTTCTTTTCAGTCTTGTTTTTACCAAACTTGTTCTTTTTCTGGGTCTTGTCGTTGTTCTCGCCATCTTTAGATCCCTTGCCGCCGTCCTTGCCGCCCTTCTTTTTCAGGTCAGTTCCAGTTCCAGTGCCCAACCGTTTCAACGGCTTCCCACGTTTGGCTGCATTCTGTTGCTTCGTGGCAGCTTTCTGAGCCTTCTTGGCCTCAAAGTCTTCAAATCTGGGTCGATCACCTTTTGTTGGTTTGCAGTTGGTTAGGTTCCGTTAAAGGCCACGGTTGTTTTTGTTTTTGTGGTTGCTCTCCTTACCTTTTCGTTTCAGCTTATCAAAGGCTTTCGGCGGTGCTGCACCCTTTCCTCCTTTTCCTTTCCCGCCAGGCTTGGATCCGCTGCCGCCGCGTGCTTTTGGTTTCGGTTTCTGAGCACACATTTATAAAATCTTGCAAGCGAGAAAAAAAAAAGAAAGAAAGAAAGCTCTTCATCACAGAACCCCTTTCCTTATTTTTTTTTAGGTGACTCGAAGAGCAGCCTTGCTAGCCCTTTTTATGTGTATCGGCATGGAAGGTAAAATCCGAAGAATCAAAAAAACGGGGTTCTTTTTATGAATACGAGACTTAAACAAAAAAGGCACTGGGAACGATATGCGCATGCGACGGGAAGCTTGATCCCAGGGATTCGAGAGCTGTTGAATCACTGATCGCAAGGCTGTCTGTGAAAAATAGATTTAACTTGATTGCATTGCGAGGCGCAATTTAGCAAACATACCATTTCTGACATTGATTCCAAACAACACGTTAGATACTCGCGAAAAACAGCCAGCTCCGAAATCTCCAGGATTAGAACCTAAACTTCGAAAAATAGGCATTCTATTTACTATTTATATTTTAATCAAAAAAAAAAACCTTGCCTAAGATGTGGTGAGTCTTTGCCATGTACGCATTGGAAATGAACACTCCCACCGTAAGCGCGAGAGGCGTAATGCTCCGAGCTGGCGCAGAAAACCCAAACTGAATATAGTCTTGTCCATAACTGGGAAAAGCGAGAGTTGGTGGAAAATCGCAGGCATCCTCAACTGTTTCGAGAATCATGAAATCCTTGACATCGTCGCGGAAGGACACGATAGCTTTATATTCCTTGCCATCCAAACTGCTGTAAACAGATATATTGTCGCCAAGTTGAAGTCCCAGGTGCATGCCGTGACCAAACGTAACGAGTCGCCTCTTCTCGAAAGCAGTTACGCAGCCTCTTACATTGTCATATGACGTAAAAAAAACAAGATTCTTCAAGTCCTCAATGTGAGCCTTTCGACGTGGAGAGGTGTCTTGGCTGTCTGGGTTTCTCACGCATTATGTAATAAACATCACACAAACGATTAAAACAGGTTCTTTACCTGGAATAGTAAGTGCAGTCAAGTTTTCTGCTTTCTTGAGGTCTTCTTTGAGAGACTCTTCCTTCTTTGACACGCGATTGAGTTCGGCTATTGCACATTCAAGCAAAACTTCAAAAGGACGAGTGTTCTCCTTGCTCTTTATAGCATTCTCCAGCTGCTCCTTTGCAATGGTGCGCTCAATTTCAAGAACTTTGATTTTATGGCCAACTGTGGAGAGCTGCTGAATGAGTGCCTCCATTCCAGTTCTGTCCAGAGGTAAACAGACTTCAAAATATGGTGGGAAATAATCGACGTGCCGTTTTTTTTTATTTAGCGATGATCATCGATATTCGACTATCGATGATCATTGGATGTTTACAATAATTATCTCTAAACCACGGTATTCCCATCGATATTTTTTGAGTTTTATAGCAATATGAAATTATCATAATTCTCTTTATTTGACAATAACCACACAATAAATTATCGACAATGCGATAACTCTTGATTGAAAAAAAAACCTTCAAATCAACAACCACACCAGCCCCCAGCATCCGTAGCTATGATTTCAGTAAGTTTCCCTCCCCGTTTGGTCCTCCTCTTCCTCCTCTTCCTCATTTCGTCATCCTTCTTCCTCTTCATTCAAATTCAACTTTCCTTTCTTGATGATTCCTTAGCCCTTTCTTGATGATTCCTTAGCAGTCGAAAATCTGGACCAAACCTAGTGGTGGCAAATAAAAATGTATCAGACGGTGACATGCACAGCCACTTGAGAACCAGCAATGCAGCTGTAACTTCCACCTGGTAAGTGTGAGGTTAGGGATTTGGGGTTGGGTCACTTCTCCAACTAAATTTTTATTTTGAGCAAAGACTTAAAATAAAAGCCGAAGTTAAAGCTTTCCTGTATATTCCATTTATTTTGGAAGGTTGTTGTTGTTACTCTCAAAAATATTGGAAAATGTCAATATTTATTTATTTTGTCAAGAAATAAAGGGGCGCAATTAGCTGACTTTGTTGAAGCGTCAAAAGCAAGCAGGCAAGGAAAGGCATGTGTTCAAGCCTCCATTGTTCCTTTTTTTTTTTTGGGTTGACTGACATTGATGTTTTAGCCAAAAAGCGCATTGCGCTAAAACATGCAATAAAGAAACTGTTTTTTATCGTTTATTATCGATCTATCACTCACCAGTAAAATCAGGCACATGTCTAATGTATTAGCTGCTATTAGCTGCGTTTTGTTCTGTATCCCAGCCTTGGGCATTGTACACAAGAAACAAAAGATAACTGATGTGATGTTTAGCTTCATAATTGAGTATTTCTTAACAGTTTTTGTATGTATTTTGGGTGGATGTCTTTCTTTGGAATGTCAAATGGGAATTCTGGATAATAAAGTTCATCAGAGTTAATTAGTAATAAAATGTTCCAAAATCATCCGGCCTGCCATAATCATAACATATCCTTGAGTTGTCCGTGATTGTAACAGCTGTACTATCAGGAGAGCAAACAGTCTTGGTTGTATTTAAAAATTATCAAATACTCAGGGTTAATAGTTGGAAGCGTTGCAAGGATTGGAAGCATTGGAAGTGTGTGAGTTGGAGCTAGAAGACCTGGAGCCATTACTAGAAGAATTGAAGCTGAAGCTGGAAGCTGCTGGTTGTAGAGATTCAAGGGAGTTGTTCTCTTTTTCAGATTCCTTTGCCAGCAGCGTGTCCAGACCCACTTTTGGTTTGAGCTGCTGCAGAACTCAATGCTAGTGCCCCAGTGGCCATCTTTTTTTTTTGTAGAGTTCCGAGAGAGCAGAAAGTCATGGCAGCCCTGCGTAGTTACTTTGCGAGCTGATGTTTGATGTTCCTTTTTCAGAGTCTGAAAGAAAAAAAACTGTTTGGGCGTTTGCTCCAGGGGGGTGGGACTCACTTTGGTGGATTGGAGAA
Organism: Obelidium mucronatum; assembly: GCA_025765595.1. Lineage (NCBI taxonomy): Eukaryota > Fungi > Chytridiomycota > Chytridiomycetes > Chytridiales > Chytriomycetaceae > Obelidium > Obelidium mucronatum. The sequence goes on from JAIVFH010000031.1 coordinate 221,521, forward strand.
TTTCCATATCCAACAATACAAAAGTTACCCACAAGGACCTTCAAATCCTTCCCAACATTTGATCAAAACCTTCCAATGCGGCTGTCTAGAGAGCGGGTAGGGCGTGCACTCCCAAACCCAGGACTGTCGAGGGAACACATTGGTGTGGTCAGAGCCCATGGCAGGCTATTTGCAACATCTGAGTGATATCTGATGATATCTGAAATTCTGAAACGATTTCAATTTGAAAACTTGCAAAATGAAAAATTGCAAAAATCAAAAGAAAGATAACAATCAATGACCAACACCGTCAGACCTCTCCCCCCCCGTGCTCACCAGAGAGCAGCGAAATCGAGGAGTTCTGCACTGGCTGCAAAGGTTTCAAGAAGCGAATGTGAGAAGGTCCCAACAATGGGCCAACAAATATCAAAGACGGCAGCAAGCATGGAATAATGCCCAAGTACAGCCTCGCAACAGACAGGCCGCTCTACACCCTGAAGCGGGAGCAGAACTCCAGTTTGATGGAGCTGACGATATAGGACTGGAGGCATCTGTCTCAGCTACAGAACAGCGAAGACGTAGAGTAAGGTTGCACCCCAACCCATGCTCAATACTGCAAGTATTAATGGATTCCATTTGAAAGATGGGGCAATATGTCAAAAGCCAAGTTCAAACTGTGATTTGTGCTATTGAAAACGGAAGTTATGTTGTTGTGCACATGGGGGATACATCGGCAGCAGAAGTTGCATCAATTTGGATGCATGCAGAAGTTGTGCTCCTGTTCTACGAGCGTGAGCTGGTTGGGCAATATTACAGTTGGGGAAATGATGGTCTGCCGTAGCCATTATTATTGAAATAGCACAAAAACACAGAAGACCCACCTCTCTTGGTGGTTGTACTGGCCAGAAGATCCCATAAAAGGACCAAGAGAACGGCCAAGGGAAGGGCCAAGAGAGGAGCCAAGAGAGGAGCCACCAACTCTGGTCAATATTTAAGGGAATTATAGATAAGAGAAAAGACTAACAATTCTGGACGCAAGAATGCATTGCGGCTTTGCAATGATGGCCCTTGGTGATCACCTAATGGTGATGGCATGCTTCGATTGAGTGGCCAGTCGCTGATGGTTTTACGTTGGTGATCGGCAGCACAATAAAGAATAAACAGACACATACCTCCCTTGAGGATCCTGGGATCCTAGACTCTGGTAATGGTATTGGTATTGGAAGTTGCTGTTGGATGAACTTGAGTTTGATCCACTTGCCATGATGTGTGATTTTAGGATATTTCCTTTAAAATATTTAACATGAACACAAACCATCAATGGCAATGCCAAAACTGTGGAAAAGTACTCAGCCGTAAACGTATACGTGATATGCATCAATCCAGGTGCATAATGGGAAATGACATGGACTCAGATGATGAATCGGCAGATGGGATTGTCACCACAAATACAACTGATCCTCCAACATATCCAATCACAAACAATCCTAATGTATCCAGCCATACAGGATTAGGGGATTTCGATAATGATGATTTGGAAATGACTGGATCTCCTGGTTTGGGTGATGGTGAAGGGGAAGGTGCTGACAGTGCTGCCGAGAGCACAGGAAGAGACACGGAAAGCAAGGACAGTGATGAAAGAACTGACACTGAAAACCACAGTGATTATTCAAACAGTGATGATTCAAACAGTGATGAATCCAACAGTGACAAATCTGATGACGACCAGGGACTTGACAGCGACTTTAAGCCATTCAAATCAAAGGTGCTTGCTGCATTGTTCATCCTTCTATTTGGATGCAGACGAAGAATGAGCATTGAAAAGATGAAAGTTCTTTGGGTCATCTTCAAAGTCCTTGACATTGGCGTCCCAAGTTTAAAAACTGTATTGACGTGGAGGAAAAAGATTGGAGCAATAGAGCCAAAACAGCGAGATGTAAGACCTGGTGTCTCAATTTACGTGAGGTCTCTTCAGGATTTGGTTCGGATGGTGTTCCAAAATCCCGAGCTTGCCGCTGCTGTTCAAAGAGCCCCCAAGCAGTCCTCAAACCCCAAGGAAATGTATGAAAGTGCAGCTTTCTCTAGACTGGCTCCGCAACTGTATGGTGATTGGAATGGGACGCGTTTGTATAAAGGGTAGGGCAGAGTTGTGCACTCAGAAAAAACAATAACAGTTCACAAACAGAGACAAACTCAGAATTGGTTGCTATATTGCTGAAATACACAGTTTTTCTGCTCCGGCAACTGTGGTAGTTTTTTGGCAATACCATTTTCACAGTGTCAGCATGACTGGTGTCGCTCCTCCAATTGTTTCTCGGGGATCTCTATCTGTCAGAGGTGAGGCTTTTTGGCATTATGGTTTGATTATAACATTTTTTTTAGCCAACGGCCTTGCCGTTGTGAACTTTCCCATTGTTCTCTCATCTGATGAAACTTCTGGAAATAAAACAAAGCGCTACAATCGATTCGAATCAGTGTTTGCATTTTATGCAGCTCTTCCTAAAGCCTATCACACATCGTCTTTCATCAACTTTGTTGCCACTACTCATGCGATGTGGCCCAGGCTGTTCTGGAAGACTTGACCCCAGGTACTGAAAAATACTGTAATATTGCAAATATTTTTTAACTTTTATTAGATTCTGATTTGTCAATGGGACTGAGAGTGTGGGACTGTCATACAAAGCAACAGGTGATCATTGTGTCAAACTTGTTTGCAATTGTTGGAGACAATCCCAGACATTATCAAGTCTGTAATCTAGCTGGTTCAAGGGCTAATTTTAATTGCCGCATGTGCCATTCTGAGCGGGGGGTGTTATCTGCCTCGGCTCCAAGGACAATGTCGATAGGAGTCTGCTGATGGGGATCGAAGTTGGGAAGGGTCAAATATGGGTTCGGCAGCTCATCTGCACTGAAGGCGATGCCAGTGGCCCTCTGTAGCACCTTCTTTTCTTCAGCAGTTCTGGATTGAGCCATTTGCTGCAGGACTTGTAATGTTGTTGACCTATTGCATACCAGCTCTCTGGGAGTTATTAAATATGCAGCTCGAAAAGCCAAGTTAATCTATCAAAAGAAGGCCCCCACTGTTGCGTCAAAAAAGCTACAGTCGGCTGTGGGGCTCTTGTTTGCTGCTGTTTCTCGGTACAAAGGCCACCACGCCGTCACATCCTATCAGTTCATGTGGCATATAGGCAGCATGAATGCAAAAGATTTCAAATCAGTTGCACAGATTTCTCCGTTCCTGTATCCATGGTTTGACCCAGAGCATGGTGCCTTGTGGATCTCAATTGCTGCATTGAACAAAGTGACCTAAACACACTATAAGAATCAGTCACAACAAGCACTCTTAATTGGAACAGCTGCAACCACTGTTCAAAAACTGCTGACCAAGCATTATCCTGACGTGGCAAAAACGTCAAAAATACATTTGCTCAGCCATATGGAGACTCAATTCAAAGAATTTAGCCCACTCCCTCTTTACGACGTTGAAGTACCAGAGCATAAGAATGGGGATGTTCGGGAATTCCTAGTGAACTCTAATCGCAAGGAAAGCTCCCGCGATACAGCCAATAACTTTTCTGTCTCCGAACGTGTTTTTGATTTGCTGAGGGGGGGTGGTTCGGGTGGCTGTGGGCTGCAACAATTAAGTCAGGATTCCAGCGAGACTCTGAAGCTTGATTCTCCCAAAAGCCCAAATCGCCGAGTGACCAAAGACGAATTTGTCTTCTTCCAGAACTGGACAATGATTGGATTGGTTGGTTGTTCCTTCCAAGGACAAGATGAAACTATTGCCGTTGACACCTGTTTCATGGAATCGCTGGGGTATAACAACATACTCACTGGGAACACAAGAATGTGAGGTGATGCGAGAAAATGTGAATGGTCATGCAGATGTATTTCACGACTGCTGGGGGGACAGTTCCTGTTGCCGATGGGACCGAGAGAGTGAGGGTGACTTAGAACATGACCGTCGGAACTTATACATTCTGAATCCATTTCGGCTAGAGGAACATCATACTGCAGATAACCAGGAAATGTATACAGTGCTTCAGTACTGTCTTAGCATAGTTTCTAGTCAATAAAAATATAATTAACACAAGCAAAAAAGGGCCTTTTATTTCTTTCTTTTACAGGGCTGCTCTGGAGTCACAGTATTGGCACTGTCTCTTCCTTTTAAATTGTGGAATAGAGGTTCAAATGACCCAAACACTTCCACAAACCGCTCATCGAAAACTCCAGTAAATCCTGGTCGAATATCTACCTGATGGTTGAATTTCCAAGCAAAAAATGAAATAATTGTCCCAGGATGGATCTGGCTTGCAATCGTGAGATACTACAGATGTTAAGTTGTTCAAAAACTCACAGGAATACTGAAATTGAAGTCAGGAAATGTAAGCATGCTATCACCCCCCCTAAAGTTCCCACTATAAAGAAGTGTGCTTGGAATTTCATGGTCATCATTGACATCGGCATGGTTTGGGTTTAGAATTCCAGATCCAATGTATCGAAGTGGGTACAGTCCATTCTCCTTCAACCTCCACAGAACACTTGGATCGTGCTTTGAAATCAGATGATGGACATCTTTTTTTCTCTGCATTGAATTTGGAAAGAACAAACTGTTGAGATGATCAACAAGCATAACAATCTGTTGTGGACATTCAGCATTTTCCAACACCATACTTTACATACATGTTGTGTATCATTGGAGTACTTGAAAGTGTTTCCCAAACTTTCACTTGTTAAATTCGTTGTGGTACAGTCCGTCTGGACTATAGCAGATCTGAAAGACGAAACGGAAATTGACAAACGGGTTTTCTGGCAACCCCAGTGGCCAGCGCAATACCGAACAGAGAAATTAAACATCCCTGACTTCTGAATGTTCACCCGATCAGGGTAACTATTGCTGTGCCCTTCTCCTTCAGGTTCGGGCAACTTTCTGGCAAATGCAAGAGTAAATTTCCAAGGTTATATAACAAATCAATAATAAAAGCATACTTATAAGAGAAACAAAAGTTTCTGATTATCTGATAATAGTCCTCCAACGTATGCTTCTCGATTCGGGTGTTCTTGTGATTCAGAGTGTACCCAACCAGCTCACGCTCGTAGAACAGCAGCACAACTTCTGCATGCTTCCAAATTGATGCAACTTCTGCTGCCGATGTATCCCCCATGTGCACAACAACATAACTTCCGTTTTCAATAGCACAAATCACAGTTTGAACTTGGCTTTTGACATATTGCCCCATCCTTCAATTGGAATCCATTAATACTTGCAGTATTGAGCATAGGTTGGGGTGCAAACCTTACTCTACGCCTGCGCTGTTCTGTAGCCGAGACGGATGCCTCCTGTACTATATCGTCAGCTCCATCAAACTGGAGTTCTGCTCCCGCTTCAGGTTGTAAAGCGGCCTGTCTGTTGCAAGGCTGTACTTGGGCGTTATTCCATGCTTGCTGCCGTCTTTGATATTCGTTGGCCCATTGTTGGGACCCTCTCGCATTCGCTTCTTGAAACCTTTGCAGCCAGTGAAGAACTCCTCGATTTCGCTGCTCTCTGGTGAGCACGGGGGGAGGGAGAGGTCTGACGGTGTTGGTCATTGATTGTTATCTTTCTTTTGAATTTTGCAATTTTTCATTTTGCAAGTTTTCATTTTGAAATCATTTCAGAATTTCAGATATCATCAGATATCACTCAGATGTTGCAAATAGCCTGCCATGGGCTCTGACCACACCAATGCGTTCCCTCGACAGTCCTGGGTTTGGGAGTGCACGCCCTACCCGCTCTCTAGACAGCCGCATTGGAAGGTTTTGATCAAATGTTGGGAAGGATTTGAAGGTCCTTGTGGGTAACTTTTGTATTGTTGGATATGGAAATCTTCCAATCCACCAAAGTGAGTCCCACCCCCCTGGAGCAAACGCCCAAACAGTTTTTTTTCTTTCAGACTCTGAAAAAGGAACATCAAACATCAGCTCGCAAAGTAACTACGCAGGGCTGCCATGTTGGAGACATTTCTCACTCCGTAATAGGGGTGTGTGAGCCATCTTATGAGTTTAACTTGATAGACGGTTGGCCCTCATGAAAAACTTGATTTATCTCCACCATACAGACATATTGCTGTTTGATTCAACAACATTTTTTGACATTTTCTGTGGAGCTTGTGTTTGTTTAAATACAAGATCCACAGCTGTTGATTGCTGAAGTACAGCACGTATATGGAGCTATATCGTAGCATCATTCAAGGAGAATAAATGCCTATCTAGTGCAGTTGCGTAATGCTCTGAATTGCTTAGGGGTAGGTTCCTGGTTCGAATCCATTCTCCACCATTTTGGTGAATTATGCTGGAATTATGCAAATATTCTGTGGCATTTTTAACAAGAAGTTCTGTAGGTACGATTTTTCTACAGAATACCTACAGAACCGGGTTCTGAAGCAATCCTGTCACTAGAACCGGTGTTCTGCAGGTATTCTGCAGGAAAATGGTTTAGCGGTGTAGTGAGGGATCCAGCCACCACCAGCCTAACATGTGACATGCCACCAACTGCTTCCAGATGCACCAGAGTTAAAGATTCATATCTGCAATACAATCACAACATACTCTGTGTCAATGAGGAGCCTGTTTTTGCTATTTACAAGTAGGAGCCTTCTAAATAACCACACCACCTTCCCTAACACATTCCAGTATCAATAGTGAGAAACTGTATTAGAGTCCAAATAGCAAAGTTTATTGGTGTATTGAATATCAGCAGTATTGACAAGGATCCTGTTTACAAAGATCTCAAACAGTCCATGATCAAATGGCAGGGACTCATACCCACTAGATCCCAGCTAAATCAGAAATAATTTTTCACAGCAGTGGGTTTATTACTGGTATGTGTTGTCTTGTTTATTACTTGTGACTTTTTTTGCTTTGGTCAACATCCTTTTTTTTTCTAAATCCATTTCCATCAGTTTGGCAACTTCTAAATCCCCCCTGATATTTTCCTGATTTTTAGCTATTTTATTTGATGCTCGGATTTTTTTGTTTTGCTAACAACCTAGAACTTCAAAATATGAGACCCACTCTTGGTTTGCATCCCATTCTTAATTCCCCACCAACCAACACCCACCATCACCTATTTTTTTTGAATGCATTTCCATCAGTTTCAAAACTTTTAAAAACACATTTATTTTTCTCTGATTTTTCTCTATTATATTTGATGTTGTGACTTTTTTCTGTTTTCTAACATCAAAAAAAATATCCAACAGGTGTCTCACCCAGTCACAACACCACACCATTGGGTAATAATCTTCTAAACATGAGATCAATTCATGGTATGCATGCCAGTTCTCCAGTCCCTCTAGCTACGGCTTTTTTTTGTTTTTTTTGTTGCACCATCACAGGTTTAAGTCCTAGTTAGCAAAGTGCAGTGAATGCCAGACATCTACAGAGGAGTTTAGGGTTCAGTCCCCACTTTGACCACACATTGATGTTGCAGCAAGTCTCCACTCTATTTTCCACTCTATTCTTCCAGAAATAAGGTAACAGACTTGTGGCTATCCATTCATTTTGTAAAGTTTCCGTAACGCCTGCCTTGACGTAAAGTCACATCCGCAGCCTTCACTGTAACATTACAACTAACAAATTTTTCACGGGCTTTTTTCAGAAACAAGACAAGTGTCTGAGTCCCACCCCCTTGCGTTGTTTGCTCTGCACAGTTTTGCAATAATCACCAGAATATGCTTCATCAAAGAGACAGTCTCCATTGGCATTGAACTATACTGCATACCACTCCTTGATATGTTATACCATCAATGGCTTGATGAACTTGTTTGCCCGATTCAAACCACGGGATATGTTCAGCAAGAAGTTGTGGTTTATCGAATACAAGCCTCTTGCCAATGAAATCAGTAAAACAATAGCTGATAACAGTAACTAGGAATGCATATTCAGTAATTCACCTTGTAATTGCAAATTGCACCATTGGATTTTCAAGAATTATATGTTGGATGAAATCAATGTCAGCCTTCAAAAACTGCTGACGCAAATCAGAAGCAATATGCTGCTCTTTTTTTCGTAGCAAGGAGCCATTAACATTGATAGGTACACCTGAAAACCCAGACAAGTCACTTTTACTTGTCAACATGGTAGAATCCAGAACGTTCTCAATGTTTTCTTCTGGGTTGGGATCTTCATTTGGCCCAAGAACTGGACCACTGTCTCTATTATCTTCTGGGAAGGTTCCAAGTGATTTGTCTCCATTATCTTCTGGGAAGGTTTCAATTCCTACTGCTGCTTTCGGCAGGCTGACTTGGAAAAAATCCTGTGGCAGCCGCAGTCCGCAGTGCATTTTGTACATGTTTTACGTTCATATGCCTTGTAAGATCTGAAGCTCTTTTGAATGTTACAACGGCAGCCAGGCACATAACAACGCATTTTTGAATTTCAAATGAATAAAGTTTTATGTGTAAGCATTTTTGAATTTCAAATGAATTAAGTTTTACCCTATAAAAGACACTTTCAACACGTGTTTTACCATTTCAAATTGTTGGAAACTTTGCCAAAACAATGATGGTTGCCCAGATTTTACGCAGAGTTGATACAGCTGGTACACTCAAAAAGAAAGTCCAAAGAGGTTAGCGTTCCTTGTTTGGAGTAGTGTTTTAATAACAGTTTGAAGCAATAGTATACCCCAACTTGTTCCACCAAGGGTTCCGACTCTGATGAGAATGATGAGAATGCAGACATTACAGACGATAGTGCGGAAGCTGTTCCTTTGAGCAAGGGCAATTCTCAAAATCAATTGCAAGAACAATCTACTGGTGATCAGCTTTGGAACAAGTAGGGGATCGGGTACATAGTTCATTCAGTTTTATTATATCTTCTCATTCAGTCTTATTATATCTTCTCACCTCTTCGATTGTACAGGGAATGGACAAAACTAAGAGTCATAAGCCAATGGCACACTCTCCAATTGAAGCTGTTTGTACCTGACTTTTGTATTGACAACCCAAAGACAATGAAAAATTTGTGGCTAAGGCTGAATTAACTTTTTAGTGTTTTGGAATCCTGTGGAAATCAAGGTGGTTGTATCAAGTCCTCAAGTATGCATCACACTGTTTCTTAAAATTTAACACTTAAGTAATAAAAGTACAAGGAGATGGTGCAGCAATACCACAGTGCTGTTCTTAACAAATTCAAAGATGTCTTCAAACACAATCTGTAAAAACATATCTCTGTTTTGGTTAGTCTCTTTAAAGTCATCCCTCAAATATTTACTTAAAGTTCTAAAAGAAAGCAACATTAGAATATGTCAACCAACGCTGAGATCCCAACTAATGCTGTTGTGCAACAAGTTGTTCCGCCTAAAGATGCGTCCATGGGAGCTCATGGTTTGTCTGCATAACCTGTTTCAACACTCACTGTGCTAAAGCCTTTCTAGGATCAACTAAAACTCTAACGCATTCCACAGTATCCAAAGTCGTTGGTCAGCAAGAGGTTCTCCTTGATGCTCTTGATTTGGAAGCGGAGTTGGAGGAAGATGAGCAGCCGCTCGTTCCAACTTCGGTTGATGCCCTGAAGGTAGTAGGTCTCCTTTCATAAAGCAAAAATTGACGCTTTGTTAGAATCCTTTTGCTGGAGAGGCTGAAGATGAGGCCAATGAGGGTTTCTTTCATCAGATGTTGCGCCTACGGCATTCATGAAGCTGATATTTGGATCCATTGGCACCGTCTGAATATTGCTTTCGCCTGCAGCTATTACCTGTAGTACTTAATTCTGTTTGAAGCAGGAACGTTTAATATCAGCTAATCCCAATACTTGCAGCGTCAAGTACCCCAAAAAGTACGACTACTCAGCAGGAAGCACTTCTAAAACGCCCAGCGCATTGGCTTACAGGAGCATGACTGAAGATGCTTTTAGATTCCTCACTGAATTGAATGGTTAAACAATCTCTTCATTTCGTCTCGTGACCACAGCTGCAGCAGAACTTGCCAAAATTGGTTCAGAACCACACACTTGCAAGGAAAAGACATTGATGGAGGGCACTCATCTCAGCTTCTCCTTCCTTTACGACGCTTAGAAAAATGGGCATGCCCCTCAAAGACCTGTGCAAAAACAATCAGGTTAGAGAGCAATCTTTGAAGTCTCTTGGTGTTGCGGTATTTGCCAAGAAGAAACTCCCAGGCATGCAATTTTAGCAATTTTAGTTTTTCTAGCATTCTCCTGAACTTCATTACCAACAGTTGAAGAGAAAGAGAAAGCATCCGGTGGAACTTCTTCATCAACAAATGCGGGCTCTCTGGATAATTCCTCATTGGCAGAAGCTACTCCTGGATTCTCCGCTCACCCTTTCGAAGAATCAAGTACAGTTGGGAACTCTACACATGCACATACTCCAGCAACTTTTTCAAAGGCATTGACAACAGCTGATCTTGCATCTGCAACAGCCAGTAGTGCCACACAAGCCTCTACTCAGAATGTCCCTGAATTTCCCGCTTCTCTGAGTAGCACACACACTCCAGATGGTCCTCTCACATCATCCACCACAGCTGGCGGTCCGGGAAGCCTTACACAAGCCTCTATTCAAGAAGTTGCAGCTGACTCAACAGCTTTTGATACTTTGTCGCTTCAAGTTCCTGCTCCTCTGGGTGCCACACAAGCTACAGATGATCCCCTCTCAGCATCAATCTTGGTGGGCAGTTTTGATAGCTTGAGAGAGGCCTCTACTCAAGAAGTTGTGGACTCAATGACGCCGCCCCTTGAAGTTATTGCTCCTCTGAGTGGCCAACAAGCTCCAGCATCAACAACAGCCGGCAGTCTTGAAAGCGCTGCACAAACCTCCACTCAATGTTGTAGAGGGACTGGAAGCGGTGCTGGTTCTGTAGACAGGTGAGCTGATCGTTGTGGGCACTAGAGGGATTTTGGAGAGAATTCTTAAACTTTATTTCCAAACATGGAGCTTGCAACATGAGTTTCATGTGCCTCCAACACTCAAGAAGCTAACTATACAGACCATGTTAGGAATCACCCGTCTTATAGGGATATTTCTCTATAGTTCCGTAGCTTAGTGGTCATTACGCGCGACTCTCACGATGGAAACCCGGGTTCGATCCCCGCTAGTATCATTTTACTTTAAGTTTCTATTTTTGTATTTGTCATCTTTGATTTGTCACTTTACTAAGTTTTTCTGTTTCATTTTGTGATATCATTCTTGATTTCACATATTATTGTGCTATCACTCTTGCTATCACAATTTCTGTTTGATTTTCAGTTTTGAAATTCCAGAACTTGCATAAATAGCAAGCTTTCTGCTCTGAGTTTTAGTTCAGTTTCAATACATTCTGTGTTAGTTTTACAGTTTTGTAACTCTTTGTTCCGTCTCTCGTGACCTCAAGCCGTTATTGGACAAGCCCTCGTGCCCCCTAAGCCCTCGTGCCTTCAAGAACCCTTAAGTCTTTTATTGACTATCTGGTCCTAACATAGTATTGAAACTAAAATACAATAATGGCTGATACTCCTCCTGCTACCGCTCCTCGGAAATCTGTCGGTTTTGCCGCTACTTCTTCGGCCGCTGGTCCTTCAAACCCCGCCGCTGACCAATCTTTGCTCACTCGTCGCTCCGTTGCTCCCGACCTTGTCTCTCTCAAGAATGATTTTGATGAAGATAATGGATCTGAACAACAAACCAACAATGTCCTGGATGGAATTGACGAGGCCAGTCGCTACATGGAAGCCAACACGGATAATGAATTTGATGTGGCCACATCCATGGATGCTTTCCGTACGGATCTTTTGGCTCTTTCTCGTCTTGTCCGCAATCAATCTAGTCGTCTTGATAAAGTCATTGAAGCATTTGCTGCGTCATCAAAAGCCGATCGCAAAGTTCACCGTCAACGTTCAGTTAGCCCGGTTGGTAGTGCCTCGGACTCTGACGATCAGTCTGACTCGGGTTCCCGGTTCGAATCCTCGAAGTCTGACAAAATTTCTCTTCGTGTTGCCAAGCCTCCTGTTTTCAAGGGCCTTGCTACCGATGATTTTGATGATTTTATGCTCAAAGTCTATCTCAATTTTGACAATTCTGGACCCAAGGGTATCCTTTCCACCAAGTCCAAAATTGCTTTTGTGGTTTCCTACCTTGGTGGTAATGCTGCCAAGTGGTACATCAACCACGTTGCCAAGCCTGAGCTCCAGTTCAAAAGCTTTCAGGAATTTGCTGATGTCTTTGCCGCCTTCTTCGGCGAAGACCCACGTGTCGCTGAAGCAATTGCCAACGACAAAGCCAAGACCTTGACCCAGACTACTTCTTGTCAAGCCTACGCCCGTGATTTTCTACGTTGGATTGCTGGTACTCAACACAACGATTACACCAAGATGTTGATGTTCAAGCAAGGTCTCAAGCTTCACGTGATGAACTATATTGATGGTCTGGAACCTCAACCAACCAACCTCTCCATGCTCATGCGCAAGGCCATTGTCTTCGATGAGCGCGTGTTTGCTAACAACAAACGTTCTGGATCCTCCAAGGGTAACCAAGGTTCTGGTTCCAGCTCCCGTTCCAATAACCCAGGTGCTGCTTCCAAGCCCTCTGGGTCTGCTGATGTTGCCGCCGCTGATGTCAAGTCTGGCAAGCCTACTCACGAGGAACGTCAGCGCCGCAAGGATAAAGGTCTTTGCGCTTACTGTGGTCAAGACGGTTGCAAGGGTGCTTCTGACACCAAAGCTTGCCCCCTCTTGGTTGCAAAAAATGCTCGGAGCGCCCAGGGAAGGGGTGCTCAGGCGTAAATTCCCCGCCCAGTTTGGCGATGCAAACTGTCAACCTTTCCGTTCCCTCATCATCGGATTCCAAGATTGTGCTTCCATGTACACTTGTTGTCGGGGAAAAATTTTCTTCTTCTTCATCTCCAAACCTTACCAAGCCCCTTTCTTTGGGTGCCTTTGTGGATAGTGGGTGTTCGGCTTTCGGCCTTATTTCCTTAGATTTCGCTCTAAGAAATAAAATACCTGTTGTTCCTTCCTCCACTCTGTACAATGTTAATTTAGCAGATGGTTCGCGTTCTCGCTCCATTACTAAACAAACAGTACCTTTAATCTGTCAAATTGGTTCTCATACCGAAACGATGTCTCTTCTTGTCGCGGATATTTCTTGTCCGCTTATTTTAGGTCTTCCATGGCTTCGCCTTCACAACCCTCGCGTTAATTGGCGTCACATGTTGGTCACATTCTCCGATGGGGCTTGCCTGTCAGCTGACCACGTTCCCTCTGAGGCTTTTACCGCCTTGCCTTATTCCCCTCCAGACGATCCAGCTGTCAAGGATCTGGAGGTTTCTACCGCTTCTGTTTCAATCCCGACGGAAAATCCGCCAGCGAGTTCTACACCGGACGTTGAGTTGCTTAATACCACTGCGTTTTTTGGCATTGCCAAGAAACATGGGCTTACTATCTTTGCCGCTCGAATGGATGTCACTTCTTCTAAAGATGATGACACTCCCACCGTGTCAATTTCAGCTGTGATTAATACAAAGGACTATCAGGAGTCTGCTATCGTTTCTGACGATAGAGGAGTGCCTTTACGCTACAAGCAGTACTCGGACGTGTTTGCACCCAAGTCTGAGACTCCTCGGCCGCTTCCACCTCATCGCCCTTACGACTTGCCTATCGAGATCGTTAAGAATGAAGATGGAACTTCGGCAAAATTACCGCCGGCTGGGAAAATTTATCCACTGAGCCCAGCCGAAGAAAAAGTTCTCCAGGAATATCTTACTAATGCCTTGGCTAGAGGCTGGATATCTCCCTCTACCTCTCCGGTCGCCGCCCCTTGCTTCTTTGTCAAGAAACCAAATGGTGGTTTCCGTCTTTGCATTGACTATCGTGCCATCAACAACATTGTAGTCAAGAACAAGTTTCCGCTACCGCTGTTCACGGATCTTGCGGGAAAATTATCCAAGGCTAAAATTTTCACTCACTTGGATCTCCCAGACGCGTACCACTTACTAAGAATACGCTCTGGCGATGAATGGAAAACTGCATTTCGCTGCAAGTTTGGCCATTTCCAGTATAATGTGGTTAGTTTCGGTCTAACCAACGCCCCAGCTGCCTTCCAGTACTTCATGAATGACATTTTTTCGGATTTACTGGGCGTGTTTGTCATCGTTTATTTGGATGACATTCTAATCTTTTCCGAAGATGAAGAATTACACGAACGTCACGTCAAGGAAGTCTTGGAGCGCTTGCGGAAACACAACTTGGTAGTCAACCCTGCCAAATGTGCCTTCCATACCAGTTCTACGGAATTCCTGGGCCACATCTTCTCTGCCGATGGTGTCAAGATGGATCCTGCCAAGGTTGCTACCGTTTCCAGTTGGCCGGTACCTCAGTCTGTCAAAGACGTGCAAATTTTTCTAGGATTTGCAAATTTTTACCGCCAATTTATCACCGGCTACTCCGATATTGTGTTACCGCTTACCAGCCTAACGCGTAAGGAAGCCAAAATTGGACCCTTTCCATGGTCCGAAGCCGCGGCATCGGCTTTTGAAAAACTTAAACATGCCTTCTCCACCGCTCCGGTCCTGATTCACTTCGATCCCAGTCGCACCGTGTATGTGGAAACTGATTGCTCAGATTTTGCACTGGGCGCAATTTTATCCCAGTTCGGTTCGGATGGAAGGTTACATCCTGTTGCCTTTCACTCCCGCAAGTTAATTCCAGCGGAAATCAACTACGATACTCACGACAAGGAACTGCTTGCCATCGTAGACGCGTTCTACTGGTGCTGATACCGCAGACATCTACATTCGGGAAGTTTTTAGACTTCACGGTGCTTCCAGATCCATTGTATCCGATCGCGACCCGCGTTTTACTGGTGGTTTCTGGCAACGTTTTATGGAACTCCTAAACGTTAAACTTAACATTTCTACCGCTTTTCACCCTCAAACTGATGGATCTACTGAGGTCCTCAACCAAGTCATTGAGCAATACCTACGCGTTTACTGTAACTACCAGCAAGACGATTGGGTTTCCAAGTTACCGCTTTGCGAATTTGCCTACAACGATTCTTTGGTAACCACTACTGGTCATACACCATTCTTCGCAAACTCTGGTCACAATCCAATTTTTGACCCCTCTATCATTCGTGAATCCTCTGTTCCTGACGCTGAAGATCGCCTCGCGTCTATGAAAACTATTCTTGAAGACCTTCGTGCGAACTTAAAGTTTGCCCAGGAGGGTTACACCACACAAGCCAACAAATCTCGGTTACCAGTTCCGGAAATTAAACCCGGGGACTTGGTTTTCTTGGATCGCCGCAATATCAAGACTAATCGTCCTTCTCAAAAGATTGATGATAAGAAACTTGGTCCTTTTAAAGTCAAGCGCGTCATCAACCCAGTCGCTTTTGAGCTTGCCTTACCTTTAACCATGCGTATTCACCCAGTATTCCACGCGTCTTTGCTACATCCCAAAACTAAGAATATTGTCGCCGCGTTTACCCAACCTCCGCCTCCGCCAGTTATCGTGGACAACACTGAAGAATGGGAAGTTCAAGAAATCTTGGATTCTCGCGTTTTCTACAACAAACTTCAATATTTAGTCCACTGGATGGGTTATTCTAACTCTGACCGCTCTTGGGAGCCTGCTGCCAATGTTTCGGGTTCTGCTGAGTTGGTTTCTGAATTCCACGCCAAATATCCCGATAAGCCTGGTCCTGGTGCGATTGCTGCAAGTGTTCGCAATCGCAAGAAAAGAAGGGGATGATGTTAGGAATCACCCGTCTTATAGGGATATTTCTCTATAGTTCCGTAGCTTAGTGGTCATTACGCGCGACTCTCACGATGGAAACCCGGGTTCGATCCCCGCTAGTATCATTTTACTTTAAGTTTCTATTTTTGTATTTGTCATCTTTGATTTGTCACTTTACTAAGTTTTTCTGTTTCATTTTGTGATATCATTCTTGATTTCACATATTATTGTGCTATCACTCTTGCTATCACAATTTCTGTTTGATTTTCAGTTTTGAAATTCCAGAACTTGCATAAATAGCAAGCTTTCTGCTCTGAGTTTTAGTTCAGTTTCAATACATTCTGTGTTAGTTTTACAGTTTTGTAACTCTTTGTTCCGTCTCTCGTGACCTC
Organism: Obelidium mucronatum; assembly: GCA_025765595.1. Taxonomy (NCBI): domain Eukaryota; kingdom Fungi; phylum Chytridiomycota; class Chytridiomycetes; order Chytridiales; family Chytriomycetaceae; genus Obelidium; species Obelidium mucronatum. The sequence continues at coordinate 237,600 of JAIVFH010000031.1, forward strand.
AAGCCGTTATTGGACAAGCCCTCGTGCCCCCTAAGCCCTCGTGCCTTCAAGAACCCTTAAGTCTTTTATTGACTATCTGGTCCTAACATAAATGTTAGAAACTGATAAGGCCTCCAGTGAAACTCAACAAATAACATGAGTCGCATAGCCTATTGGCAATGTTGGGGCCTAGTAATCTGGAGGCACTAGGTTCGATCCCCGGTTTCGTCCGGTTTCATGACTCTTCAGGTTCGATTCCTAACAGTCGACTCATGTTAAACCTGCTGGCTGAGGACCCTGGGAAAGTCCTTGGTAAACAGTGGGGAACTCGTTCGAGGGTTCTAGGCGACTTATCAGTCTTCAACTAACACTTCCGGCCTGGGAAGGAAAGGCGAATGTTAGAAACTGATAAGGCCTCCAGTGAAACTCAACAAATAACATGAGTCGCATAGCCTATTGGCAATGTTGGGGCCTAGTAATCTGGAGGCACTAGGTTCGATCCCCGGTTTCGTCCGGTTTCATGACTCTTCAGGTTCGATTCCTAACAGACCATAATACATTGCCACTTGAAGATACCACTCCTTTGATTGGCACACAAGCTTCCACTCTGTCTTTCAATATACCCTCCGGTCCTCCAGTTGATCCACCAACTGCTGTTCACGTGTCCATTCCAGCAAAATCAGCAAAAATTCCCAAAGCTGCCACAGGCAGTGTTCTTGGCCCAAGTTCTGGAAGTTCTCTTGGTGAGAAACGGAAACATGCTGCGCCTGCTGGCAAAAACCAATTGTTAGACAAAAAAGCCAAACAGACCCAGTTTTGAGATGCTGCTGTTCACCCTGGCAAAAACCAATTGTTAGACCAAAAATCCGAACAAACCCAAGCAAAGTTTTGAGATGCTGCTGTTCTGAAAACATGGACTCTGCGCACTATGGAGACCATCTTTATCCATGACAGGACAGTGAAGATGATGTTGTCATTGTTGAGTCTGTGTCAACCCGCATTGTTGGGGAGCAAGTACCAGCCGCTTGTTGAGCATATTATTCTTACTTCTGATTTCTGGCGCTCTCTGATTTGACCAAAGAGGAATCACGGGAAATAAGGCGCATCATCAAAGAATGAGAGACATGGATGAAAGAAATTCTCAATGAATTACTGAAGCTTGTTCTTGGTGCTGACCATTGTTTGAAGTTTCAATGCTCTGGCAAAGCCATTCTCATTGGACTGCCTGGCTCAACCACTGACCAATCCCTCCACTGTGATTCCACAAATACCTTGGTAATTTCTATGCTGCAATCCTTAACGCCATCAGAGCTTGGAACTCGACATTTGTTGGTTGGGTATCCAATTGTGAATGGATAAGACTGGCGTTTCTTTGTTTTGGGGACTCATAGAATTCAAACTCCAGACAAGAAGTCTCGCTTATGGCACAGAATCACATTCTTGAAGACAATAATGGAGGAGGTATTGCTTATGGATCTGATGATACTGTATTACCTGAATACAGAGACTGTGTGTTTCCATTTTTGGCGCTCTTGGGCCTTTTGCACAAGAAGCCTGAAAAAATTTAAGGATCCTTGTTTGGTATGGAGTTCACACTGAGTGCCAGAAGTAATCAGCTTTCTATTCAGAAAACCAGCTCTTAGGTGTGGATCTCATTACTCTGTTTTTGGGGAGTCACATCCATGGTGGACGAGGAGTTCCTCCGGAATGGACCTCTGTTCCAAAGCCTGAACACATGAAATTGCCTGCTGGTCTAAATAGTGCTGAATTGACCAATGATACGGACGTTAAAGTTGTCAAGATTGTAGAAAAAATCTTTATTAAAGTGGCCCCTGTTTCAAAGTTGCAAAAGATGGATTTTGAAGACCAAGTGCGCAACATTCATGTGGCTCAACTCCTGTTTGGTTTTCACAGTCATATGTACTTGTACTGTCATGCAGTTTTATTCTGCCACAAAGATTCACCACGAAATATGCATCACTTGAGCACTGACATGATGGAGAAAGCGGTGGTTAAGTTTATAGATGAGGCCAAAAGCGTGGTCTGGAGGTTCCATCTGCTGCTGCATACGAGTTTCTGGCTGGTCAATTTGTTGAAATAGTTGGAAATCTCGAAGAGTAGAGGAAAGCTGTTTGTGAAGAGTCGGGGACACACTTCTTTGGCAGTGGAGGCAAAGCTAAATGAGCTAGCTGATTTTCTTTTTTGCCAAAAGACTTCCATGCAGCATTTTTTTCACTATAAAGATTTGGCAAGATACATGACATCTCATTTTTTTTAAAGGTCAGAGATTTAAATGCCCTTTGGCAATTCTTTTTTTTATTTTTTCAAAAACACCAAAAGTAAAAATGAGCCACCAGTCACACGTAACTGTCGTCAGAGAAAACGGCCAGCCCACTGCAATCACTCTGGAAACAAATGGGCGCAAAACCAAATACTCCTTCTATCCAGTGAGTTTTGCTGATCGATAGATGTAGCACACACTGACCATGCGCAGTGCGAACATGGCGTCTTCCGAAGGACATTTGACAGTGGCTCAGTTATGGGATTTAAGCCGTGACAACTGGAGCGCAGGCATGTACGGAGCTTGAGGAGTTTAAGGATCAGTTGTTGCCAGATATTGGTCATCTCCATTTTGGGATCTCAAAAACGTCCAGAATGAAATATTGCTCAACAGCCTGCAAGAACAAGAAATCATATCTTCAAAGTTTGTTGGCCTGTTTTGTATAAGTTCATCTGACTGTCAGGTTAAGAAAAGCAAGGAAAAATCTGATGAAACTGCCGTTGTTGCTTCAACTCCCTCAAATGCACCTGCCATCAGAAACAGCCCATGCTCAACAAAGTGCAGAAATAGTGAATGGTATGCAACAGAGAGTAGGAGCTGTGAATGGTATGCTGCCACCAACTGTATTTTCAACATATCCAACATTTATAACTGACAATTGAAAGAAACTGCTGTTATTACTTCAACTCTCTCAAATGCACCACCACAAGAAACAGCACATTCTCAACAAATTCCAGAAGCAGTTAATGGTATGATGCTCCTGTATTTCAACATATCCAGTACTAGCCATATAGAATCTCCTCAGCAAAATACATCATCACTGGAGTCCCAAACACAACAGCTCGTCCATGTTCCAGAAGCATCCATTGATTCTGCCCTTGTCATGCCTACCTCAGATCAGTCACTCAAAAAAAATGAGATAATTATGGCAACAGAGCCTCTGTTGGCAGTGACGCCACCTGATCAGAGTTCTGCTGCACCACACAAATCTGCTGGGCCACACAACTTTAGTGAATTTAAAAACATTATCCTGGACCGCTTCAAAAGACAAGATCTGGCCATGGAAGATAAATGGGCACTGAATAGTGCAAATTCAGAAGTTGCACGTTTGACTGAAGAACTGGCAAAGGTTCAAAGTGAACTATTGCAAAGTCACTTCAAGTTGAAAAGAGACACTGATTCTGCGTTCATACGATTTGCTAGTGGTGTTGAAAGCAGGTTGGCTGAAGTGGAAAAGACTTACAAAGGTTTGACTCCGAGAATTTATTTACTGTAAATATAATTGCATAACATGAAAGCAGAAGATGGACTATGACTTTGGTAAGATGTCAAGGGTTGCCAAAGGTCGACCAATCTTATTCCTGGTCCTTGCTATCTTTGCAGTGTGGAAACTGTAGATACATGTGTTTGCGGGAGATTTTATGCATACATTTTGTTGACATGGGGAAGAAGGAAAAAAAACTGGGTAGCACTTGGGTTTTTAGTAGAGCAAAGGGGCGGGATGTGTAGGTGTGCAGAGCTCTGATTAAGATTCAAGAATTGTCAGCGGGGTTTGAAATAAATTAAAAAATAAAAACAAGAAAAGCTGCGCATCTAAAGCCAACAACTAGCAAATCCAAACAGCAGCCCCTAACTAGAAAACCAAAAAATTCAAATAAGATGAATGGCAGTATCCTCAACAATCTTAGAGATTTGGACGGTGAGCCAAAATTTGGGGTTAGAAACACTACTAACTTGGAATCAGGTTTTGACAGCCACGTGGATTTTGATCCAGAGTCGAATGGTAGTACCTCATAGAGGTGAGCCAAAAGGCATATCTATGAAATACTAACAAGTAATCAGATTTTGGCAGTTACATGGATATTGATTCAGACCCTGGTGAGTCAAACTTGTGTGACTTCAAATAAATGCTGAATAACTACAGATATGCTGGACAGTCTCGTGGTAAGTACCTAAAATCAGTTGCAAGCAGCCAACCAACAACAAAACAATGCAGTTGTAAGTGGCGATGTTGCAAACTCAGGCAGCTATTCCCCAAACAGAAACAGACATACAGGGTCACCCAGTCCATCAATTGAAGAAGGATACACTTACAACGCTGGAGACAACATGACCGGTATGCACTATCGCATCTTTCCAATATCCTAAGACATTGTTTCCAGACTATACGTTAGCTGCAACTTCTGGGCCTCCAAGTGTCTTGTTCATAAATCATCAGTATTATCAAAGTCAAAGTGACAGATTTCAAGACTTGGCTGTGTCACTTGGCTGTGTCATTGCCTGATAATGGGACCATTTAAAAACCACAACTGTTGGAACACTGTTAGCAGAACTCTATGATTCCGATTGGAGAGATCAAGAAATTAGTGAATTAGTGGACACAGCATCAACAGTAAACCCCACACAATCCTTTGAAACCAGTGTTGAGATTTAGGAATTGTACCAACTGCCAACAATAAATACTTATCAAATTTGGCCATGGAGCACCCTCAACATAAGATGAAAACATTCGCCATGGAGCACCCTCAACATAAGATGAAAACATTCGCCATGGAGCACCCTCAACATAAGATGAAAACATTCTTTGCTATCCTCATCAAGAAAGTACCATGTTTGCTCAAGTTTACAACTGCAGAGAGCATAAGAATGGATATGGAACATCAGGCTGATATCGATTCCTGTTTTTCTTACCACACAGATTTTAAAAAAGTGACTGGCAAGGGTACAATCAATATTCTGCCAAAATCAGACTTCAAGTTTCAAATGCAAAAGCAGGTGTGGATCTCATTTATTTATACAAGGAGTTCATTTTAGTTGGATGTCCCTGTTTCTGCAGTACAAAATAGATTATCTACCACATGGGATCTAGGATCATTCTGTAATATTCAAATTGCTCAATCTGAGAGATCCAGGACATATGTATGTTTCTCCAACAACATGACTGAATATCATGCCGATCAAGAGTACATATACAACAACTTTGTATATGAGCCTCTCAAACATGTGATGCCTGCGGCCAATTTGCAAAGAGTCACCCATGATGCAAGGGGTTATTTCCTTCATTTCCAGTTGACACCTCACTTTTGGAGGGTTGCTAATGACCCAACTGGACGTGGACTCTTGGGCAAGGAGTTTTTTTTGCAACCATCTATCAAGGTGTGAAGGACAGCTATTCAAGCAATTGTGGCCCAGATTTGAATTGCATTCAAAGAAATCCTATGTATAAGAGAAAACACTCTGAACTTGGTATTTCCACTATACCACAAATTGGTTTCCACATTGTAGATGGGGGATTCACTTTTGTATGTGAAAATGCAGTCAGTGGAAAGGGATTGGTACTATTTGCCAATTTAAATAACCTTGCCAGGGTCCTTGGACCATTCTTCAACTTGCTTTCATTGTTTAATCCAAGAAAAAAGTTAGTGTTGTTCATGATAATAGCACTTCGGAAGGTTTTTGCTTGGTAATAGCTGAGTTTGATTGAATCAACATCGGCTTTACCTGCCCGTCCTGCGATACCAGTTGTATTTCAACGGCAAGTGTTTTAATAAAGTACTATTGTATGTGGGTATTATTACTGGAGAAATAAAAAGAATTGGCCACACCTGTTCAACGAAGTTGTTCCCAAACACTGCACGACCAATAAACAAAACAACAGACATATCATCACTTTCAGAAGCAAGCTCATCATAAAGTGTCAGAAAGTTTTGACATACGATCAATAGGTCCAGCACAGATGTATATGAAAGACCATCAAAATGAGAGTTCCGGCATGGCCAAACCTATCTAAAATCTGCTTCTCCATACCCTTTACAAATTGTATGTGCTCCAAGTTTGAGATACCACATTCATCAATAGCTCTATACAAGCTGCTAACATCCTCCAGAAACTCGGCTCCTGTAACATTTCCCTCTGTAGCAAGATATTGACAGGTTGTCTCACTAAATGCTTTCTTTCCCAGTTCCGCATTCTGCGTATCTTGTCAAAACCACAATGCATCAAGGATATCCTCAAAGGAAGAGCCAATTCCTTTGTATTTACTGGCACATATTCCCTTTGCAAGGTTCTTTGGAATCAAGTGATCATAATCTGAATTGATGAGGAGAGTCTTGGAATCATCAAGAGGGTGGGGTAATGGGTGGTAGATGTCAACGTTCAAGGATGTTTGAGACTTGAGGTGTTGACAGTTGATAGCCAAATGGCATGTCGTACATGAAAGAGAACAGATGACAAGACTTTCGACATAGGTGCCATGGTCAAATGGGACAACTTTGGTGTATAGCAGATTGAAGAACTCTCCACAGCCCAACCAATTCCTGATCTTCAGAGTAATGAGAGTCCCTTGGTTGTTGCTCTTCTTGTTTGCAGTTATAAAACTCAATTGTGACTTCGACCAATGATTGACAATCCTCGGAATATTTCTCCCAGAGTTTCACAATAGTTGGTAACAACTTAGGCTGATTATTTTCAGAAAAGAAGAGAGAAGGTTCCAAGTGCAATACAATAGATTCAGCCAAAATATAAAGATCTGATGAATGATAATTCAAATTACTTGAATGAGCAAATTACTTGAATGAGCCTGGGCAAGAAGCTGGCGGACAAATTCCACCGCAATGGATGGTAACAACACAAACGCTTTTGGCCCATCAATAAGTGATCAAGATTGACGAAGCCAAACAATTGCTTCAGCATTTAAAACTGGAGGAGGTAGTTGATGAACAAGTTGTCATGTTGACAGGTACTCCGCCATAGTGACTGTAATGGCATTGGCTTGACAGAGGGATTGGGCAATTCCCTTTTCCCCTCCAGCAAATCAGAGATTTTGAGCTTTGTAACTTGATGCAAAGAGTGGTACAGAGTATATTGGCTGTCTCTAAAAGGGTTCCCAATCAAGCTGAAGAATTCATCATCGGTTGTGAAAGAAGGAACAAGCAATTTTGGCTCCTTCTCGTGAATTTGCTGCCCAAGACTGCAAGCATGTTGAAATATAGGACCTTTGGGACCTGAGCCGGAAATGGCACAAATTGATGCGGTGGAGTTCTTGCCAGACATTGAATCTCCAACAACAAAAGCAGCAACTTGATCAGCAGCACAAATATTGATTGTCTTCCAATTGAGTTCAAGAAGGCTGACTTGATTCACAACAAAAATGAGTAGCTCTCGCCAAACAGGCTCTTGGAACCCATGCTTTCATCTGGCCACATCATCGATAAAGTAGGAATTGTCCCGACAAACATATCCGCAAAGTATAATTTCCTCAAGAGACTCTTCCAATAAAACCAAAAGAACAACAACAAGACCAAGCAACTGCGTTGTTTTCTTGTGCAAATTGAATAGAGTTGTGTGCCTGAATTCCAAAGGTTTCAAGGACTGCAATTTTGATGCATTGACAACTCCATTTGCAGTGCAAGAAGTACCTCTTCTTAGCCTGAAGCCAACCAAAAACAAAATTCAGGCCTGCATTTGAATTTGGCACATTGAGAGGATTCTACACGTCATTGATTCTTGAGGCCTGAAGCCTTTGAATATGCTCTCAGATCGAAGCCGCCTGAAGCTCGAATCAATTCAGTGTACTTGGGAAGCAGACTTGTGTATTTTGAGAAATTGTGGGTATTTGGTAAACTTCCAAAAACCTGTAATCAATATTTATTCACATGGTTTAATGCATTGGGCAATTCAATCAGAGGAAAGAAGGGCACGTTGGGTGAGCAAAGAAAAATAGCACAATTGCTGAGACCCTCGCGAAATAAAGCAAAATGAGTCTAATAAAGCTTATGTGCACTAACCAGGTCCAGGTTCACATTGCCTAGCTTCAGCAACAAACACCTTGCAAACTGCACCTCCTCTTGACAACTCCCACCCCCCAAGAACAGTGATAACAGCTTCCCAGAGATCCAATTTATTGCATATGCTCTTTACTCCTGCTCTGGTTGCAACAAGACAGTCTGTATGATGGACCTCAACACTCATCAGATCCTTGACTGCAGGCTCCCTGCCCAGTTGTTTGCATTCAAAGAAAGCTCCAAACTTGTTGAGACTGAAAACTAGTTCATCGGTTGCATTCAGTCTATAGCTGGTGAGTTTTTCCAATGATTGAATATTTAATCATCCTGGAGGCGTTGTGCTTGGGAGATTGAGGATGCCTTTTGGAGGGACTGTGATGGTGGTATTGTGAATCCCTTTTCCAAGATATCTTGAAGGACCTGTCCATCATGAGCAGAGCCCTCCCATCTCTCATGAATATGCTGGTACATCATATCAAATCGGCAGGCTCCAATCACGTTTTTAGAGAGTCCTCCACCATTTTGATCTCTGTAAGGGGCACTCTCAGTTTCACCAACAATGGCATGGATGTGGGTTCCATCAAATGCCCCAACACATCCATCAAAATAACGGGAAAATTCACTATCACTTGAGATCTCTTCTGGAATAGAGCATCCTTCTTGCAGTACCTTCATAAAGCGTGGTGCTAACTCCAACAATGCAGCCAAGCACTACACCCCCAGAGGAAAAAAATGTTTTAAAATATTTTTGAAACATTTTAAAATAATTAGGGTGGAATTTTGTAAAATGACGCCAACAAGCGCATTTTGGGAGATTTTTGGGAAATATTTCAAAATATTTTCAAAATAATTTAAAAGAAATAAAAAAATATTTTAAAATGTTACAAAAAATAATTTAAAATAATTCGAGGGAATATATTTAATTATTTCCAAAAAAATCACAACAAATATTTAGAGTAAAGTAAATTGAAAGATTATTAAAAAAATCTCAACAAAGATTCAGAGTAAAATAAAGGGAAAGATTTATCTAAGAATCTTTCAAAACAAAAAAACCAAAACATTCTAGAATATTGGTTGGTAAAATATTTTAAAGAGTGCAAGAGATATTAAAAAAAAAATTATTTTATTCAACATCTTCATCATTCAGTTCCGCAACAACATGAGATGAATCTTGCAATTCCTCGGGATCGTTTCCAGTCTCATCGCCGCCTTCTTGTTGGCTTTGAGAGGCTTGATCTTCAGCAGGTGTCGAATGAGCGGCATCAGCTTGACGGAATCCAAGGGTCTTGTACCAGTCATTCAGCATCTCCTCTTGCTCAGTTTTGTCCAGGGATCGAGAATAATCAAAGAAAATAGTGGCATAGCTCCAGAAGTCTCCTTCAAACTTCTTTCCAGTCACCGGATTTCCGTTTTTGAAGTATTTTGTGAAAAAAAACCTAGAAACATGTAAATTAACAACATAAACAACAAATACTCACCAAAGACACAACTTGTTTCTCCAGAGTCTCCTCAGAACTCAAGAATTGAGATCCAAATTTGTGTCTTGGATCATCTTCAAAGAGTTCCTTCTTCGCTTCGTCAAGGTCGAACGTTCTTCCAGCAAGAGATTGTAACTATTTAATCCTCAGCCGGGCAGGAACAGGAATAAGCAACTCTTCTTTGTTTGACTAAAAATAAATTAAGTGGGGTTAGAAAATATTTCAAAATATTTTTGAGCCAAAAAAGAAAAAAACCAAGTACTTTACCTCAAGCCAGTCAATGCACAGCTCCACGATGTTCTGGACAGGCACTTGTGGAACATCCAAATCTTTGAAGATTTTCTCGCTCGGCTTTGTGGAGATGAATGAGATTTCACTGAGGTGCATGTAAACAAAGACGCTGATCCATTTTGAAGCTTTTTCCTAATTAATGGGGTTAGCGCCAGTGTATCAATTTTGAAAATTAACAAACAAAAACAAAAACAAACTGTCCAGAGAGCTTCAAAATTGGCTTGTGATGAATTGTCGCTCTGGAGCATGGCTAGGGACAGGATGGCAGTTGATTTCTGGCTGTCTGTCAACTGTGCGAGATGAGAGAAAAGAGCAAAAATAAAAATAAAAATAAACAAAGAGAAGAGTGGTACCTTATGGAGCTTCTGGACCATCGCTTTCTTGGATGACTGAAGGCCAGTGCTTGGATGATGGCATCCACATCCTGTTCCGTTGAAGCTGGTGTCTTCCTCTTTTCACCCTGAGTGGGGACACCCAAAGAGCGCACTGATGTAGCAGGAGATAAGGGAAGACTGTTGGAGGAGGAGGAAGGCGCTGGAGTTGTTGGAGTGTTGGTGATGGATGGGAGGGAGGAGAGGGAGAACTTCGGTGGCATTTTGGTGAAAAAATATTTAAGTGAAAAAAAACGCAAGCAAAAAATAAAAAAAAAAGCCGAAGCTAAAACACAACCATAAAGCACCCTCATAAAGCACCTTGGTAAGCCCTTTTGGAGCACCTGTTACACGGTGTTCTAACATCAGTGTCACACAAGAAGAAAATGCAGGTTTGGGGTGAAATCAAAGGTGGATGGAGATGCAATGTTTGTCAAGTGATCTTGGCCAATCTTCCACCTTCCATGCAACAAAGACATGAAGCTTCGCAAAAACATACAAGTCAACTTCCAAGTTTTCTCCGTGCCAACGTCATCCACAAAACGGAAAAAGGTATATTATTAATTTATTAATTTAATCAATTTTTTACCAGTTCGAGCAACATCAATATTCTAAGACGATGCCGTACTAGAGAGCCGTGATAGTGTTGAGCAAGATGATAGTCCTGATCCAGATTATTCAGACAAACCCGATTTTTCCATCACTGAGAACAGACAACGTGCCGAGTCCCACGCTGCATGTGCAGAATCACATGCCAATTCAAAAACTGATACACATGCTAATTCCCACGAGGACTCTCTAGCTGGTTCACAGGCTGATTCAAGTGATGATTCACATATTGGTTCCCTGACTGCTTCAGAACCTGATTTAAATGCAGATACAGATGACGAATTTAGCTCAGATTCAGAGTTCAGTGTCAATCATAATAGTCAGCGTCAATCAGAAGATGAGGAGGAAGAATTGGAAGATGCTGATTTCATTCTCGAGACTCGAGATTCCGCATATTCAGGCTGGAATCATCTGAACACTGAAAATTGGTCGCGCGGAAAATTTTTTCCATTCGGATCACTTCACGAATTTAAACTTTCAAAGCTTTTTTCACGCACAAGATCTGTCATGTACTCTAGGGATCAGGAAACTGAAATTCTTGACGTGTTTCGTACAGTTGTGCCTGATTTACCTCCCCACAACCGCATTCTGAGTCTTCGATCCACTGTGCGGGAATTATTAAATGTCCATCCTAGAGAGTGGAAATTGTCGCCGACTGTTTCTGTCTTCTATATTCCTATTGCTACGTCTATTCGATTGGTTTTCGGCAATCCTCGAATTCGTGCAAAATTGAACGTTATTCTGGTTGAAAAGGAAACTCAATCTGAACTTTGGGAAAGCTCTCGTTGGAAGGAAAGTATTCAAACGCCCATGGTTCAAATCATTCAAAACAATGAACCACTTCATATATTCATTGACGAAGTCTATTTTATCAAAGAAATAGAAGGATTTTTACCTTTCACATTTGTAAAAGATGAAAATGGCAGTTTATTTGCTATTGGATTTTCTGTTTTATTTGATTTAGATTCGGAATTTTGGTTAATTTCTGCTGATGTTAAAAAAGCTCCTGTGGAAGAATTAAAACACTGGTTCATGTGTCCCATAGGGACAAAAATATTGTGGGAGACAGAAAATGGTAAAGACGCTGAATTGGAAACATCCATAAGGAACGGTTCCAAACTTCGAGAAAAGGCTGCTGGAAAACGAGTATTTGTAGCTCCGATTTGTTTATTCAATGATGACACAAGTGGAAACGTTTCAAAGAAGTGGAACAAATATGAGTTGCTGGAGTTTACACTCGCTGGACTGCCTTTTCATGATATTCAGCAGCTGAATAATATCAACTGGATTTTCGTGAATTTGTTCAGGTTGCTCCATTTGTGCTTGCAAACCTTGTTAATCGTGCAGAACTTGAAATGTGGAGATGGATGTCCTTTTTCACATCAACTTTGTATTGCTCTCATGTTGATAAGAATTCTGCGGCCAGTGTCAATGCCGTCTTGGATCAATTTATTCTTGCAGCGGCAAAGACAAAGCACTTTGAAGGCCTAGTTCGCCCAAAACTTCATTTATTGCGACATGCCCCATACTTCATTGAACGATATGGACCATTACGAAATGTAGCAAGTGAAAATTTTGAAGGAAACAACAAAGTAGTTCGTAATGCTGTCATTCACTCAAATCGCCACAATACTTCAAAAGATGTTGCTGTGACTTTTGCAACTGACCTTTGCCTTTGTTATCTTAGTGACGGAGGGTACTATAAACTGGCCAATACATACCATCAAAATCCACACTTGATAGGTCCAGTATTCAAAGCCACGCATTCCAAAAAATTTAAAGTTCAAGATTTTATTACTGCAAAAGTTGATGGGGTCTCTTGTATATTCCGTGTGACATCAGTAAATCTTGAAAATGTCGACACAATTGAAACTCTTCAATACACTATCACTCAGCAGTCCCACTTGGGTTGTCCTAAAATTCATAAGTCTTCAACACAGACAAAGGTGTCAATCGAATCAGCAGAGTTAGTAAATGTCCAACACTTTTGCAACTTAAATTATTTTTCTTCTTTAAATGTTTTAAAATCTTAAAAAAATGTTCTCAAATATTTTAAAGTCAAAAATATTTGAAAACATTTTTTTCCTCCGGGGGTGTAGTGGAAGCACTTGGGAATGGTCTCTCCAGATCTTTGGAAGCGTTCCTGTGTGTCTCGGGTGGCAAACATCCTGTTTGTGCCATCAAGAAGAAAGACCACTACAACTCCAAGTTACAACAAGGAGAGTCATAACAACAAAAGCAATTTACTCAAATGTTTCAACATCCATTAACAAGTTCTCATTTGCACCAGCAAACCATAACAACGTGCTTGGTTTGGAATAATACTGACTCCCGAACACACTGGAAAGTTTGCTGTGACCATTTTGGGCAGTGCTCTCTCAATTCCGACATTAGATCAAAAGATCTCAAGTGGATCACAGGTGTTGCCTGATTGGAGTGATATTGAAGAAACAAACATACACACGCATTTTGCATCATTTTGATTGGGCTACCTGTTTGAATTCCAGATGGCCTTATTGAGTGATTTCTTGTATGTTGGACTTACCAAAAAAAGTACCTGCTAAATAAAGTCAGTGCCAGACTGTCAACAGCTGCACATCACTTGGTTCAATCCCATTTTGATTACTTTATTCAAAAAATTACTCCAGCTTGACAACCCTCTTCAACCGTCTCTCTTCAGTATCATATGCATACAACTTGGTGTGGCATTCCCCAATCAACTGCGCCAAGAAATTCACACGCCCTGTCAATTCACCACTAGACCACAATCCCATACGATCAGTTGCAATTTGGCCCGTCAAAGTTGCCAGCTCCTTTTCATACTGCGCCACCTTTACCAATTCATCACCCATCAAGACCTTGACTGTTTTGAGTCCCATAATTGCAGCGTACTTCTTGTCATTCAAAAGACGTGTGAATGCAGTTTTGTGAACAGGTCTGCCAGCTCTGATGGTGTATGGACGACCTGTGTACAAATATAAGGAATGGAGAAGAGGAAAAAACGTTAAAAAAGAAAAAAAATCCTACCTTCTTGCAACCCAACACTGATCAATCCCGCCCGTTCAATAGCCTGAATTGGACTCTCATCGCCCCTTAAACAGAGGGTGGAATCTCAAATCATCATACGAGACTTCATCATACTTTGTAAGCAACTGAATAATCTTCCACATTTGCACAGCATTCCAATCCTTCTTTCCAGCAACATCACCACCTGCAGACAACCCAACGTCTTCAAATAATCCAATCTTGCGGATTTCCGTCTCGGTTCTCACCACAATGTCATTGAATGCTTTCCTAACGGCGGCTGTCAATTCTTCAGGCGTTGCACTAGCAGCGTCGCTCAAGTCGACTTGGTGTTCCCCACTGCGGTTCAGTCGGAGCTTTTTGAGCAGCGATGTATCGCCGGCTACAACTGCTCGATGGCGTTGAGCCTTCAAGGCGGCTTTGGTTTTTTGCATGAGTTGCTCAAGATCACTCAAACGCCCTCCTAACGCTCGAATGTACTCTTCAAGCTCAGTTGGGAGTTTCTGTGTTGGTTGGAGACCGAGGCGGCGGTAGGCATACGTAATGGAGGAGTTGTAAGATGCATCGGCCAATGTAATTGTATCAACAGTTCTGCTTGGAATAGCTTGAGGTTTTTTTTGTTTTGTTTTAGCAAATTCGGAGTAAAAAGGCCAATTGAAACCAACCTCTTCCCAAAAACTTGACAGCTGCTGGATTGTCACTCAAGAAAACAACTTGAGCAATGTGGAGTTCCGTGAGAGAAGCAGCCCATTCGGCAGCCATTTCATAAACAAACGCTTGTTTTGCCTTTTCGTTTGACAAGAACCCTTCAATCACAACAATCGGATATTGAATCTCTGGAACAGAAGCGAGAATATTTTCAGCATCGGAAATTTCATTCAAGCTGGCAGCACGCGAGTGGGTCAAGTGATGGTGGTTGTCAACTGCAGATTCGTTCCTAACGACTTGAGAGGACCGTAATGCTGTTCATTGCGATAGTCGCAATTTCAAAGATCTTGCGCACTTGCGACTCTACAGTAGATGAAAATCCTGTGGACAAAGTAGAGCCCGTATTTCAGCTTTTTTTGTTGTTGCATGATACAGAATACCACTGACCTGCTTTCACCCCAGTTCCAGCAGTTACTAAGGTATCCAACACAGCACCAGAGCTTACAGTCCAGTTGAACATTGGGAAACAACCGATTTGCGATGCCAAACGATTCAGCATAACATGGTCTGGTTGATTAATGAGGTCATCCAAATTAATTCTCAAAACGTAAGGCTCCGTCTTTGTGCATTTTTCAATCAAATCGCCAGAACGAGTTCCCTTAGGTCCATGAATCAACATGGCAGTTTCTACAAAGGGGTATTAAAACAAACAGGAAAAAAAAATATATAAACATAAACATGTATCAAAACGAGAAACAAATAAATAAGACAAAATACCTGGTGTATCTTTCAAATACATCATCAACTTTGCTTCATGTTCCTTTCTCTCCAACAACGCATCCGAAATACCATTTGCCTCGTCATCTTGGCCCTGTTCAGACTTTGGCAACTCGCCGTAGACAAGGTTCATCACAGAGTCCTTGACGAATTCAATAACATCATGAAGGCGTGACGAATACTTTTGGACACTGAAGCGCTCGGTAATCGTGTTTGTAACAAAGAAGACTCTCATTGGGTCAAAGATGAGGAACGAAATGAAAGCCAAAATAGCCAAAATGATTGGGAACTATTTTTGATGGAAGAAAACAACAATGTTTTTTAAAAAAAATTAAAAAACATGACCCGAAAGAAAGAGAAAAGATGTTTACACTGATTCTGGGATGATCGCGCACAAAGTTGAAGATCACATTCCGTGGAAGAGCGGGTTCGTAGGATACAAACACAGTAGTTCCATCAATCGTTTTTCCATTCATACAGACTCTTGCAGAAGTAGCCGCGCGAGAACTCAAGAATTGAATGTGTCCGACTTTTGGAGAGTCCTTGGCTGCGCCGGGTTGGACAACGACAGAATCAATCTTTCCAAATCCTCTGAATTCATTGTAGAGTTGTTCGATTGGGAGTTCTGGGCCCTTGAAGGTCAAATTGATGCTATCAAAAAAAAAAATGATAAAAAGAGTAAGCACGAAAAAAAAAAAAATGTGGATTCAATGGGTGCAAAAAAAAAAGCTCACCGAGATGAAGGGATGCTCGATCGAAGATCTTCGATCCATGGTACTCCTTCGACAGGATGCGCTTTTAACTTTGTTCCCAGAGTCAAGAGTGATCGCAATCCAGACTTCCCGTCAACATACTTATCGATCGTTTCAAATGCTTCCTTCTTGTCTCCTTCGTACAAGAAACGGACTAATAGACCTCCTTCCTAAAAGAAAAAAAGAAAGAAAAAAAGAAAAGAATCAGTTAAAAAGAAAAATAAAGCAGTTGTGGCAAACCTTAATTGATGAGACTGAATTCAAGTAAGTGAAGCGACCCTTGAATTCTTCTGCGGGAGGGATCATAATTTTCTTGGCATCTTCCTTCAATTGGTTGGCGTAAAACCGGGCGTAGACATGACGTGGGTCCCACCTTGAATTAGGTTGTTCAACCACCAACCACAAAAGACACACCTTTTAAAAAAAAAAAGTGGTACCTCGACAGCTTAACTGGGAACACTCCCTCGAACCAAATAGCCAATGGTGTTCCCTTTGGAGGAGCTTCAGTTGCAGTGATTGTCGAGGCAGAAGGACTGGCCACACTTGTGTTAGACGCCAGCCTTCGATCAACCTTCAACTTTGTTGTAGCGTATGCGCCGCTCGTTGAAGACAAACGAAACGGCAGAACACTTCCGAGTGCATTGAATTGATGTGCTGTGGTGAACTTGAGCTGGTGTTGGAGACCCAGCGGCCTTATGAGCAGTGCGATATTTCGCATAAAGAAAATTTGAGCATTTCCTTGCCACGTTGTTCCTCATTATAACCCTTCCGATAAATGGCTTTTTATTTCAAATCCACATATTTGGACAATGAGTCAGTTCCATTTGTTGGAATGGAGCTTTTCAATCGCAATAATGTCGATAGCAAGCCGTGAATCTCAACGTTTTTGAATGCGGGGATCTCTTCCGGAATCGTCTTGAATGCCGGACCGCCTGCCAAGAATATAGCTCGCATATCTGGATGAGAATTGTTATAGCCATGCATTCCCTTGATATCGAAGGGCTTGCTCAAAACTCCTTGCACGCGTTTAGAGACTGCCCAACCCTAATCCATTTAAAACATCAGAGTTGGCCTATCTTTTGGAGGGAGGTTTAAGAATCAATCAAAGGAAAGAAACTCACGGGTTCAGGAAGAACGACAATCGGGCCAATTCTCTCATTTCCACGATACTCAAATTCCGCAGGACAATCATCCCGTTTCCACACTTGCCAGTTCCCACTCGTCAGACTTGCCTGTTTCCAATGATGAAACAATTCATTGAGATCTTCTCCTTCGTTTGGGTAAACGTGAACGACAACGTCATCCACAATAGAAAACCTCGCGCTATCCACAAAATCATCCAAAAACACAAACTTCTCACGCGTATTTCCAAGCCCCATCCCGTGATCCGAAACAACCACGACATTCACAACATCCCACCAATTCCTACCACTCAAGCCTTCAACTCCTTTCAGGAGCCGCAAGATGCTAGCATCCAAATCCTTCAGCTCCTTTTCCACTTGTTTCGATTCAGGACCGTACATGTGGCCTGCGTGATCAACATCACTCAAATACAGCCCCAAAAACACAGGTCTCTCATGATCAGCCGCATTCAACCACTGCAACCCTAAATCAACTCTCCCCACATGATCCACTCTCCAATCCCACTCTCTCGCGAAACTAGGTGCAACACCACGTATCGTGGCAGTCGAGCCCGGCCACATGACGACTCCCGTAGGCACATTTTCCCGTTCAGACGTGCACCAAATGGGTTCGCCTGCCTCCCACCAAAAAGACTGCTTCTGAGACGTGAAGTCCATGTAATCAAAAGTAAGGTTTGTTGGCTTGTCGCGAAAAAGGTTCCCGACGATCCCGTGGACGGATGGGTATAGGCCTGTAACGATTGTGTAGTGGTTCGGCCAAGTGAGGGTTGGGAAGGATGGTATCATGTAAGGAGCGTGGATCCCGTGAGATGCTTTTTTTTTTGTGGCGTTTTTTTTGTTTGTTTTTTGGTTTTTTGGTAAGAGCGCGACTGCGGGATACATGGGTTGGTGAACTTTACCAATGGCTTGAAGGGTTGGAGTGATGCCTCTTTTCAAGTATTCGGCACGTACTCCATCCAGGGAAATGAGGATGGTGGTTCTTGAGTCAAAGGTGATAAAGGAGGACGAAGGGTGTTGGGATGCCGTCATTGCCAAGATGGACAACAATATGGCGGTTCCACAGATACATAGCCATGTACTCCTTCTACTCTTGTTGTTTGTAGATTGGGGTTGAGGTGACGTCAAAAGTGGTGTTGTTTCTGACATACTTTTTATTGAGAAAAGCAAAGCAACTCTGCGCAAAAACCGAGAACAGACTGAACAGGCTCAAAACAGGGACGGCTTCGAAGATCGCGTCAAGGATCATCTCACAAGAAGCGAAGGAAATGTTGTGCGCAGCTCATGGCGCGCCCAAACTCTAAATTCGCAAACAAGCTCAACAGGGACAGCATAAGTTTTGACGCGGGTTTTTGTGGCTTTGATGATGCATTGCTGTTCAAACAGCGACAAGTTGTCGATCTTGTACTTGAGCCATCTCTTGACTCCCACTTTGATCATCACGCGGTCATTTGCAGACATGTTCTTGTATTCTGGCATTAGTTTTTGGATTATTCTGGCAGGAGAGAGTTAAATTTGATATTGGCACTGGTTGATTTTGACTCAACTTGTTGTAACGAATCACTCGGGTGTAAGGATTCTGATGCTCCACATCATCATCGTTGAGATTGCAATTATCCAAATAACTGTAATCATTATCATCATCGCGATCACCGTCAAGATCTTCGTCTTCATCTTTTGTAGCCCCGACAGTAGTCACAGAAGCGGTGGTGGTGGCTGAGTCGCTTACATCTGAATTGGAAGTAGCAGTGTCATGGTTCCCATAGCAATCCTTCATGTACTCTAAAAAAGAAGGAATAAAAGATTCTGGAATCCCAGCAGTGTATCGGGTTGTATTCACGGGGCGCTTGCGAGAGCCAATCTGACCTTGAACAAAGACGTGTGAGATGCCCATTTCTTCGCGGAAACGCTTGCACTTGAGGCTTGCAACAGCAAAAGAAACGAATTCAGGATCGACAAGTCTCACAATGTCAGTCCATGCTCGGTAACGTAGGGTGTTGGGTGTGTTGTTTGCAAGACGCGTTTCAGGAGGCTTCGGAAACGGCGCCAATGAAGCTGAAGACAGCAACGCATTGAATGGTCTGTTTTTTGCGGGAGTAACTGGGGGCGTTTTTCCTGATGATTCAGCCAAGAGACATGTGAGGTGGGAGACATGGTTTGACAAACAGCTGAGGTCCGCTTTCAGAGAGAGCACGCGTTTTTCAGCCTCGCTCAGGCAGCAGCGCTGGTCGGCAATTGTCTCTAGCGAATGTGCATGCAGCCGCTGGAACGACAGCGTCGCTGTGGGATTTGTGGAGAGTGAGAGTATTGACATCATTTCTTGCATTTCTTGGACGCCAAAAATGTCGCGCAAAACGGTCATCACGGACACGGACAGCGAGAGCGACGCCGACGCGCAACCGCGCGGCGCCGAGCGCGTGCCGGCGTCTGCGCCCGGCTCGGCGGCGCGCGGCGGCGGCGGCGTGAACAGCAGCAGCGCCAGCGCGCCGAAGCCGCAGCTGGCCCACCGCGGCGCAGACAGCGACGCCGACGAAGACGCCGACGACGACGCCGACGCCGAAGACGACGCGGCGCTCGAGCGGCTGCGCGCCGAGTGTCTTGCGCACGTGGCGCTGTGTCTGGACGGCGCGGGCGGCGGCGGCGGCGGCGGCGCACACAAACACAGGCGCGCGGTAAGAAGCGGCTCTCTTGCGCGCGCGGCTAACCAGGCGCTTCTTCGACCAGCCCGTGGCCACGCTGCGCATCTTCGAGGGCGCCCAGGTGTCGTCCGAGATCGTCGTGCCCGTCTACGCCGGCTTCACTGTCCTCGGCCGCATCGTCAGGGATGTGTATGAAAACAATTCTCTGGAGTTCCCGTACGATGGCGTCTCGGCTGTTCACGCCCTTCTCGAAGTCACCCCACTTTCGGACACAACCAGCCTAACCCCAACAACCGAATATATTCATTTTGTCGAAGACCTGCATTCAACCAATGAAACTTGTCTAGGTCCCGATGCTACTTATCCTTTGATTCCTCGAAGGGCCTATCAATTATCTCATGGCTCGTTTATTTCGTTTGGCCCTGTCAAGTGTATCTATGAATTTGCTTCTGCACCTCCCTCTTCTTCTGCTGTTGTTTCTCCTGTCGCTATTTCAAAGGTTTGTATTCGTTTTTTATTCTTTGCCGTCAAAGTCGTCGTATCTCATGTGTGGCAAAGCACGCGAATCCAAAATCCACACTCATCCAACCTTTTTTCTCCACTTGCAGCCTGAATTACGAGACCAGTCCACCTCCACAACGTCATTCGGGATAGATGTGTCAACCAGCACAGAAGATTTAATTGATTCCTCGTCGCCTGTCCGGAAAAAGCCAACTACACCCACTGCATCCAATTCCGGAAGATTCAAAACACCATCTGCGTCAGCTTCACTACATAACTCTCTCAACTCAACATCAACACCGCAGTCGTCTCTCTTTGCGCCGACCCAAATTATTCCTTCTCCAGTCAATGAGCCAACCCAACTTATATCTAATTTCGAAGTGAATGAAGATGACAATGATGGTGATTCAAATGGGACAGCAGAAGAGCCTGTAATCTTTGGAGGGATAACCAAAAAGGTCAATTTCAGGAATACAATTGTAGTTGACGGTGGTGGCACGACGGCATCTGTTTCTTCTCGACCTGCTCCACTGGATCCTACTCTACTGGTTCACGACGACGATGAAGAAGCAGAAGAAGACGAAGGAGCAGCAAAAGGAAAGACCAAAATCAGTGAACAAATGTTGTATGGAGGCGCAACGATGCCCATGGACATTGCAATGGGCGACTATGACGATGATGAATACGACGGCGACAATGATATGGATAATGGTGGAAATGACGGTTTTGAAAGCAAAACAGCAACCGATCCGATGCTTGTTGCTGGACCCACCGATCCAACTCAACTTGTTTCTTCAATGGAGGTGGATCCCACTCAATTGTTTATTCCATCGGAAGGAGATGGGGATGGTGAGCGTATCAATAAGGGAGTTTCAGCCACGGATGCAACTCAAATGGTTCAAACGCTTGGAGTGGATCCGACTCTGGCGTTCGAACACGCTATGGAGGACGAAGAAGAACATAAAGAAGAATCCCACAATAACAGCAACAAAAACGGAAACAACGTTTCAATGGGTGTTGTTAATCTGAACATGGAGACACAGGCAATTGGTGATTTTTACAATGATGATGATGAGGAGGAGGAGGATGAAAGTGGGAGCCAGGTTGATTTGATGGAGGAGGCTTTGGGGCAGGAGGAAAGAGTTTTGGCGATGCCCCAGGCCAAAACTTCCGCTCCTTCCCGAATAGTCATATCTGCGTCGCATTCCTCTGAAGCCACAGTTGATCTTCAATTGTCGCCACCCAAACCAATGGTGGTAAAGCCAATTGATGTTGGTGGTAACAGTTCAGATACAACCGATGCGGAAGAAAATGAAGATCCAGCAGCAACACCGCGAGCAGCATTGGGAAGTGGGAGCAACAGTGGCAAGAGTAGTGGTAGCGGCTCATCAAAGTCGAAACCTATTGCGAAACCTGCCTTGTCGCCCGACGAATTTCCAGTTGACGAAGAAGACCCTGATGATTCAATTGTGGAAGCCACGGCACCAGAGTTTGCCAGTTCCCCAATGGTTGTTGTGCAGAAGCAGAAGAAGGGGAAGGGGAAAATGAGTGTGGCAGAGAGTCCAGAGTTGCTTTTGACCGCCTCCAAAAAGGGGAAATCAAAATTGATTGTAGGGACTCCATCTGGTACAGCCTCTCATGCGAGTGTATCTGAGATTGCATTGTCACAGAGTGGTGGTGGGAGGTCGAAGCGGAAAGCTGCGAGTAGTGCTGAATCTCGGATGCTGGCGATTCGAGAGAATGAGTTGGTGCCTTTGGCTTCTGCGCCTGTTTCACTTGATGTGAAGGTTGTTGGGGTGAGTGAAGATTTGGTAGAGAGGGAATCAAGGTATTTTTTTTCTTTTCGTGTTGGATTCTTTGTAATGTTTGCTGAATGTACAACCAAAAAAAAAAAAAAAAAAAAAAAAAAAAAAAAAAAAAAAAAAAAAAAAAAAGTCCTGGAAGTCCGGTATTATTAGGATCCTCTGCTGCTCCACCGAGTTCCGTGAAACCCAAACCGAAAACAGCCGTTGCTGTTGCTGTGGAAAAGGGTTTTGCGACACCATCCGCCCCGGCCTCAAAAGTCAAGAAGCATGGAAAGGAGGTTGTTGTTTTGGAGGAATCGGCATCGCTCGTTACGCCGTCGTCATCTCGCGAAGATGATACTACTACGTTGCCAAATAATGGCGGACCGAAATCGATTCTCAAGCAAACCACGTCCTCCAAAACTCTGGGAATGCCAGGATCTATCATGAAGCTTGGGTTTCAGTCATTGGCTGATGCGCTTCCAGGTTCTGGATCCACATCTTCTTCTTCTTCTTCTTATGCCACTAATATGAGTGGTGAGAACTTGAGTTTAGAGTCAGTTATTGCCAAATTCACACCACATTCAGCAACCAAGAAATATGGGTCGAAAAAAGGAAACAGCAAGGGGCTGTCAGTGGCAGTGAATGATGAAATTGCCGCAGAAGTTTCTGGGGTATCAGGAGAGAATAAGGCAGTGGCGGATGAGGAGGAAGAGGAAGAAGAAGGCGCCCCACCACCAGTGTCTACTTCATCATCAACTGAAGGGACAGAACCTGTCGATTCTCGTGTGTCATTGAAGCGAGTGGAAACCATCGATCAAAGCCCTACAACTGCTTGTGTTTCTGCGTTGGTTGAGATGAAGACTGCAGTGGTGACGGCAGGGCGAGGTAGACCCAAGAAAGCTACTACTGCTGCTGCTGCTGCTGCTGCTGCATCTGCCAAAAATGGGAAAAAGAACGCGAAGGAGGATCTTCATGAAAGCGTGGCCGTTGAAATGGAGGCTGCTGACAAAGGGGAACCACCATTGAAGGGTGGTGCGGCTAGGAAATCCGCCACGTTTACAACCAAAAAGGAGAAGCGGAAAATCGTGACGGCTGCAGAGGATGAGAATGATGTTGATGATATTGGACTTCATGCGCTGCCGCCTTCTGAGAACGGTGGAGGTCCGTCTGGGTTGACTGCTGCAGACAAGAAGGACGTAGGGGCAGAAACGCCAGTAGCACCTGTACAGCAGCAGAATAAGAAGCGGAAAACTTTAAAAGAAAAGGCGGTGGTAGACGCTAGTGATGAGTTGACGTTGAAGGATCCTGCTGTACATAGTCGCCAATCGATTGCCTTGAAACGTACCGCATCGATGCAGTCGGATATGCAAGAGCCTGCTAAAAGGTTTTTTGTTGCTTATAACCTGCGAAAATGTTGTTATTTGGATGATTTACTGTTTTCATTTTTTGGCGTAGGGGGCGAAAGAAGTCTGGTACTTTTGCATCTGCTGATGTTAGCCCGATTGCCACGATAGCACCGCCAATAGTGGCAGACGGAGATGCTCAGCGGTATAAGATTACTTTTACTGGAATGGATGATAGTGAGAAGCAGAAAGTGGTCAGTACGCCTTGAATTTGCCAATGCGATTTTTATTAATCCATAAAAAACTAGATTATTCACAATCTAGGTGGCACCTGTGTTGACACTTGGAGTGAGTGTACGCACCTGATAACGGATAAGGTTCGTCGCACAGTAAAATTCCTGGCCGCTTTGGCAGCTGGAAAACACGTTGTAAGTACCAAGTGGCTGGATCAGTGTAAAAAAGAGTCCCGATTCGTTGGTAAGTTTGTAGAGTCATTTCTATTTTGTTGTTGATGTTTTTTTTTTCAACAAGATGAAGGGAAGTTTATCATCAAGGACAAGCAAAATGAAAGCAAGTACTCTTTCTCTTTGGATGCGTCAGTCAAAGCCGCGCAAAATCACTGCTTTTTGGATGGATTCACCATTTATTCAATGTCAAATGTCAAACCGAGTCGCAATGACATGAAGGAAATCATCACTGCTGCTGGTGGAACGGTACCTATAAGTCAGAATTTTTTTCTTCTTTCTATAACGATGTTTTTTTTTTTGGAATATTTTACACCCAGTTGGTCGAAAGTGTTCCTAAAGGGATGCCATCTGATACGGATAAGTTTGTTGTGATTGGATCGGACGATGATGCAGCAGAGTGTGTGGCTCTAATATCTAAGGGCTATGTTATTCAGTCGAATGAATTCATTTTGACTGGATGCCTTCAGCAAAAAGTTGATTTTGACACACATCGCTTGGTGCTTTCAAATCATGGTGGTGGAACATCGTCGTCGGCTGCTGCTGTCCCAGAGTCTGGAAGGAAGAAGAAGAAGTGAATTAATATTTGTTTTTTTCTTTGATTAAAAGTATCTTTCTGATAGACTATGTTTGTGAAATTACTTGTTTGATATTGAATAAACTTTTTTCATGAATTTCCTCGAATATTCAAGCAGCAGCGAGTCTGATGACAACCTCGAAACCACATCCAAGCGCAAGATTGACGACGTAAATGATGTTGATGCTCGTCCTCCGAAGAAACGGCTGCCTCCTCCTGTTTTGCCCGCTGCGCTACAAAATAAGTATAAGGCAAAAGGTCTCATTGGATCAACCCGTTTTACAACTCGTTTTAATACTATTCTTGCCAAATATGCAGTGGAAAACAAGCTCGCAACGAATTCTGGCGGGAAACTAGTCGAATTCATTCCAGGCAATTGGTCCACCATTGTGTACATCTCAGGTTTTTTTTTTGACAGACACCTTTCCGAAAGAAGTTTTATTCTGATGACGACGTATTTAGTGGTTCCAACAGATGAAATGCTGGAAGTCGTGAAGAATGCGATGGCCGAGGCTCAAACCAAATATCCGGAATTAATACCAGTCAAGACAATGGATGATGGAGGCTTTCACATTAGTCTGTCAAAGACGATCTTCCTGAAGGCATTTCAGATTCCGAGGTTTATTGAACTGTTGAAGGCGCGTGTGTCCAATAGAGAGTGGTTCGATTTTATTTTTTTTATAGTAATTATTTTTTTAACAACCCAAAGCTTTGGAATATCCTTCAGTGAGTTTAATTCGTATATTAACGATGAGTACACCAAAACGTTCTTGAGTTTGGATGTTGGATCGGGATCAGGAGAGGTGGGTGTGCGAATTGTAGTCTCATTCTGATTTATGTTTCAGTTGGAGACTTTGACGCGTGATATCGATACAGTGCTGAAGTCATTTTCACAACCAGTTTTCTATGAGGTAATGCTCCACTTTTTTTTATATATTCTTTGACTTTGAATTGAATTTGGCTTCAGAATCCAAAGTACCACACAAGCATTGGGTATTTAATCAATTCAGAGTCAATGTCCAAGTCAGATGTGATTGCAGTCTCTCATACACTTCGAAACATGTTTTCTGATACTACATTGTCGCATCCACTGTCGTCTCTTTCTTTTGCATTGCGTGAGGTACATTGCAAAACTGGAGACAAATTATACCGATTTCCGTTACTGAGCTGAATAAAATGATTCCATGTGGTAAATCGACACCCTCTTTTCTTTTCGCGGTTTCTGTTTTCTGTTGTGTCACACAACACCCTGCCAAATCCTTGAAAATGTATTTGTATAAGCCCTGCTGTAATCACTTCCATACACAAAACATATCAAAACTAAAAGAATTTCAACTCTTCAGTAGGGCAACCTGATACTATACAGACCTAATCCATTCAGAATAGCCAGTCAATCAAAAGACTAAAAGACAATATGCACAAAAGCAACACTACCCCCAGCTGCTAACTCCTTTTGCCAGAGTGACTCTTGTGCCTTCCGCTGCATCTGGCTAAAACAGCAAAATGAACAGCAAAACTGCCTCTTCTATCCATCTTGAGCACCTGAAAGGATACAAGGAAGGGAATATGACTGGTTTAATGTCTGATATAGCACTCAACAAACAAAATAAGCTGAAAGAACGTTTAATAAAGAAGTTCAAAATGGTTAAAAAAAAACACTTGTTAAAAGGTTTTAAAAAATAGAGGTTTTTTTTTCATGCTATTGTCTGAGTGATGTTATGCTGGCTTTGATGTTGGATACAAGCCCGGGGGCATTCATAAGTGCCTCTTTTGCTGCCGCCTCTTTACTGGCCATTTCAGCTGGTGATATGACATTGGCCAAATGAACTACTCCCGATGTTCGTAGTTTTACCCTATCAGCGAAAAACAGAACTTTTAATATTCACACAGCTTTTAAATTTAACCAGCTAACCAATGTTCTCGATTAGCTTGAAGATTTCCAAGAATATGAGGGATCTCGATGTACTTGTTAACGGCGTCAAACAACGGCAGAAGCACATAATCCATGAATCCAATTTGACTTGACGGCACATTGATATTGTCACGGTCCATAAACGGACTTACGGGCAAATTGAGACTTTTTTCCATATCTCCTTGTCTCATAAACTCCTCTAGAACACGGTCCGCCCATTGGAAGTATATTGACCATTCTTTTGTTGGATTTGAGACATCTGCGCATTTCATAAGGATTTTCAGAAGTATGATTCTGTCTTCCCTTGATTCTTTGGGATCAAAGGCTTGAGCAATCTGAAAGCAAAAAGAAATATAAATGTACTGACTTAAAGTGCAATGTTAATCACCTTATTTTTAAACGAAGCTAGTAAGCCAAAGTGTTGCGATAAGTCTGGGAAAGGAAAATGGTTAGCAAGCATGAACCATGACTCACAGCCTAGATACCAGTTGCAAGGACCATTTCAATCACTGTTTCACGGAGCTGTTTGAATTCTGCACGAGGTAGCTGTCCCAAAAAGTCGAGGTCATGTCTGCTCATCAGTGAAAAGGCAGTGGCCAAATGGTGGTTCTCGAGAATAGACTTGTCATTGTACAAAATTGCGCGAACATCATATGTTGTGGATAAAAAGTTGTTGTTGACACCAGGGTGATCGACATCTATTGATTTGATTTGATTTGATTTTGATGGGCGCCGTAGAATCTATTTCTTCGACTTACCATGAATGATTGCAGCCAAATAAATGCATAGTAGTTCAGATTCCCCAATGATGCAATTTACCGTCTCTAACTGAGCCAAATGGGCAATGCAATGCAGTACATCGGTAGCATGGGCTGCATTATGAACTGAACAGCGAAAACGTTATCAGAATTGCCCGCAAAAAAATGTAAAGCATTTCAACAAACATGGGAGATCAGAATGGTATGCATTTTCAATAGTTGCCACAAACTTCCAGAATTTCTCATAAGGAATATCAAAGTGGCCAAATAAATCCGCTCTCTCAAACAGATACCCTGTCAATACGCATAGAGGGTGATTATCTGAAGCATCGACAAACTCGAAAATTTTCCAGTTGTATGTATCGACAGACGCTATAATCGGCGCCATTACCGGAGAAGTGACAATTTCGTTGAATTGATCAAATGTCATTTCAGGCGCCCGCGCAGCCGTTCGATTGGACGTAGATCTCACAACTTTTGAAACCTGTCTTTGAGCATTTTTCAAAGAGATAATGTTTGGAGGTGGTGTTGGTTCAGAACCAGGTTCTGCAGAGAATTTTCCTATCATCACAGGCTGCGGGGATGATGAAGTCGTGGAAATAACGGGATGACCATCTCCAATCGCACCAAGCTCTTTCTTTCTTGTCCCATCAGATGCCTGTATACTCGGAACGGACGGACCTGTAATGACACTGGATCTTCTCCTATTCCCAGTAGGACCTGCTTTCCTCAATGCCCCACCGACGCGCTTCCGCGGTGCAATTTCGCTAAACAGCCACGCCTAATAAAACAGTTCGTGTGAGTGAGAATCCGCCCAAACGGAGGAAATAAAGACAAATACCTCTTGTTCATTATCCATAAAGTCTGTCAGCTGATTCTCCAAATCGGGAGTTAAAATATTCGTTGATCCCAACAGTTGAACGACTTGATCCAGTAACATGAGCAAACTAGCATTCAATTGAGGGTCGGCAAGAATGGACTTAAGAATCAAAACACTCTTTTCAAGGGGAGAATCAAAGTCAGCCACTTTGTTATTGAATGTTTTTTGCAGCCCCTTTAGCTGGTTTGTCAGTTTAGAGTTCGCCAATTGCATCTCCATTCCATAGAGAACTTGATGTCTGTTGAAAGATTCGGTTTCTCGTGCTCTATAAATCGAGACCAGTGTAACAAGAAGTAGCATGACAAAGTTTCTAGATACAGATGGCATTGTCATGGGTGATCCCGGTACAAGTGTTGTAGCAGATAAATGTGCAAACATGGCAATGTAAACGATACAAGTCGTGATTCCAGAAATTAATGCATGTATAAATCTGATTCTCAAAATTGTGAGACAAAAGACCGTTACGAGGATTTCGAGTGTTGCTGCGTTGGATGGATGCGAGTTTGGCTGGACCATGTAAAATCTCAAAAACACCCCGATAATGGATGTTGTCAGAAAAAAGAAAGCATTGATTGCATGAAATGCCCGAGAAAATAAACTTGGCTGAAGAACAAAAGAGAGGCCCATGGAAACGCCGAATGGTACAAGTACTCCAACAACCAGCAGAATAATATCATTTCCAATGACATATAGATCACATATTTGATCTGAACTACAATCCAGGCTGATTATCAATAAATTCAGTAAATAATATGGTCTATTTTTCTTGAACGAACTTACGTATGGGAATTTAAACTGGCCGACCCACTTATTATGAAGTAGATGTAATGAGCCACAATAATAAGCGTGATCAAACTTATGTTAATGCGCCAGAACGGAACGATTTTGGACATGAAAGTCTTCTCATATTCGGCTTCATAGGATGGTTCCAAGAAACTCAGCGTGAGTTTGTTGAACCTCTCTGCCTTGGTTTTGTCAATATCCTCTGTCATAGCTCTATAACTGGCTCCCGAATGCGACATTGACATCGTTTTGTAAAACTTATCAGCCGAAACCACACTATTTGTTCTCATCAGATGCCGTGAATGCTCTGGCGGTGTTTTCTGTTTCACTGTATTTTTCGATTGACCAGCTTAACGGCAAAACAGGATAAATATCACATATAAAACTGGGAAAGGGATAAAATGAAAATTAAGTAGTCATTACCTTCATTTAGTACATTGCTCCGCAAAACAGATGGTCTGTTCATATCTGAAACTTCAGATTGCCGAATATGTTTTGCCGGAATATCTACACTACTATCCGGTGGAGTTGCCAACAACGAGTTTCTTCCACCGGTATCTCTATTTTTATAATTTACACTTTGCGCGCGGTTGCTGACGTTTGGTGAGGGGGGATTCATGTTGCTGCCTGCTGACACTTGTGGCTGTATCAATCGAACATCCAAGGACTTCCGACGGTCATTAGTTATAGATGTCCGTCTCGCGTCTTGTATTGCTGCCCCTCCGGTGACGCCGGCTGTTGCGCCTGACATGTCTGTTGGTTCTTCCCCTTTATCCAGTAATTCAGCTTGACGACCAGCCTTCTCCTCGACGGATCGGTCTAATATTTTGCGCGATGGACTCAAAGGTTACGCGTTTGCTTTTGTTGAAGTTTGGACGGAGAATATGCCCTTTTGAAAGTGCTCAGTCGGTTCCCTGCCTTAAAACCTTTTTTTTTTCACGCCACACGCGTTCAAAGGACAAGTTCGGACTCGGGAGTTTTTCTGATGTTTGACAACTGCCGCGGTAGCGATGGTGATGATGGCGATCGCTCGATGGAGGGCAGGGGGGGAACCAGTGACAAACTTGTTTTGAAAATCTCCTCTTTGAATAAATTCAAAATTAATATAATTATTTTACATAAAAAAAGAGCATACTTATATGCAGAGACTGCAGCGCCTTGTATTTCGAACCACAGTTGCCTTTGCGTTTCCAACTATTGCTTACTTCAAGTACACGGCACCAGTCCGGACTGTGTCGCGCCTGGACGAAACACCGGCCTCATTTCAAGCCGCATTCAATGAGCTCAACACATCAAAAGCGAACCGCAACCGCATGGCAACTTGGGGCTTCTATACGAGACAAGTGCAGGAAAACCCAACTGAAAAGAAAACACCCGAAGAGTCCCTCACGTCCTTGACGAGGAATATATTTGGCAGCAACGCCTACTGGCTCGAACTAGTGTTATCGAAAGCAAAAGAGAATCCCATGGCGGTGGAGGGTAGAGTGGGTGAACGATTTGGAAACTTGCTTTGCGTGGCAAGGACCCCAAACGAATCTTTATGGCACTACGATCACGTTGACTTCAATTTTTCAATGTTTGTTGGAGCGTATGATGGTCTCTGTGTGATTGGTTTTATCGAGTTGAATGATGATCGGTTTGAGGATGGAGGGTCTCGCTTTCTGCTTCCGTTGTTTTTGGAAGAAGCCGCAAGGAATACGTATGTGGCAGGAAACTAAACCAATAATTACATAAATAATACACAACAATTGCTGATTTAAGTTAAAAAAAATTCAATGCGAAAGAGAGGAATTCAGGGTCTTCAGCAACAGCAGGCGAGCAAGGTCAGACATTACACACAAACCACACACAACGCATCTCTGTCCATCTCATCGATTCGATTCTTTTCTTTGGATGTGGCCGTTATACAGTCGCATTTCGAGCGTATCGGAAGCGAACTCTCACAGCAACAGCTCCAACAACTCAAACAGCAACTATCAGTCTTCAAAGAGAACCTGGAAGCCTTCTCCATCAAATACAGAAACGAAATCAGGAGCAACCCTCAATTCAGAGCCCACTTTCAAAGCATGTGTGCAAGCATTGGGGTGGATCCTCTCGCGTGTATGTCTAGGCCTTTTTGAACAGCAATAGCGCTGCAGTTAACTGATATTCCTCTTTGCTCCTTTGATCTTTTTTCCATTTTGTTTTTATTTTCTTGCGTTCAACCAGCGAATAAGGGCTTTTGGGCGGAAGTACTTGGTGTTGGAGACTTTTACTATGAGCTTGCAGTCCAAATTGCAGGTATGACTGTCTACTTTCATATTAATTAGTTTTTCAATTGAAAACCACTCGATTCAAGAGATATGCATTGCAACCCGTGAGAAGAATGGCGGCCTCATTGACATGGAAGATTTGAAGAAATACCTTGAAAAAACACGCGGCAAGAATGCCCAACCAATCTCCAATGAAGATATCGCACAATCCATAAAATCGATATCCGCACTCGGCAACGGTTTTGAAATTGTCACATTTGGGTCCCGGAAAATGGTTCAAAGCGTTCCAAGAGAGTTGAATAAGGATTACGAAACAATTATTGCCATTGCGCAGGAAAGTGGATTTGTCACGGAGAGCAGTGTTTCTCAATTGTTGGGGTGGGATTCTGGTCGTGTTGAGTCTGTTTTGGTATGGGGGTTTATTTTTTATTTTTTTATTTTGATCTCATTGGATCTGTTTAGACAAAATTACTACAAGATGGTGTTTGCTGGATTGATACGCAATCCACTCCAAATCAGTATTGGGTTGCTGGATTCTTCAACCAAGACTGAAAAATACCACTTTTTTTATTTGTAATAAACAGACTATTCTATATGACACAAGAGGCGATCATCCAGGAAGATTGAAAGGATAGAATATATCATCCGGCAACAGAGGAATCAACCTCGGTGGAGGAGGAACGAATGGTTGAACAATACCAA
Source organism: Obelidium mucronatum (assembly GCA_025765595.1). Taxonomy (NCBI): domain Eukaryota; kingdom Fungi; phylum Chytridiomycota; class Chytridiomycetes; order Chytridiales; family Chytriomycetaceae; genus Obelidium; species Obelidium mucronatum. Next base: position 269,330 of record JAIVFH010000031.1, read on the forward strand.
CGCCTCCATTTACACCAACAAAGGAAACAGCAGCCCGAACTCTAAACCGCTGCAACTTGCTTGATAACAATCCACCAACTGCTCTGCAATCATTAGGATGTATACACCGGTACGAGAAGGATCCCCACGTTTTGATTATGCGGGCGGCAATAATCACGTTCTGCGGATTCGACGATGACCCAAGTTTCGCCGTGATAAACTGAATATCTAATGCTGTAAGCACACTTGAGCAAGTTCCAGGATTTGTAGCTGGTTGAGACTAATTTAACCTTGAACCGTGAGCCAAAAAAAAAAAAATAATAATGTAACAAAGGAAGGGGCTGACAGAAGTCTTACATTATCTCCAATGTTATCTACAATAATCGGAACCCACTCGTTCACATGGACTTGACTGCTATTTCCAAACTTCCCCACCATGTTTATCAAGTCAATTTTCGACTGACCAACAGTACCCCCCGTTAAAGCAGCATACGCTTGGTTCCTCACGTTGGCACAGTTTCCAGGGGCCAGGTCGGCATATGTCAGGTACATTGTGCATCCGGTCAATACATCTTCTCCGAACCCGACAGAGAGCCGTTGGGCATTGGTTGCCGCGCAGCCAAGTATTCCGTTCGACAGTACATCTTGAGGCAACGTGAGAGTACTTGCCTTTGATGGGAAATAAGCAATAGCCTGAACGGGGACAGTCAATAATGTGCCAAAGAGAATTGGCTTTCCAATAATGTAGCCTGGGTTTCCGGATTTCGGTAATGGTGGTTTACCAGCTCCCTATTGTTAGTTTTGGAATTTACTTAATCTTCTTTGTTTTGATGATTTCACTACTTACAGCTGGAACCCAGTGTGTTGAGAAAGTTTGCAAGACTGACCCCGCTGCCAAAGGCAACATCAAATTCGAAAAGGTTGCAACCACGGATACAGAATCAATTGCAATGAATCCAGATGCCGTGGAATATGTGAATGTATAGTCCAAACTCGTCACAAGACGTGAACACATGGCTGAAGTAGAGCTCCAAGACGGGATAATGGTGGTGCAAAGCACAGAAGCACCCGAGACTGGATCAATGCATTGCATCGATGAGAGAGACAGTTGGGTTGTTGGACTCTACATTCATTTGGTTATTTTTTTTAAGAGTGTTGGAAAAAAAAACTCAACTGTTTGAAGTTGAAATCCAGTCAAATAGTATGAAATATCAAAAAAGGTCCCGCTTTTGCATAAATCTGGAGCGGCGCCTGTTGGGATAATCCTGGTGCAGGACGTTTCTTCTGAAACCAAGAACTCTATGTGAGTGGATGCGATTAGCTTGGCCCACCACGGCAGTATCACGACGGTTGAAGCAAAAATGTATGGATCAAACCCCCAAAGAAATTAAAAGTGAGCACACCGCCTTCGGCGATTGAAGAAAATACAAACTCGCAGGAAACGCGTCGCTGCATTCGCCGGACGATGTTGGTGCTGGAAGTGGCATCACGCCAAAGCCTGAAATGTCAGAGTACTTGACAACCAGAAAATCCCCAACCTGACAAAAAAATTAGTGTAAAAGAAGAGGCCATTATCGAAGAGGATCTTAACTCCATAGCGTTGTGCCATTATTGTTGGGTTCACAGTTCCAGCGGTTGTGGGCAATGAGGAAACAACGTCATAAGATTTTTGAGAGAATAAATAGGGATTCATTTGAATTTGAGACGTGAAAAAACTGTCAGTTTGGTACTGAGACCCTGGGTCTGAGTAGAAGAAGCCTTGGATGGGACCTGGCATAACACAAGTTATACAACGAAACTTCTTGATCCAATAAGACAACAAATAAAGCCAAACTGTTATTGATCACAACGCAGAGTTGGTTTGAATCAGAGCTCTTATATGAGGCCATGTTGGTGTTTGAAAGTGGGTTCACCATCGCAAGAAGAGAAGAGCACATTCGAACAACCCCATCCCTTTTAGAATCGGAAGAAACGCATTTGGTATTCATGGCTTGGTATACAGGCACGCATTCCAAATCGCAGCAGCATCCAATGTCACATGCATCTCTAGTCAAATCGCAGGTACAGTCACCCAGATCTGTCGTTATTTTTCAGTTGAGTTTTGAAATGAGCGATAGCGCAAAGGAATATCGCAATTCTTAACCTTGTTGGATATTAATATTGGCAGGAAACGCGTCGGATTGTTGGGCCTGTCAAATAATCAGTTTTCGAATGGGTAGGACATCTGAATTGAATCAGCAAACCAAAGTCCAATTGATTGCGACCGCACCACTAGGCAGCGGTGATGTAACTGTAAGCGTGGCTGTAAGGTTTGCGGTAGTTGTTGCAGCTGTGAAATCCCATCCCCATAAACATCGCGATGGTTAGTTCAGGCTATGACGCGGTATTCCTCGGACTCACCGCGTGCAGCTGGCGGCAGTCCGCATGCGACGGCAAGGGCAAGGGCTTGCAGAGAGCGCAACACGTGGCGCCGATGGCGGGTTTCCATTCGCGAAGTTGTTTTTGAACACGTTTATTATTTTAGTTCTATTTTCTATTTTAATAAATATTTTCCTCGATGGCTCCCCCACTGGTTTCTGTGGGCGCAGCCGGTGGCGCGTCTGTGGCTAGCGCGGCAGCGGCTGGCGCGGGCGCGTCCGGGTTCGGGTTCGGGGCGGGTGCGAGTTCGGGGTCTAGTTCGGGGTCTGGTTCGGGGTCGGTGTCGCTGGCGGCGTCGGCGGCGGCGGCGTCGCGGTTTGGCGGCGGCGCGAGCAGCAGCAGCAACAACAACAACAGCGCCGCCAGCTACGCCAACGCCAACACCAACAACTCCGGCGGCAGCGGCAGAGCCACCGCACACAAGCGCCCGTCGCAGCGCGAAAAGAAGGCGGCCGCGCGACGCGCGAGCTCGAACGCCTTGAGGGGAAGCGGCGGCGGCGGCGGCGGCGGCGGCGAAGACATGGACCTGATGATCCAGGTTTGAACAACAGTGACTTGTCCACCAACAAAGACGTTAGAACACAACACAACAAACCCACAATCAAAGATTGAAAACAGTCTGCTCGACTCGAATCATGCATCGCCTGGATCAGGCCATGCTGCTACCGCCTCAAATAAGCGCGGCGAAATCTCATTGACCCATCTGATGAATTTCACCTTCCCGCCCCGGGAGGCGCCAGTGCCATCAACACCCATTCGTAAAAAGAAGAGCTCGGTTCATATCCCTTTCAATAAGGAAAAGTTTATTAACGCAAAGTAAGTTTATCCTTTCTTGGTGTCTTGTTTTTTTTTCCTTTGCCCGTGCCACCCATTACTTACCGAACTTGACCTGAAAACAGCTATCGATTCATTCTCAAACCAGCCGCGTATAAAATGCATCTTCAAAACCCTGATATTCCGCTTCCTTGGTCAAATATTTTCCAAGTTATTATTCCGTATCCTGTACACAAGCATCCCACTTGTCCAATTTGCTTGACACCTCCTACTGCGCCACGTGTCACTAGATGTGGTCATGTTTTTTGTTATCCATGCATTCTTCGATATCTTGATGCCGGTGGTGGACCAACCATAAATGAGTACGGAACTTGTCCTGTCTGTTTGGAATATGTTTACAGCAAAGATGTTTGTGCAGTCTCTTTTCTTGGTGTCGAAGAATGGTGTAAAAGTTTCGAAGCTCTCTTGGTTTTGATGAAGCGTGGACTGGTGATTGTCTTTTTACAATGTCTACCGCCCAAGGCGGACAGTCTCCCGCCGAAGGCGGGCTCCCGCCGAAGGCAGGTTCCTACCGTCGAAGGGGGATGTCTACCGTCGAAGGGGGATGTTTTCCGCCGAAGGCGGATTATTCTTTTTTTTTTTGACCTGTCGAAATGCCTGCTGCCGAATGCCTACCGCTGAAAGCGGTGTATTCCTTTTTTCATGTGGCCTGAGGCCGAAGGCCGTGTATTCTTTATCTCCGATCACTTAGTTTAAATTCAACCAACTTTTGCCTTTTTGTCAGCATTCAACAATCGCTCTTCCAAACACGTCTTGGACTCCGCAACATGATTCACCACCCCCGCACACTTCATTCTATCAGCCATATTCTCGACTCTTGCTTGCTTCCTTGGAGACATACACTCATCACCTGAGTCAAGACATAATCTCCCTTCAGAAAGCTATATCGGACCTTCAATCTGAAGAACGGGCCTACCGGGTATCAGGCACAAAACTTTATATGGAACTTGCTGCCCAATCGGCTGCCGAAAAGCGTTTCGTGGAGGTGGCATTGGGGCATGTTCAAAAGGCATTCGAGGCTGCAAAGACAACTCAAAATTGGGAAATTGCCCCTGATGAGGAGTTGAACTTGGTTCCTGGCTATGTGCCTTCTGCCAACCGACACAAGAAGGGGGGGTAGCAGGAATCGTGGGGCTGGAAATCGGAGCGGTACTGGGAGGAGAGAGTCTGTCGATGGTGGAGGCCTGACGGCCGATGAAGACGAGTCTGGAAAACGAAAGAGTGGCGATGCAACAACTCCGCCAGCCAGCCGTGGCAGAGCAGGCAACGAAAGTCCTGAGCGAACGCCGCGTGCATCTCGCTCGTTGAAACATCAGCAGAACCAACAACAGCAACACCAAGATAAAGTTAATGCCAGAACTGGTCAACCTTCAGCCGAACATTTTTACTTTTACCAGGCTCAAGATGGGCAACATATGTACTTGCACCCGCTTGATGTTAAAGTATTGAAGCATGAGTTTGGGGAGTACGATCGCTTTCCAGATTTTATTGCTGGAAAAGTGCTGCATGTCCAGGAGTCCACCATGACTGAAGTTTGTACTAATCAAAACTCTTTTGATGGAGTATTAACCATGTTTTCGGCGTATTTTTAGGACCTTCGAAAGAAATGTAGATATTTGAGTCATTTACCCCTTTCATGTGACGTCAATTTTTGCGAATTGGACTTAAGCAGTGTTGTTTCTCCTCAAACACTTGAGTATTTTGACAGTAAGTTGGACCTATTAAAATGCGGGGCGGATTGAAATTCTGTCCCATGTTTTAGAGGAACTGAAGCATCGATCTCAAGAACACCTTCGGAGGGAAAATGCAGAAGCAAAAGCAAACTCTAAAGGAAAAGCGGCGGTTGTTCCAGGAAGTGCTCTTAATTCGTCCCCATCTTCGTCATTATCAGCATCCCCGATTCCAGATTGGGCAAATGCCGGAGTACCGCGCAGGGACGATGATGTATCTAGTTCTTGGGAAGATCCGTCGCTGTTTGATGCTCTGTTTCCAGCGGCAGTTCCAACGGTGTCTCATACGACAAGTGGCGCTGTCACAACCCCCACGTCAACATGGGGAGCCGGCTCTAAACAGCGACCGTCGAGTGTAGTTAGTTTTGCGAGTGTTGCAGTGAAGGGGGGTGCCGGCGGTGGGGCGGTGGGTAATTTCCGGCGCGGAAGTGGAAGTCGATTTTCAACACTGAAGCAGGACAATAGTAGCGATGATGAAGAAACTCGGGAATATCGGTATGTGGAAGAAGCCTGGGCGATTGAGCTTGAGGAGACACTGATGCGTGAATCTGAAGAGACTTTTGGAGGTGACGCTTTGAACACTAGTAGCAACTTGAGCGGCAAGGGTGGCAAGAAGAAGAAGAAGGTGCTGCTTGTTAGTAACAATGGCCGCCGAGGTTTCTAAACTTTTTGTGGTATTGGTTGAATAAACAAAAAGGTGTTGCCAAAAATGGGAAATCGTGACAGGAACAAGGGCAACAGCCATCAAGGATCAACACCGCACACTCCCGAAACAACACCACAACCACAACCTCCGCCGCCTGATTTTGACGAAGTATATGGAATACAAGCGATTGCAGGCCACACGAATGCGAGCGACCCACACATGGTGGCATCTCATGGTGGGTCCTTGGACCTGGAGGCTTCTGTTCTGTCCAGCGGACCCTTCACGGCCAGTGGAACTCCACGAGGCGGTTTCTTTGGCGCGTCTGAAGCGGGCCCCGATGCAGACGAGGCTGTGGAATCAGACCACGATGAAGGGGATGTTGACCTTGGTGAACTGCCCGAGGTGGTTGTAACAGCGGACGACGAGGAAGAAATCAGAGTCGAAGAAGCGGATCTTTTATTGTCGGGAGAAGGAGCCGAGAACGCGACTGTGAAGGAGTTGCAAGATGTTTGTATTGCGTGCCCACACACTGTTGTCCCCCCCTTCACTAAAAAAAAATTATAAAACCCTTTTACACGTGCAAACAACAGGCTATTAATGTCTCCAGACCGTTTGGACTCAAATTATGGAAGCCGGCACTCTACAAGAAGGAACGTTCCATCAACGCCCTCACCGAGTCTGCAATCCACGAAGACCCCGATGACCCTTCCCAGAAGCCAATATCGCGTTTCTTCCACCCAGGAAATCTCATATGGCTGATTTTTTTTGGCTGGTGGGTCTCGATTGTGTATCTGGGTGTTGCCATGATTCTTTTCCCTTTTGGAGCGCTTGGGTTTTTGGGGTTACACTCCTTGTCGTTGGCGACTGGGTTTTTTGGATACCGACGTATTTCTACGGGTCATATTCGGCGGCAGGTGGAAGTGATGGTCTTTTCGAGGGATGAGAATGCTGTGTTTCGGTTGCTTGCTGTTGTCTTTTTCGAGATGGAGCGTTGTTTGGAGTATCTGTTGGTAAGACCCGTCATCTTCTCTTTCATTGTTTTGCTGCTTCCTAAACGGTTTCATTTGGCGTTAGTTGATGGTCAACTTTAGTTGGTACATGTTTTGGCCGTTTGGAAAGTTCATCATCAAGAAACGTCGCCCAACTCGGCACTTTATTGCAGTACCCATCGCTTCTCCTGTACAAATTGTTGGAGATGGGTCATTGGAGTCCACTGGCCTGCTGTCACACTTTGCTACAGGTGGAACTTCATCTACAGCCATGAATGTACAAATCCACTCAGACGTGGAATCGGAATTTGATGCAGCCTCCATCATTTGGAATGAAGAAGATACGGATTCTGAAGACAGCGACGCGGATTCAGTTCATACTTCAGCTTCAGCTGCAGAGGGGCATTCTTCAGATGGAACAGAGGTTCCCCAATGCCGAGTGAGTAGCAGATCAAGAGGAACGCGACCATCAGCACCAGTAACTCCTCCTACTCCTTTTACGTTAAAATCGGTTCTCGAAATCGCTAAGGATGTTTGGGGAAAGATTCGGGAGTCTGGGCCTGCCGGTTTCTTTTTCAGATTGTTGGCGTTTCTTGTTTTAGGACCTGTTCACTTGGTTGTCTGTGTTATTTGTTACTTGGGTGTGTTTAGTTTGCCCATGGCGAGGTTGAGTTATGCAGTGTTCAGTCGTCTGACGAAACGGAGACCGTTGGCTGTGCGTGCGTGTTGGGGGGAGAGTCGGAAGGCGTTTGGACTCACTGGACGTGGGGAGAACGCGACTGTTTCTACGAATAAGGAGTTTAAGATTATTCTGTGTACGAATCATGCTTTTGGATCAAGATATTACAAGGTAAAATTCGATATTTGCTGTTTCGGGTTTTAATACTCATCACAAAAAATGCAAGTTTACCATTGATGGTATCAACATAATTATCCTGAATTTGAACGCGGTTGTTGTGTTTACGCTGGTTAATTTCTACTTTATTGGACCCATGACGGATCATTCTGGCATTGGTTCATACGGTGTAACTTTCTTGAGTGCATTGCTTTCAGTGATTCCTTTGGCGTATATGATTGGAATGGCGGTTTCTTCCATTACTGCACAGACGGGGTCTCTTGCCCTTGGAGCTGTTGTAAATGCCACATTTGGTTCCATTGTTGAAATTCTTCTCTACTGCCTTGCGTTGATGCAAGGAAAAACAAAGATGGTGGAAGGTTCAATTATTGGAAGTTTTATGGCGGGTTTATTGGCCCTTCCTGGTGTGAGTATGTTTTTTGGTGGGCTGATGCGAAAGGAGCAGAAGTTTAATGCAAAAGCGGCTGGGGTTACGAGTACTTTGCTGATTATGGCGATTCTGGGAGCTTTTGGGCCAACGTTTTTTCAAGGAGTGTATGGTACTTTTGAGTTGCAGTGTGTGGATTGTCCGACTGGTTCTGGTGGAGGTGGGTTTTTTTGTTTTGTTTTTTTTAAATGATGTTGACATTCTTGGTTCAGATTTCCCAAGAAATCCATTGAACTGTCGGCAATGTAGAAACCATCAACCACATCCTACAGAGGATCCAATATACATCGGACACACTCGGCCTTTAATGTATATCTGCGCCACTGTCTTGATTTTGATGTATGCGATCGGGTTATTGTTTACACTTCGAACCCATTCCAAGAATATTTATCCCACGGAGCCCAAAAAGAAACGAGTAAGTTGATTGAGCTGGGGGATGTGTCCGATTATACTGATCTTTCTGTATTTTAGCAATTCCGATTTAGTAGTGTTTATGGTCTACGCAGTGAGCGGCTGGGTCCCAGCGCTGTTCCTATCACACCACTTGGTGCATCAGTCATGTCTTTGACCCTTCCTTCCCCTGCCTTACATCCACATCCTGGACTTGGAACACTTCCAACCAACCAAACGAACCGACCCCGAATGCCATCCGCCCCAAAATCTCCCCGCGAATCTTCACGCCATAATTACACGCGACCCGCTAATTCTGGACTGGGGCTTTCGCATATCTCGCCCCTCATCCAGCCGGCCCCAAGCAGCCCTGCGTCTTATGGAAGCAATCAACAAGTCATCACCACCAAAATAAATTCCAAGAAATCGAATCGAGGATCAAGGAATATGGCGGCTCAATTCAGCAGCAACAACAACAACAACAGCAGCAGCGTTGTTATTGATTCATGGGGGCAACAAGCCAATGTTTCAACAGGCGTAGGACCGGTTGGTGCGGTAAGCGCGCGGGCACAGAATCGCTATAGTAGTACGAGTAATGACTTTGCATCAACCGATGACGACGCAACATCTGACAGTGATGATGAGAGTGTTGGAAATATGATGGAAAGTATGATGAGCACGACTTCGAAAGCATCAGCGGGTGGTGGAGGAGCCGGTTTAAGAGATCGAAAAGGAAAAGGAAAGGTGGTTGGCATTCTTAGCAACTCTGGGGGTGGTGGCGGTGGTTCTGGAGCTGTAAGGCATGTCTCAGGGATCTCAACGGGTGAAGGATCTGTTCACGATGGAGCACAGGCAGTAGGTAGAAATTCCAGTGAAAACAAGAAGGGCGGGCATCACGGAAGTGGTGATGCCGGAGGTCACGGTGGGCACGATCATCCTAATTGGTCTGCCAAGAAAAGTACAGCGGTGTTGCTATTGGCAACTTTGTTTTTCAGCTTAATTGCGGAAGTGTTGATCGATTGTGTGGATAATGTTATTGATACTGAGGGAGGTGGGCACGATGGAAAGTGGGTTGTTGATGAGAAAATCTTAGGATTAACATTGTTTGCTCTTGTTCCAACTGTGACGGAATTTTGTAAGTATTTTGAAATCTGGGAAACTAAAACAATTAATGCTGAATCTTTTCAGATAACGCAATCGCATTTGCTCGTCAAGGGAACATTGCATTGTCCCTTGAAATTGGGTCGGCATATACTATTCAGGTGGCTCTCCTTCAAATTCCGACTTTGGTCGCGTTTTCAACTTTTTGGCGTAAATATGGAAGCCCGATGCCTTCGCCTCACGACGCTAATGCTTCGAGTTTCGGCTTTGACGCCAAAGTACCTTTTCGATATTTTTGGCGTGTGTATGAAGCTTATGCAACTGGACCGAATCAATACGTTCTTTTAGACTTGCCAAAAAATAAGGTTTGTGTTGAGGAAAGCAACTTAACCTGATTTTTTTGGTTAACAATTTGTTTCTTAAGGATACCTTTACACTTGTGTTCCCTCGATGGGATGTTATCTCTGTCCTGTTTGGTGTGTTCACGGTCACATATCTCTACATTGAAGGCAAGAGTAACTACTTCAAGGGAGCAATGCTGTTGTTAGCCTATGGAGTTCTCATGACGGCATTTGGGTATGCGCCGCCCGAATTGAGTATGGATTCTTGACGTGCTTTTTGCTTTCGATACTTGTTGCTTCATGCTTTTTTGCTTCGTTTATCTTTCGATGCATATTCAAATTTCATAGCATTTCATTGCACATCATTTCTGATCAGTTTTGAAAACTATTGTGATTCTTCAACATGAATCCTGACATACAAGGATGGCCGGAAAGCTATTTGGAAGATATGAATCTTCATGTCCGCCACGCTTCCGAGAAAAGCGAGGTCTTTCCAAGCGACTTCTCTAACTCTTCCGCAATGGACAATGAGTTGATGAAGGGATACCAGGCTGCAGTGAGAGCGGTTGTGTCGGGCAGAATCTCCCCAGAAACAGAAAATCCCTCCAATCCAGTACCCTTAAACCGATCTAGGTTTGTGGGGGCACTTGCGCGATTATGTCGGCATTGGCGACGTGGTCCGTTGACGAAGATAATGTACAAGTCTGTGGTCGAAATGATTTGGGACTTCTTCAAGACCACTCACCCAAAGTCGGCTATGCTAACTGGCGGCCTACTGGCGCTGAACTATAAAGAAGACTGGAAAAGTGGTTCTACATTCAAGGTGGACTATGCGATTGTGGATAAGGACAGCGGCAAGATGTGTATGGTGTTTATGTGCCTCGAAGCAACAGAAGGAGGTGAAAGACAGGTGGAGGATATGAAGCGCAAGATGGTGCTTGCCTTGTTGGCTGCTTCTCGCTATAATAGTCGAAAGGAGGTTTCCGAAACTGTATATGGAGTGCTTTTGTTGGGGCCGGAATACATTGTCTACGAATGCAAACTCAATGAAGTAGTTGTGAGGAGTATTTTGGAGAATGCAGAAACGCCAGACGGAACACCAGCAGTGATCACTGCTGTTGACTCAATACCAGAAGAAAAGAGAACAAATTTTGAGATACGCTCATCGTTGTTTATCATTTGGGAGGAACCATGGTTGGACTTGATTTCTATGGCTGTCGTGATGGCAGGAAGATGTGATTGATACAATGAAACTGTGATACACTGCTCCTTTTCAATTCAATTGGATACTTGACACATGTTTTGAGGCATCACTGAGTTTTTTATTTTCAATGCATCTTCAATACCATTGCACTTCGATTTAATTGGGGTTGTTAAGTAGTTGACTTTCTGATGCTTTGTGTTGCATTTTGATTTTGCTGATAGATTCTAAGAGCGTTCTTTCGCTCCATGGCAAGTAGCCGTTTGGCAATCTGTATCCAAGTATCACTTTGTGATCTAGGAAACAGTGCATTCTTTTTAGCATCCCACACATATCTGTGCAATTAGAATAATCAAACACTCAACTGAATTTCCGACCGCAAATCTTTTTCATCATCGGATATCATTTCGATATCAGAAGAATCTCGAAGAAGGTTCATGTTGAATGACATAATCTCTTGTGTGAGTTGAAGAAACTCATGGTCCCAAGCTTCTGTCGGTTTTTCTTTTCCACTCTTTACCAAGAGATGCACCATCCAGCTAATCATGGCTGTATGCAGTTTATGGTTTTCCTCATTTCTTACATCTGTGTCTGTGTTCATTTGATCCAGGATACGAGAGACCCAATTCTCTACATGAAGTGGCACTTTCTGCTGTTCCTTTTCGCAAGTGTTTGTAAGGGTTTCGGTTAAAGTAACAATTTGCTCAGTCCAATGCACTAAAGCTTCTTTGAGTTGAGTTCTTTCGGTGACTGGGAGGGGTTTGTCAAAGTCTCTAGCACTGTAAGCAGTGTATCTGGGAATAATTCGATACTGTTAAATACTATCAAGTGGCTTTGATCAGACGTTATTATTAATTTTTTTTATACCTGTCCTCCAATTGGTTTTGGAGGCCTATGACGAGACTCGCAATACCTTCCTCTCCGGAAATTCGGAGCTCCAGCTTTGTAAGCCACTCTTCAATTTCCAGGCCAATTTTGGCAAGAACATCTGTTAGAGGAACGTAGTCTTTGCTGTTTGTATTCTTTTCGTTGCGATGAAGGAGCTTTCCTCCTCCTTCCAACCATTGTTCCGCAATTTTACGAATGACTGTAATTTCTTCATGAACAACCAAGTCGCTGTCACTCGTGAATCGAACTGCCACAGATGTGATGTGTTCAACCCATTTCATCAGGTGCTCACTTAAAGTTTTGACATCAAATAGGTGAAATTGCTTCAACATTGGATGTTCAGCCTCAATTACATCTTTGGGTTCATTGACTGTGAGATTTTTGAGGACCAGTTTCATACTTCTTTGTATTTTGGTGAGAGTGTCGATATTTTGGTGATCGGCATCAATGACAGTTTGCGACAGCGTGAGGACTTTATAACGCCATTCATCGATTTTCTGTTCAATAGCTGTCATTTCCGTGTCGTTTGTGTTGCTGATGATGACAATCATATGATTAGAAGAACGGAGACGACTGTTTTCAGTTTTCTGAAGTTGCGCCAGATCCACCATTCCATGCTCGTGGCCGATTCGAAGGGCAAGGTTTTGAGCCGCTTCAATCCACATTTTCTTTTCCTGCTCTGAAGCCCGAACTCCCTCTTCCAACCGTTCGCGTTGCATTTTATATAGTTTATGATACTCTTCCAAAATTTCGTCCGTGTTATCGCTTTGCGTGAGTACGGATATCAGCTTCTCCTGCGCTTCTTGCGCTTGCTTTGTTACTTCAATGTCATGTTTTCGTACAATGTCAAGTTCAGACCAAAGGTCTCCTACAGTTTCTTTGCTTCGCATAAGCTCTTCGCTCAATCGCCGGTTCAGCTTTCGTTGAGCGACTAGTTCCGTGTGTAGGTGCTTGACGTGTTTGGGAATTTTCGTGAACATGTGGCCATAGCGGCGACGGATTTCGGCAAGGACTTCTCCTCGCTCGAGCATATTGATTGTTACTTGGCGGATTAGCTCTTGAAAGACGGTGTCGTAGATTTTCTGTTCTTCTTGAATCATTGCCAGGAACGCGTGCATATCTTCAGAAATGGGAAAGTTTGTATAAGAAGGAATGAAGGAAGAGCAAAAAAAAATTGGGGAGATATTTCTAGTTTATCTTTTACCGGTTGGATAATCCTTGTCTGTACTGCAACCAATATCGTTCAACAGTGCAATCATTGTGTGCTTCAACAAGGCGACTTCTTTACGTGTCGTTGGTTTGAGGGAGAGGTGTAGTTGGGATTTTATTTCGTCATCGTCAAGCGGGTGGTGTGGAGCTTCCTGTATTTTTTTTTTTTTTTTTTTTTTTTTTTTTTTTTTCGTTAGATGTTGAAAATCATGGTGTGGTTATGTTTTATTTCCCTCACCTCCTTTTTCGGCATCACCATACTCAATTCTTCGGGTTGAATATTATTTTGATGTCCTGGATTTGGGCTTGACTGCCGCTGGCCATCATTTCCTGGGGTTTCATACAAGAACATAAGGTCATGTGGCTTGGTTGGTACAGGTTCTTTCGGTGCAGCGAGATGCGCTACGCGTTTTGCAGTTTCAGCGTGAACAAAAGCTGGTGCTGGGGCAGTTTGGGTAGGCAGAATCGTTGTTTTCGTGCGTTGTTGTTGCGGTGGTGCTGGTTGCGGTTGATGTGGGGGCGTTCGAAGTGGAGGCTGTTGTTGAGACTGTTCAAGTTGAAATACATCTGAAGAGCTTTGGAATGAAGGGAGTGGATCGAGTTGTTTTTGGTTGTTGAACCCTTTTGTACGTGTGGATAGCTTTTGTGGGGGCAGTTGCGATCGAGGGATGTTCTGCTGTTGCTGAGGAGGCGGCGCCGGCGGCGCAGATGGATTTAGATTAGATTGTGAGGATGTAGCGGCGGGACCGCGTTCTTTTTCAGCGAGTTTCTTTACTTGCCCGAGAAGTTGTGTTGGAATCATTCCTTTTTTTTTTCTTTTTTTTTTTTTTTTTCGGGATTGTCAAAAACAAACGTCTCAAAACGTTTTCTTTAATTTTAATAATAATATAATCGACGCAAAATCGAGCAATACTATTCCTTGATCTGTTGTGATTTGAATCAAAAAAAGAAATTGTTGCATCAGATTCATACTATGGGTATCGATTCCGATCAAGCAGACGCGGGTTTGACTGTGTTGAACCACACAACGGCAAGGGATGAGCATTGAAAGTTACAACTTGCAGAGCAATAAGCGACGATATTTCGGCAATCTTTTGTCATCCATCATCCTTCATCATCCAGCAAGAAAGGAAAGAAAAAAAAAGAATGGAGGGGTGGACAGCGGCGTTTCCGCCGGCAGCGTCGCCGCGCAGCTCGCGCGACAGCTTCGCCAGCTTCGCCAGCTACGTGCACGCGGCGGACGGCGGCGACGAAGCGGCGGGGCTCGTGGGCGGCTCGCGGCGCGGCTCGCAGCCGCCGGACTCGCACGCGCCGCCGCACCACCACTGGGGCTTCGACGAGTACGCGCGCGACGACCCCGTGTTTCTGATTCCGCTGTCGGCGACGCTGCTGCGCGACCCGAAGCTGGACATCCGTCTGGGCACGCCGGCGGTGCGTTGCGTGTGTTGGGGGTTCGTTGGCGTGTCCTAACCCACACACACACACACACACACACACACACACACACACTCTCTCTCTCACTCACAGAAGCGCAGCATTTCGCTGTTTACCGGCGTCGGCCTGATCCTGGGGCTGGCCATTGGCTCAGGCATCTTTGCATCGCCCGGCCCGGTCCTCGTGCGTGTCGGCTCCGGCATTGCCGCGCTGGCCGTCTGGCTGCTGTCGGGCCTGCTGGTGCTGCTGGGCTGCGGCTGCTATGCCGAGCTGGGATCGGCGTTTCCCGGAAACGGCGGCGAGGGTCTCTACCTGCTGCACTCGTTCAAGTTGGACCAAACCAGCGATTCCACGGACGAAGCGAATACCGCGGGCTCTTTGCTATCGTTTCTGTTTGTGTGGTCAAATATCCTGGTTGCAAAGCCGTGTTCTGTGGCAGTTGTTGCGTCCGTGTTTGGTGAATACTTGTCGCGTCTGGTGCCTGGCGCGAGTGCTATTCCAATCTTTCCGAGAGTTCTTGGAGGTTAGGAAGAACGAAGAAAGAAATGGGTGAGGAGGAGTGACACTTTTGTTACTCATTTCTTTTTTCTTTTTGACAGCAACATTGATATGGGTTCTCACGGCATTGAATATTTCTTCCAGTCGGATGGGAACTCTTGTTCAAGATTTATTTACGATTTTAAAGCTGATTTCGCTTGTGCTCATTAGTGTATGGGGCTTTGTATATCTATTCGATCATCCAGAGTATCATGAAGCCCACAATTTTTCTCAAGCTGCGTGGAAACGAACGAGTACCAACTTGGGAGATTACGCGATTGCTTTTTATTCCGCTTTATGGGCATATGATGGCTGGTGGGTGAAGAATCATTTTTTTTTTTTGTTTCCTTTGCCAGCAATGATGTATGTACATTGCTTAAAAATATTACAATCGAATTAGGTCAAATCTGAATTTGGTGACTGGAGAACTCAAAGACCCCGCCAAAAATCTTCCATTAGCCGTATTTATTGGACCTTCCATTGTCATTGTAGCCTACCTCCTCGTCAACCTATCATACTACCTGATTCTCTCTTCCGAAATCGTTGCCGTAACAAAATCCGTTGCCCTCGATTTCGGAAACCACGTGCTAGGTCCAACCGCAAGCGCGATCCTCATCCCATTAATCGTCCTCGGCTCCACCTTTGGAGCCTGTAATGCCTCAATTTTCACAGGATCTCGCATAACATCCTCAGCCGCAACGCGACAACAGATCCCCGCGATTTTTTCCGACCTGCATCCCGACCACCAGACGCCAGCAAACGCACTTGTTCTGCAAGCAACGTTGGCAAGTTTCTTTTGCATTGCGGCAACGTTTGAGCCGCTTGTTACTTTTTATAGTAATATCACATGGTGTTTTTATTTTTTGGCAGTGTTTGGTGGTGTGATTTTGTTGAGGTGGACGCATCCACATATCGAGCGGCCGTTCAAGGTACCGATATGGGTGGCGGTTTCGTTCTGTACTGCGGCGTTGCTTTTGGTTGGATTCAGCATCTATGAGAGGCCCGTGGAGGGTGGGTTTGGGGTTATCTTTTTGGCTGTGGGTGTTGCAGTGTGGGTTGTTAAAGAGTATTATTGGGATGAGTTTGTGCAATTGTTTATACGTGTGGCTGGGTATTGTGGGTGGGAGATTAATTATGCGGGTGGCGCGTGGAATCGGTTACGTGGGGGTGAGAATGGGTCTTCACCGGAAACTGGGTTGCGGCGGTTGGATCTGGATGAAGATTCGATTGATCAAGATTTATAAATAATATCAAAAAAAAAAAAAAAAAAATGACAGTATTGTAGTATTCTCTCACTTTGTGTTACTACAAAAAAAAAAAAAGGAATTGTCAAGAATGGTGTTCATCTTTCGATCAGCGTTCACCTTTGCGGTGGTGGCAGTCGCTGCTTATGGTGCACGATGCGTCATCACGGAGAATGGGGTTAATGTCGGGTTTGGAAACTGTCCACCCAATCCGCCTCCAGGAGTGCTTCCTCCGCCCCAGCCATCAACAGAATCAACAACAACAACAACAACAACAGTGGTCGCGGGACTTGAAAATCATGCAAATGCTATAACAGAAACTCTGACCTCTTCAGCTCCTCATTTGACGTTACCAGTCACTGTTGTCCTTCCTCTGATTGTTTTTCTTTGGATGATTTGAGACAGACATTTACTTAAACCAATTAAAAGTCTCTTTGTGATTTAAAATCAGCAGTATATTGATTCTTTTCTCCCTGTCAAGATGGACTTGTCCGGTTTTGTTTGACATGCACAAAAAAGGGACGCAATGTGTGTCGTCGGAGTTTGAAATTTGGGTATAAATTTAACGGCAAAAAACAACAAAACCCGCCCAAAAAAAAAAACCACCAAAAATGCAATTCTCACGCTTCTTCATCTTTGCTTGCATTGCAGTTTCGTCTGTCTTTGGTCAAACTTCTTCAACTGTTGCTACTGCTTCGGCTGCGGCAAATGCTTCCTCGCCAGTTGAGCAGGCAAACAAGTTTATTACTGGAATGCTTTCGACGGTTCCACTCTGTTTGATTACTTGTCTCACGAATGCAACTTCCATCACACCTGCTCTTGTGACTTCTCTTTGTGGATTGGCGGTAAATTTTTGTTTAAGTTGTTTGTTTGTTGTGTCTGTGTTTTAAAAAAACGCGTCCTTCTTTTTTTCCCGCCATGCCTTTTTTTCTCTTTTTTTTTGCAGGCTGATCCTAGCAAAGGTCTTGCTCTTCTTTCCAGTGCCCCTGCGTGTATTACATCGACTTGTGGAACTTCCGCCGAAGCTGCTACAGGCGCGCTGACAAACATTACTACCGCATTGCCACAACTTGCGCAAGCGTGTTCCACATTGGCCGCAGCCTCTGCAGCACCTTCATCGTCTGTTGTGAAAAGCAGCACTACTGCGGCGGCGGCGTCGTCGACTTTGAGCGCGACAACCAAAACAGGGGCGGCGGGTGCTTTGGAGGCTGTCGCGTCGCTGGGTTTTGCGTCCATGTTGATGGTGGCGTTTTTGCTGTGATTAGTGTAGTGTAGTGTTGACTGGATGGACTGTTGACAATAAATCGATTTTGTAATTGATTAAAAAAGATTAAAAATGCAGATTGTTGTTTCTGTGGACTCCGACTGCGCCGACAGCGACGCAGCGCGCCTCGTGACGCCGCAGCTCGTCCGGCAGAGCGCGGGCGAAGTGCTCGCGGCGCTGTACGACTCGGCGCGCGAGCACCCGCCGGTGGCGCACATTTGCGTGCGCATCGCGGCGTTCGACGGCGTCGCCGACACTTGCGGGCCGCCGGCGCGCAAGACGCTGCGGCTCGCGGCGCCGTACTTCACGCGCGCGCGCCACGCGGCGGCCGGCGCGCTGGAGCTCGAGCTGCGCGGCGTCGTGCTGCACGAACTGGTGCACGCGCTGCAGTACGACGGGTCGGCGACCGCAAACCCGGGCTTCGTCGAGGGCCTCGCGGACTACGTGCGCATCCTGTGCCGCGCCGCCCCGCCGCACTGGCGCCGCGAGGACGACCCGCCGCCGTCCGGCTCGCGGTGGGACAGCGGCTACGAACACACGGCCTTTTTCCTGCGCTGGATCGAGCGCGCGAATCCGCATGTGGCTAAAAGCATCAATCTGCTGCTGCGCGATGTCGAGTGGGACGACGCTTTGTTTGCCGCATTGACGGGAAAACCAGTGGACCAACTGTGGGCAGAGTATCTCGCGTCTTTTGGTATTGCAGCGTCAACAGCAACGAGTACAACAAATTCCACAACTTCTGCCGACGGTTGGCCTTGTCCTCTCATTGAATTTGAATCTCGCGTCTCAAAGGATGCAAAAAACCCCTTCCTGCAACTTTATCCTTCCATTGCAGAAACCATATTTGCCTTTTCAAAGCTGTCTGACATGTGTCTTCGCATTCTATACTCTTACAACCCACGCCATTCTCCTACGCATGTTGAATCCATTCGCTTGATTGTCAGAGAGATGGATGGCGTTGCCCATTGTACTGGCCCTGCAAACAAAAAAGAAATCCACCTGTCTATTGAATATCTGTCCAAATTCCTTGCAGACCACAAAAACGACTTGCAAGTCCTACGAACAGAAGTGGAGGGTGTCTTGATCCACGAATTGACTCACGTGTGGCAACGAACTTGTCTCCGCTATCCTGGAGGTTTGGTGGAGGGTGTTGCTGATTGGGTTCGTTTAGTAGCTGGATACGTTCCGGCTCATTGGAAGCAGAAAAGGGAGGGCAAATGGGATGCTGGATATTGTCCAACTGCCTTCTTTCTTGCTTGGATAAATGACCAGCTGCAGGTGACTGCAACAAATAGTACTACTACCACCCCGTCCTTTGTTCAGGCTCTGAATCATTACGTGGGGTCTCTTGACTCGTGGAACGCAGAAACTGTCTTTATGAAATTGGCGGATGGGAAAACTGTTGACCAACTGTGGACAACATATTGTTTGGAGGAAGAAGAAATCACGGACGCTGTGGCGGACCGCATCCGGGCGGAAAATGTGTCGCTGATCTCAAACTTGAAGACTCTGGTACAAATTGCTGAAACCGAAACAGATCCTGCAGTTTTACGGAGACTGAATGCTATGGTGGGAAAAGCCGTCAACCAGTTTCTGAAATGATTAGATTAGATACGATTGAGCTAATATTCATTTGGGGGACAGTAATAAATTCGAAGAATACTTGCTATAGTGTTCATCAGGATTGTTCATTGTTGTCATTGTTTTTTTTGTTTCTTCAAACCACAAACCGCTCTCTCACAAACGGATGGGTGCCTTCACCTTTGGACACCAAGAAGTAATACTACTACTACTAATGATAAATGCACCGCTCGTGACCTTGGCAAGTGCCATTTTAGGATTCTATCCTGGAGTGTCGGATCTGTCTTCAAAATATGACAGCAACCTCACTATCGCGTTTATACTTCCTTACAATCACTTCTGGAACATGACAACGCACGAAGAATACGAAGATTGTGGAGATGACTGTGTCTTCTTTCGCGAAATGGACAGCGCCGCAGAATGGATGGTGAATATTATAAACAACAGTTCAGAGATCCTACCAAACACAATGGTCAATATCCTTCGCGTTCATGAATGGGACATTGGGGATGCATCGTTCGGAGACGTTGCACCAGCGACACTCAGTCTGATTGAAGACGCGTCGAACCCAGTTGTTGTCTACGGAACCTCATCAAGCACAAGAGGCGCCCTTGCCGCGGGAATACTATCTCAATTCAAAATCCCTCTCTGTGCAGGCTCTCTGAACAGTCCGAAACTATCAAACAAGGCAAACTATCCCTATTTTTTCAGACCCACGTTTGGAAACACGTGGGGGAAATCAATTGCGACGCTGTATTCGCGATGGGGTGTGAAACAAGTGTCGATGGTGTTTGATTCGTATGATGAGGAAAGCCGGTTAGCGTGTCTGGATATCAAGGCTGCCCTTTTTGCAGCTGGGGTCAGGTTTCTGGCTGTGCTTTCGTATAAGGGGAACCGCAAGGGAATTGACTTTTCGGGTATTACACAGGAATTGAGGAAAGTGGATGCTCGGTATATTGTGCTTTGTGCGCAGGGTTGGTCGGAGTCGTTTTCTTTGATATTAGCTGCAAAGTGAGACTGCGTTTTTCTTGATTGTTTTAAAATATTACTAATGATTTTATTTTTTATTTACTTATGTTTCATTATGCAGTCGGACAGGTCTGATTTCAAAGGACCATGTGTGGACAGTCACGAATGTTCCCTATCCCCCATATGAAGCGGATTCATCGGAACTGACGCTATTGGATGGATTGGTGGAGCCTTCTCTTACTTGGCAGCCGGATACGGCACCATTCTATCTCTCTTTACAGCAGCAATGGAGTGATTTGTTTGATGTGGATCCGGTCAAATACCAAAACCCTGAATTTAATTGGTTCGTTCCCCATTTCTTTTCAAAACAATTTAATAGTATCAAACTCTGCTTAACTTTTTATGTATGCAGGGCTAGCGCTGGTGCGTACGACTGTGTGGGGGTGCTTCTCACTGGGCTCGACAAGGTTATGAAAGAAGAAGGAACCACAATCTTGAGCCCCCGAATAAGGTCAAAACTTGGCTACAATGCTTTCAGCAACACAGGTTTCAAAGGCCTCAACACTAACCCGATTCTCCTGAATGACAATGGAGACATTTCAGCCGAAACAACATTCACCACACCATCCCACGACAATTATTCACCATTTGCCATCATTGACATGTTTGGGAAATATGTTCCTCTAAAGGACCCAGTTTTTGTCGGGGGTGCCACGGTTCCTCCTTGGGATGGGTCCAAACCGCCGTTGCCGGTTCTACTGGCCACGCTTTCAGACCCACGTGGTAAAGCAATCGCAATCTTGGTTGCAATCAGCAATAGCATCGCGATTTCCGCAATGTGTTTTGTAGCGGTTTACAAGACCCATCCATCGGTGCGAACAATCAATCCATCACACGCGTGTCTCTCTATGGTGGGAAGCATCGCGCTGATGGGATCCATGGCTTGTTATTTGAATGAACCTAGACAGTGGAAATGCTATACGCGTGTTTGGTTGATGTATTTGGGGATTGTTTTGTTGACGGTGCCGTTGGTTATGAAGAATTGGTATATTCTGCAAATCTTTTCGTTGGCGAGTTCTACGACAGTGAAGCATTTGAGTCGGATCTTCAATATTTCTCATGTAGTGACGGGAGTGGTTGTCGCTGTGCAGATTTGTTTGTTGGTTGCGTATACACTCACGTCAAATCTTTATCCAACCACGATTACGATTGAGGAAGTGTTTATCGTCCATGAATGCGTGGATCATAATCACTATTCTTCTATTTCATCTTCTCAAAGCCACCAGAAATCCAACAATATCGCAGAAGTGGGGCTTGCTGTGGTCTCGGTTTTGTTTGTTATCGCGTTGGGCGCGTGTGCGATTGCAGTTCGGAATATTAACCACAAGTACAACGATTCGAGTCTTTTGTTGATTTGTTTCTTGACGTTGGCGATTTTGGTTGTTCTGGATTCCCAGTTGGGAGTTGATGAATACGTTCTTGTCAAGAGGGTTGTGTTTTTCTTCCTGGCGGCGACGCATGTGCCTGTTATTTTGGTGGCGCCCAAGATTTTGCAAGTGTTTTATAAACTCAATTTGGATGATTTGGGGGTGGCGAATGGGGTTTCTTCGTCGGGTTGTGGTGCTGGTGCTGGTGTTGGTGGAAAGAAAGTATTGCGAGCGTCCAACTCTGATGTGTCTGAAATCAAGACCCCAAAGAAATACTTTAAATCACTTCCGGCGGAAATCTTGGTACGTTTTAAAAAGAAAAAAAAATAATCAAAAAGCTGTTTGTTTTTTTAGATTTTCCAACTCCAATATTTTTAGAAAATCCCTTGTGCTTACAAAATGAAAAGCAATTGGTTCTTGAGAAGTGGTTGTTGGCAGCAGTCAAAAGGGGTTTTGGTGATTTCAACAAAGAATAGGAAATGGGCAGAATTTCACTCAGTGGAGGGAAATGCAACAAAGTGTATCATATTGGAAAAATGCCAGCTTCTTCAACGTGGAGACACTGTGCTATCACTCGTGCAGAATCAAGTCGCGGTGCTCCAGCTGGAATTCAATGACAGTCAAGCAACAAGCAAGTTTATGCGGGAATTTTCTCGGGCAGGAGAACTATGATAAATATCTATAGAATATATATAGTTTTGATTTGTTGTTGAGGGGGGAAACCCGATTGATCTGATTCTGGGGTATTGTTCACGCCCTTCTGATTGTGAAAGAGAAAAACAAACAATACCTCAAACCTTTAGACACAAGGCTTATTGTCGATGGCAGCGTTCAAATTGTTGCTACTGAGTAGTATTTGGACTGCGTCTTTTGCAAACTCCATTCTGGGTTTCTTTCCAGGATCCTCTTCAATATCTGCCAAGCAAGACAGAAACCTCACAATCGCGTTTATTTTACCGTACAATTACTTTTGGGCTGTCGATACCAGCGAGGAATATGAAATCTGTGGCGGCGACTGCAGCTTCTTCCGTCAAATGGACAGCGCAGCCGAGCTGGTGGTACAGATGGTCAACAACAACACCAATGTTCTGCCGAATACAATGGTCAACATTTTACGCGTCCACGAATGGGACACAAACGGCTGGGGTCTCGTTGGCGACATTGCACCCGCAACTCTCAGTTTGGTGGACCATGAATCCAAGCCGGTTGCAGCCTACGGAACGACATCGAGTGTGCGGGGATCAATTGCTGCAGGAGTTTTGTCGCAATTCCGAATGCCCTTTTGCGCTGGTTCCTTGAATAGTCCGTCTTTATCAAATAAGCAGAATTACCCCTACTTTTTTCGCCCAACGTATGGGAATACTTGGGGAAAAGATATGTCGAATTTATTCTCTAGGTGGAATGTTAAGCGGATTGGAATGGTTTTTGATTCATCGGATGAAGAAAGTAGACTGGCTTGCGTGGATATCAAGGCTGCACTATTTTCACGGGGAATGACACTCTTGACATCACTTCCGTACAAAGGAAATGTTGTCGAATTCGATTTCAATAATATCATGAGGGAGTTGAGTAACGTGGATGCTCGCTATATTGTTGTCTGTGCACAGGGGTGGTCGCAAGCGTTTGATCTTGTTGTTGCTGCAAAGTAAGGAAATTATTTTCAGGAAGTTTTCATTCCTTCTTTTTTCTTTTCATCAAGTTGTTCTGATGTCGACCTTGTTTTTTTTTTTTAGCCATACCGGGTTGATTTCAAAAGATCATGTGTGGACATTTACAAATGTCCCGTACCCAGCAGACCTCGAAGACAATTTCGATCCGCGACTAGAGTTGCTGAATGGAATAGTAGTTCCTGGAGTTCGTGGCCAGAATCATTCTTCGCCCAACTTTCTTGCAATTGACAGTGCCTGGAATGAACTGTACAACGAGAACGCACTGAAATATCAGAATCCATCCATAAATTGGTAAACATACCGAATACCTCATGTTTTATCCTTCTCATAAATATTACTCTTTAGGGCAAGCGGAGGTCCCTATGATTGTGTGGGGACCATACTTTATGGGCTCGACAAGGCTATGAAGTCAAATCCGGATCAAAGTATCTCTAATTTGAAATTTAATTCATTCACGGACTCTGGATTTAAGGGGGCGAATTTGAATCCTCTCAGGCTTGACAGTTCAGGCGACCTTGCGGCTGATACAACATTTGCAACTTTTTCTCATAACCAGCCAACCGTGCCACCATTTGTAATAATAGGAAAAGACGGAGAAGTTGAGAGGTTGAAAGATCCTGTCTTTACTGGATCTTCCTCGATCCCTCCATGGGATGGATCAGTCGATCCCCTCCCAATAATCCTGTCAACTTCAAACGATACAAATGGCAGAATAATTATCTCGTTGATTGCCATAAGTTATGTCATTTCTGTCTGTCTTGGAGCTTTTGTGATTTGGCATCGGAATCATGCGTGTATCAAAACAATCAATCCCTCACAATCGGTAGTTTCGATGATGGGGAGCTTTATCATGATGTCATCTACAGTATTTTTTCTTGAGGCTCCTACTCCGAAAAAGTGCTACGCGCAGCTGTGGCTTTTTTACTTGGGTATCACTATTCTGGTTGTTCCATTGCTCATGAAAAATTGGTACATTCTACGCATTTTCTCTGCGCAAAGCTCCATGAAACTGAAAGATTTAAGCCGAATCTTTAAATTGTCACATATCGCTACGGCTGTCGCAACGTCTATATCGCTGGCACTTCTTGTATCCTTCACAGAAACATCAAATGTGCAACCTAAAGCAGTTTCTTTGACCAAATCAATCGTATATGAATGCATTGATCACAATCATTATAAATCCATGAACCCTCTTCTAAGATATCTCACGGCCTATTGCATTTTGCTAATCGTTGCGCTGGTCCCTGCTGCGCTTGCAGTTCGAAATGTCAACTACAAGTACAATGATTCAAGCTTTCTGATTTTTGTATTCATGACACTGTCTCTATTGAGTATTTTGAAGTTGCAATTGGGAGTTGATGAGAATGTCCTCCTCAAGAAAACTGTCTACATTTTCATTGCAGCAACACATGTACCGACTCTATTAATAGGTCCAAAAGTAATGCAAGTGTTCAAGAAAACTAGTAGCGGGAATTTTGCGACATCTATCAAGAACGTTTCTTCATCTGGACAAATAATATCAGCTAATTCCCATACTGAGATCTCGACAACTCTGAAAAGACAAGTGCGGGTAAATTCAGCTGAGTTTTTGGTATGTTTTATTCTTCCTTTTGTGGCTGGATTTTCTTAAAATCTTCACTCTTCCATGTCATCAAGAAACTCACATTTACTTACCGAATTAAAAATGCTTGGTTTGAAAGTTGGCATTTGTCAAAAGGTATATTATTTGTATCCATCATGAAGAGGCAATGGATCGCAGTCCATTCAAGAGACGGAAGAGCAGTGTGTTTTCCTTGGAAAAGGGATGAATTCCAAATATTTCACACGGCAGAAAGGAATCTTGAAGTGGCTGTGGATAGAATACGGATTCAGTTGGAGTTTGACAGCAATGATGATGCCAAAGATTTCTTATCTGAAGCCTCGGCTCTTTTTTCAAAATTCTCTCAGCCATCGAAATGATAATGACCTGATCAACTGATAATGTTTTTCTCTTCCCTGAGCAGCCACAGTCATTGTAAGAAACAAAAAGTGTTTTGAAGGCCACGCGCCCGCAACAGAGTGAAAATCTCAGAAAATATCTTTCCCTTTTAAATGCTGGCAATGTATCTTTTTCTCTTGGTTTTATTGACTTATGGATCCATCATGCCCGTGGCAAGTCCTATCGTTGGGCTTTTTCCAGGAACATCCTCGATACGGTCAAAGCACGAGAGTAATCTCACTATCGCGTTTATACTTCCCTATGTACATTTTTGGGAAATGAAAACAGCAGAAGAATACGCTACATGCGGCGGAGACTGTGGGTTCTTCCGCCAGATGGACAGCGCTGCAGAGTGGGTGGTGAATATGATCAACAACCGGACTGACATCCTCCCAAACACAATGGTTAACATCCTACGCGTTCATGAATGGGGTGAAAACGGATGGACTGTCGGGGACATTGCACCAGCATCTATGGCACTGGCAGAGCATCCGTCAAAACCCATTGCCGCTTTTGGAACAACTTCGAGTACCAGAGGCTCTCTCGCTACGGGAATCCTATCCCAGTATAAAATACCGCACTGTGCTGGGTCGCTAAACAGCCCAGTACTCTCGAACAAACACAATTATCCATACTTCTTTCGCCCAACCTATGCAAACAAATGGGGGAACGATATGGCGAATTTATTTTCGGGATGGAAAGTGAAGCGTATCGGAATGGTCTTTGACTCTTATGATGACGAAAGTAGGCTTGCCTGTCTGGACATTAAGGCGGGTTTGTTTGCACAAGGAATCGCAATAGTGTCATACCTCCACTATCATGGGCACGTCCAAAATATCAACTTCACAACCATCGCTCAGGAACTAGCTCATGCGGATGTACGCTATATTATTGTTTGTGCGCAGGGCTGGTCACAGTCATTCAATCTGATTCTTGCCGCAAAGTGAGCTGCTCACTCTTTCACGCCAACTAGTTTCTAAAATTCTAACATTTCATTAATATTAGTGAGACGGGTCTGATTTCAAAGAATCACGTCTGGACATTCACAAATGTGCCCTACCCCCCTGACGTAGAAGGAGATTCGGATAGCAGATTGAAGCTTCTGAATGGAATCGTGTTTCCTTTCGTCGACTTTCAAGATCACAAATCGTCAAACTATATCTCTATTGATGGCTCCTGGAATGACTTGTATAAACGCGACCCGTTAAAGTATCAGGATCAATGGATGAACTGGCATGAATTATTAACTTTGGATGCAACAGGCTATTAATTTTATTTCTGATACAGGGCTACTGTGGGAGCATACGATTGTCTTGGGACATTGCTGTACGGCTTACATAAAGCTATGAAAAACACCAAGGATGAAAACCAAATCAAGTCCCGCTTAAATTTCACTGCATTTATGGATTCAGGATTTAATGGAGCGAATCTCAATCCGATGCAATTAAACGAATTTGGAGATCCATCAGCCGCCACAACTTTCAGCACGTTCAATAACGAGAATCCTGCATTGCCACCCTTTGTAATGTGTGGGAAAAATAATGAGCTTCAAAAGCTGATGGACCCAGTTTTCTTTGGTGGCTCCTCCGTCCCTCCTTGGGACGGGTCGGAGGATGTCCTTCCTGTAGTATTGGCCACGCTGGCAGATACGCGTGGAAAAATTATATTGTCCTTGATTGTCATCTGCTACGTAATTGTACTCAGTTTGGCTGTGTTTGTGATTTTGTACCGGAATCATCCTTGCGTCAAAACAATCAATCCTATCCATTCGATTGTGTCAATAACGGGAAACGTCGTGCTAATGACATGTTCCATTCTTTTACTTGAGCTTCCTTCGTCGCAAAAATGCTATACTCGTATTTGGCTGTATTTTGGAGGAGTTGATCTTCTCATTGCTCCACTGATCATGAAAAATTGGTATCTCCTGCGTATTTTTTGCTCGACTACTTCCATCAGGACCCAAGACTTGAGCAAAATGTTCTATATATCTCAGCTTGCGACTATCTCCACACTGATAATTCAAATTTCGCTTTTAGTCGCATATACCTCCCAGTCGAATATACAAGTGACCACAATTGCTCTAAACAAAGCAATCGTATACAGATGTATCGACCGCAGTTTGCACTTTCCCAAGTTATTCAACTCGGCGCAAATGTTGGTAACTGTGTGGCAGGGACTACTTCTCATCTCGCTTTTGGGGATGGCGATTGCCGTGCGGAACCTCAATAACAAGTATAATGATTCAAGCTTCCTTCTTTTTGTCTTTGTTACTCTTTCACTTTTGAGCATCTTGGAAGCACAAGTGGGAGTGGACCAAGATTCTCCTGTCAAGGAAACCATTTACCTTTTTATTGCGGCTACCCATGTTCCCGTTCTTTTAGTGGGGCCGAAGATCGTGGAAGTTTATTCGACGCTGGACTATAATAGTTTCAGTTTTCCGAGAGGCAGTTCCTCGAAAAAGACCACCGGCAGATACTCTTCCAGTTTGCATCAACAGCATTCGACGACATTGGAGCATACGAAAATTTCTCATGCAGAGTTTTTGGTATGATGCTATTTTATGATATGAAGTGTTCTAATGTCTTTTTTTGCTGTCGCTACAAGAAATTGGCATTTGTGTTTAAAATGGCCAAAAGCACTTTTGGTATCTGGCGGCAATCAAGCGGCATTCTGGTTTCTTGCATAAAACAGCGACAGTGGCTCACGATACATTCTTCGGATGGAGTTTTCTTGGTATGCTTGCCTCTTGACAAGGATACGATGGGAATTTTAGAGACGGGCACTGGGAATATGGTGATTGTGCCCAATCCGAACCAGCTTCATTGGGTGGAGCTAGAATTCGAGAATAAGGAGAAGGCGCTGGATTTCAAAGAGAAACTGCGTGTGCTTTGTATTCAGTAAAAATAAATGGATAAAGGCACCACCACAGCTGGATTCTCGCCGCCTCTTTGGCAACAGCGACGATCGCTTCTCGCAAAGCACCTGTCCCAGTACAGTGGCAAAATGTCTTCGATTGCTGACTTGGGCTGTGGGCGTGGCGCCATCCTTACTTCTCTCATTGCTTCGTCCCAGTGGACCAGAATAATCGGCGTTGATTTATGCCGCTCCAGCCTCGACAGCGCATCGGAGCTTTGCCAGCCAACGGATGCCGAGAAGCAAAGCTTGAAAGAGCACGAGATTGTTGTTGAGCTGTTTGAAGGTGATGATTCCATTTGTAGAGGCAGGGAAACAATGGGAGACTTTGGAGTTCTGACGCGTCTTTGATCCAGGCTCTCTCAAGGAAGCCGACAATAGATTAAAAAATATCGATGCAATGATTTGCTCCGAGGTTGTTGAGCATTTGGATGGCGATACTTTGAATTGCTTTCCTCACGTTGTACTGGGAACTTTCCATCCAAAGATTCTGATTGTGACGACTCCAAACGCAGAATTCAATATTAACTTTCCCGAGCTCAACTATGGAACTCCATTGGCAACTCTACGGAATGACGATCACAAGTTTGAATGGACCAGACAAGAGTTTGAGCAATGGGCCCAATGTTACGCACGCCAATATGGCTATGATGTTTCGTTCACGGGTGTTGGATTGATTCAAGGGAGCATTCATAATGTTGGTTTTTGCACGCAAGCTGCCATTTTTGTCAGCAATGGCGGGAGTGTCGCAACTGTCTCCACTTCTCCTGCACCTTACAAACATCACTCAACCATCACTTTTCCATTCTTTAATGAGACGCAATACTCTATGCATCTTGTCTTGCCCGAGATTTTGAAGGAGGTTCAAAGTTTCGTCTACAACCAATTGTGTTGTGAGTGTATTCCGCTGGTTACTCCAAAAATGACGGATGATGAGTTCGACTTATTATTGATCTCCAAATGGCCAATAGCTCCCATATCAATTTTGGAGATTCCAGTCGATTCCCTGTGGTCCGTGTTGAGAATCCGACAAATTTGTAAAACTCGAGATTACCTGTTTGAAGTGGTGCATGCTTTCCCGAGCATTTTTATGGTACATCAAGAAAAAAAAGACATCATTCAAATCCGTCAGCAAATTCCTCTCGTTGAGAGATTGGAGCGTGCTCTAGAGGGGGGGAGAGAAGACGAGTGCTGCACTCCTTCCTTCAGCGACACCTCTGAAATTGATGATGAATAGATCTATTAAAATCCCCATTTATTGTAGCCATAAGTAACAAATATTATCGAATTCCAAACTCTATTGCAGCCTTCCTCCACTCTCACCACCACCACCAGACTCTTTCAAACCTTCCTGGTGGGCAATCAAAACTTTCCTCAATGCATCTTTAAGTTTTCGATTCTCCTTTTCCCGAACCTTGATCTCTTCTTGCAACTGCTCAATATATTCCAACCCACTCTCCAACAACCGCGTATGACTCCAGCTTTTATAGTTCCCAATCGTAGAGGCAGGCAACAATTCTTTCAATTGCTCAAACCCGGTTCTTAGAGAGATTCTCCGTTGCCGTTCGGCCTCCCGATGAACACGCCGTCCACGCTCTTGACGCTCATTGTCTTCTGGATCGCCACCAACTATTGAATTAATACTTCTCCTTCGATCAGCCTGATCTTGACTAATTTGTCCATTGTAAGAGGATGATGATGAAGCGTTGTTGCTGCCAGTCAATGAAGCTTGTCCGGTCGACGTAAGATCGTGGTTGGCTACAAGGTCTCGGAGAAACGAAAAAGTAGAATCCGACATTGTTCTTGATTCAGTAGGCATAATAGATGCATTTGCATGGGATGATGATGTTGATGTGGAAGTGGTACCGGTTGTGTTTGACGGCATTGTAAACAGGTCATCTTGTAGAAGTAAAGACTGTAAGAACTTATCACTGTATCCCGCTAGAACAGAGTTTGCGGTAGATGCATTCGTGGTAGTAAACGACGCCTGGTTGTCGCTTCCATAATTTTGGAATTGGAAATAGTCAGGTGTAGAAGGTTTTGGAAGTGTTGGTGTTGAAACTCTAGGGAGAGAAGGCGGTGTATCCGACATGTTTGGAATCGCTGGTGGTGGCGTGTTGGCCGTGGGGTACTGCGGTAGAATAGGTGTTGCAATAGTTGTAAGTAAAGGTGAATGCATTATATCGTGCTGTTGCTGTTGCGGCTGCGGCTGGGAGTGCAATTGCTGTTGTGGCTGTAATTGGTACTGGTTGTTGAGGAATGGTGACATTGATCGATAGGCGGCTGTGATAGGATTTGAGATAGACCGACGATGCTGCTGTTCCAATTGTCGCGTGTATGGCGTACTTCGGGACAGCGACGTAATATCTCCCCGTGCTTTGGTAGTTACTTGTTGCCGGACATCAAATGTGCTGAAAGGAAGCAGTGCTTGGTCGCCATCGAGTGTGGCGTGGCCAGCTGTGTGGGAATGTGAACCGTTGGTCTCATTACCAACAAGCAGCTGCGGCCGCTGCGAAGAATCATTTGCAGATTGGAACCTGTCATCATTCATTTGGCAAGAGGACTATGTTAAACTGGAAAGTTCAAAAATTTCTGGTGAGAATTGCACCATCCCACGCGTGCGATTCTGGACCCAAAAGGCGCAATTTGGCACAAATATTAATAACAGCTTATCACTACTGTTTATTTATCAGTATTCTGATGTGCCTCCACAATTTTTTTAACGGCCTCCTTTAGCTTCCGATTGTCTCGATCTTTTTCCCGAATTTCCTCCAGCAACCGTTCGATGTATTCCACACCACTCTCCAAAAGCTTTGTTTGGCTCCATGTTTTATTGGCACTGATTGTTGCAGGAGGCAGTAGTTCCTTCAACCGTTCAAATCCTGTTCGCAAACTGTCCCTTCGCTGTTTTTCAGCGTCTCGGTGAATTCGACGACCTTTGACAACAGAACCGGAGACCAATTCATCGATGTAATCTTCTTCCAAGCTTGGAGGAGTTTTGATCGAAGGCGGTGTGACAGCGTTAGTGATAGGAGTCAACGAACTTGGGATGGGGGAAAACTGTGCACCCAATTGTGGAGTACGAACACTGGCATAGTCAGGGAATTGAAAGTCCGAGATAGTTGTGGCAGAAAATATGCTCTCGCCAGATAGTGGAGAACGGAGCTGTGACTGTAGGTAGCTGCCATTGGCTGGCACTGCTGGAATCGCAGGGGACTGTAGACCACTACTATTGGTGAGGTCACTGTTTGTTCTGAGCGACGACGCTGTCAAGAGTGGGTTGCTGATTGTCCGACACTTGAAAGGAGCAGAGTATGGAGTTCCCCGAGAATCCTTTTTCTTTGATGATAGGTTGTGGCGAAAAGAAGGGCCGTCTGCTGCGCTATGTGGTACCAGTGTATTGGCCAAGTTTGACGTCAAGTAAGCATTGCCCTGCTTCTCAAAGAAATCGAACATGCTATTGACGTCGAAAGCATCCTGTGGCCACTGTTGATTTGTTTGCACGAAGTCATCTGTGAATCCCATCATGCTGGGTAAGTTTATCCAGGTTTGGTGGAGGAAAGCTGGAGCTTGGGCTTAAAAAATTGCACCACTTTTACTGATTGCATCATAAGGAAGGAAGATGACGAATTTTGCACGTGCGGTTTTCGCGTCGGACAATTTCCAGAAAAAATCTTGACGAAAAATTGATTTCGCCGTTCTTGGTGAGCATACTGAAAAAGGAAATCTGTCCAAAAACCAACAGCGCGTATGAGTTTTTTAACAAATATAATTATTTAGATTATCAAGTCTTTCTTCACCCAAAGACAGAATCCAAAACTGTTATTTTTTTTTAGGGGAAGGAACCAATAAATCAAGTTGACACAATTGTGCACCGTTTATTTGACAACAGCCGAGCAAGGCATTCTGGGTTGGCCCTGAAAGCGCCTGGTATTGTTTTGGAGGCAAGCGTGACTCACGCTATAAAAAGAATTGAGAATGGTCACGAAGCGGACGTGCAAGCAGGCAGCGGCGCTCGCCGTCGGCCTCGTGCTCGTCGCAGTCGTGGTGCTGACGCTGCTCGTGGACGGCGCGCACCGCGACCTGGCGGATCTGTCGGCGGCAGCGGCGGGCGGCGGCGGCGCGTGGCTCGGCGGGGCGTTGTTCGGCGCGGCGGCGAAGCAGCGCACGGCGCCGGCCGAGCCGATGATGGCCGCAATGAAGAACGAAACGGCGAAGGCCGAGCTCGGCCGCGCCGCCTGGCGCCTGCTGCACACAATGGCCGGGAAGTTTCCGCACAAGCCGACGAAAGCCCAGGCCGCTGCCATGAACGACTACATCTACCTGTTTGCCGAGCTGTATCCATGCGGGGACTGGTTGGTTGCGACGGCTGGTTGGACAAGCGATCAACTCAATATATGATCAACACACACATACACTCAAAACAGTGCGAGGCATTTCAAGATAATTCTGGAAAACAATCCTCCGGACGTATCGAGCAAGGCAGCGGTTGCTGATTGGGCCTGTCGAGTCCATAACATCGTGAACAAACGGAAGGAGAAGCCGCAATTTGACTGTTCAAAGATTCTGGAATTCTACGACTGTGGATGGTGAGTTTTCCTCACGTTTTCTTGAAACATTGAGTTAAATGTGTCGTGAAATTGGTTATCAGTGGACCAGAGGAGGAAGCAGCAGCGGGGGCAAATTGACTCAAATGATTATCAGCAGCAAACGGTAGAGAGACGGCATAAGCTTCTAAAATAAACGGAATTCTTTGAAAATAAAAAAGGTTTTTATTGTTATAAATAATAAGTATTGAAGTTATTAAAAAAATGGCGGATGTTGGTTCCGCCCGACCACCATCGCGTCGACACTCACGCGCTGCAACGCCAGTTAGATATCTCAACGCCGATACAGGCGCGACAGTGCGAGACTTCAGCAACAGCACACTTGAAGAGATTATTGCCTCTCAAACCATGTACATCCGGCCACGAACAGCAGATCACCAAAAAGGCCGCCTCAGGACACCCCGTCTATCCACTTCCTCTGCTCGAACAAGTATAGTGACGCGTAACCCTGGGGAATATTTGCCTGAAATCGATAGTCAGCTGGATGAAGACGAAAGTGAAGAGGAAGAACCTGTGACATCGCGCTGGCAACTCTCCGAACAACGCTTTCTTGAACTCTTCTTTGGTCAAGACCTGGTTTTGAGATCACGTCAGCGCCACCAGCACGTTCTGCAGTCCATGAAGCGATGGGCAAAGCGGCCACAGTCAGCATCAGGACTGAACGACGCCTCATCTTCAAACACCCATTTCGTCACTACGCGTCCCAAATCAGCGATTCTACGCCAAGCAGGAGATACCCCCAATGTTGCAAAAAATGTTTCGTTTAACCTCACCAAGAACCTCCATTACGATTTTTCTCCCTTTCCCAACGACTCCTTAACTCGCAAATCGCGTTCTGGCACTACTTTTTCAACAGATGAAGAAGACGATGATGAAGATGAGGATGAAGACGGGAGCACAGACTGCATCATTACTTCACGCAAGCTAAAATCCCTGGGGCTATTTGACTACAAACACATTAACGACTATCGGAAAACAAAGTCCGGGACTCCTAAAAATGATGGTGTTAGAATCCCCCGGCCACGAACGGCTGACTTGAGTCCCGATCTGAAAAAGCGATTGGAGTCCTTTCGAGAGCTGGATACACTTGTTTTTGTGAAACCTCCGGTTTCTCAGCAACGAATATGTACTGGGCGTGAGCGAGTAGAACGCGATATTGAAGCAGTTTCTTCAGCAGCAAGTTTCGCAGCCTCTATTAACGGTAAGACAGTAGTTCACGCAACGCCTACGTCTTCTAATATGTCAACACAGTTGGTCAGGGTGCGCGAAAAATGTCGACGGCTGCTCGGCTTTTGTTGGCGAGAGCAGGTTCAGGAAGTACGCTGAATTCTTCTGCAAAGTCTGTTCGCCAGATAAGGATCCCAACAACAAATCATCAACAAAATCAACAAAGAGTTACTGGATCTGCAACAAGCTCAACCTCCTCTCGACTAACGACGAAAAGTGTTGATTCTGCCCACACATTTAACCCCCCAAGTAATCATCAAGTCATCTCCAAAAATTCATATGCTCTCCCAAAACATAGACGCCCACTTTCTCGTGGGGTGCGGAAGTTTCTTGTGGATGCTGTGGTCGAAGACTCAGTGCATCCGAAACTTGGTGCCACAGCAGTTGTCTCATTCGCGAATAAGACTGACAGCAATCAACCTCCTTTAACTGCTGCACTACAGCATCTTTCAAATGCCAACAGCAATAAGATCCACGTTGCCAAAAGCCTGCATTATCATTTACATCCACCCGCATTACCACAGACTGGGCTTAGTTTAGATCCATATGACGAAATGAAGCCTCCTACAAACGTTTTTAAACTTGAGATTCCTAGAAAACTGAGACAATCTTTGGTATAGTGATTTTGATTTGTTTTGGGCATGAAAAATTTTCTTCTTTTTTTTTTCCCCCCCACAAATTTATTTAAATATCCAATTACAGGAAGATCCCCGCAATTTAGTTGGATTGGAGGGTGAAAAAGTTGGTGGACGAATTGTTATGCGTAAAATCAGCTGTCTGTATGAAGTCCCGAAATGTCCCCGAGTGAATGGGCGAATCACTCCCGTTCAATCTACTTCGAGTCTTGAAGCACCAGAACAAGTCCAAGGCCTCACAGAGAGAGTCCAAAATATTTCAGAGCCTGATCTTTCTACCTCTCCTAGAGAAGAACAAAAGGAAAGCCAAGTGTTATCAGAGTCCCTTGATGAAATCATTCAAAACATGATTTTGACAAATGCAGAACAAGAAGAATTAGAGGCAGATCTTGCGACTCCTTCAACAAAGAATCGCGAGTATCATAGAAGGAGTAGGGCGGAGGTCTGTGGCTCGTTTGTTAAAATGGTGGGTTCAATGTTTCCCTTGGACTACTTCATGGACCATGAGGAAGTTCGAAACCTGGTCCAACGGGTTGAAGATTGGAAGCTTCAGCAACGGCAAGGGATCGCGCTTCCAGAAATTCGTTGTCAAGGACTGATACAGAGTAGTTCAAAAGCAACACGAGCAAAGAAACAAGAAGACGAAGTGTGGCATGGAGGCTACCTCACTGATTACAACGCCACAATTCATCAATTCTTAATTGAATGGGATGAACCTTATCCAAAGCGGCGACCCATCAATTACATACATGTTCCAGATCCAACAAAATCTTCTCGTTGGCTTTCTCGTGCGGAAATCAAACTGGATCAAGACACTATTCAAGGTCATTTAAATAGAATATCGTCTGCGAATTATATCCGTGCAGAATTTGAGTCGCGACTGACTCTGATTCAAATTTGTGGAATTGTCGCCCCAGTCCTAACACCAACATTACCTGAATTTAGAAAGGAAATTGTCGATTTGATGTATAAACAAGTGTCTGTTGTTCAAAATCAGTTTTTAAATTCAAAGCTGAGGAAGTCCTGTCGTGGTAGCGTTTATCGTATTATGTTTATACGCACGGCTCATTCTGTTTTCGTTAGAATTGGGCCAAGAAGATGAATTTGATATTCACACTTTCCAAACTTCGTTTATAGCCCAGATTCTCAATGAACTTCGGGATATTTACTTTCATTCACAAGTTGAAGCTTGTATAAAACAAAACCCAAGACTGGAAGCGCTATATATCCCAAAAAAAGTGAAAACGATTTTGCAGAGCCCGCCGTCTGAAGCCAAAAAGCAATACAGCTTTGACAACACCCATCAAAGTGTGCCAATTCCAAGAAAGTCATACGTGATGAAAGAGGCATCAGCCGATTCATTTTATCGCAAGCACCAATTACAAATTCAGTCTTCCCCGTTTATATTTTACAAGGTTATGGTTGAGCGGATTATCCATTTTTTGAAGGAGGATATGATGCTGGATTGTAAAATCAGTCATCTACTCAATCAAGTGTGCCAGAAATCAATTACTGTTGAGTCACTTCAAACAAAAGACATAACCGCAATCATGAGGCAAGAACTGATTTACAAACAGCAGCAGCAACAAGCAGAGCAATCCAAGCATTTAAATTTGAAACATTCTCATCATCATCACCATCATCACCACCACCACCATCATGGAGGAGGTGAAACTCATGGAGGAAAAGGAAATACTGTCAAGTTTGCAAAAGTTTCAAGGACATCACGAGTTTCAACCGTTGTGCCATCAAAACAACTACCTCCAAAAGAAAAACAGTGCCTTACTCCGGATACACTTCACATGACTTCTATCGGACATGTGTGGAATGATATGTATATTTACCAGCGGGAAATATATGATGTTATGAGCCCTGCGTTGGCAGGTAATGTGGGATTGGTTGTTTCCACTCCATCTGAAACAAACATAAAAATATAGACCATGGAAAACAAGTTGATGTAACTTCAATCATCCGACAAAATCTATCATCTCTAAGAGTGACGTCACTGCAAGACTTCCTATCACTGGTTGAGTTTTTATTTAGGAAATTCAAATCTGGTGTTGTGTCGACTTTACCAGCCCTTGTTGCTTCGGAATACGAGAGATCCGTGAAGACTCAGCAGGAATCTCGAAAGACTAGTAAATCAGTGAAGGCGGTTTCTAAAGAGGCTATTACCAATATTGTTCAGGCTCACATTTCGACAATTCTAAAATCTCGCTACCTGGATTTCCTCAAGTCTTTAAGAGACGAGGAGCTCAAAATTTCATCAGACGCTCGACTATTAATTACGCTTCGAACGGATGATGCGGAAACTAAAATGACTGCTGCGTTGTCTTCAAAAACGAAATCCGAGCCCCATTTCATCCAGCGTTCGCTGACGCAAGAAACTTCAGAGTGCATTATCGAACCTCCTGTTATGAGACGGGCCTCTGTTGCCACAACTTCTTATAAACCAAGATCAGAAACGGCAGATCCAAAATCTACAACCACGACACCCCCGGTTACCCCAACCAAAGCACATCAATTTCCTTCACCGCCTTTGTCCTCGCAGACTCAAATAATTTCTTTTCCCAATCCTAAAAAAATTGGCCAATCTATTGAATCAATGTTTGCTTCTTGGCTGTATGAGCATCCACTCCAATTGTTTCCGATGGAAAGTCAAGGACCCAAAGAAAAACAAGGGAGCCGTCCAGAACCGGTGTTGGAAAGTACTTTGGCAGAATCAGAAACTGGCCTCCCTAAAGTATTTACCAGTACACCAATTGATTATCGTGCACTTGAGAGTATCTCCAAGGAATTTATCACAGACACTGTAGAATCTGTTGATGCTCTTTTGATTGATAGGCAATCTTTGATTACTCAATGGATCAATGAATTTGAGGCTTCAATTGAACATGGACTTTGGAAGCTTATGCAAGAGCCCGAAACATCTGCAACTCTTTCGACATTGACGAATAAAGCTGCCTTGCCAGATATGGTTCCACGACAAGTCAAGCTCGTCACTGTTATTCAACAGCTTCAAACTGGATTCGAAGCAGCATTTAAATTACTCTCTCTTATTGATGAGCGGTCAGCTTACACATTTCATCCATCGCTCATCCCTGCACCTTCGCGTTTTGCAGGAGCCGGAAGCAGTGATAAGGCATCTTATTACAAACAAATTGCAGCGACTTCGAACGGTATGTGTGAGTTTGAGCTTCGTGGTTTTATTGCTGTCCGATGCTCATTGTTGCACACTGGAATGGAAATGTGGATTGGAAGATGGCGTGAGTGGATTGAAAGCTGTGTGGGGATATTAATAACAAAATGCTGCGAGGAGATTACTTTAGGGTGTAAAGAGTTGGAGGAATGGATGCAGGCTGTCCACGGTGAAGCGATTCTAGAGGAAACTGGGTCAGACGGAGACCGTTCAGCTCTTTCATCTCGAGATTTAACACGGCAAGAGGTGCTAGGAAGCAAATCCGTGCTTGAAAATGGCAGTGCAGCCAATTCAGAGTCCGATTTGGTTCTCTCCTTACCATCGTTGAACCGAGATTTATCGAAGCCAGTCAATTCAGCTGATAGGAGGATGTCAGCTGGTCCTAGTCAGCTTGGAAATTCAACACCATCATCAAGGCCTAGATCAAGGCAAAGAAGTACGGACCAAAGTAACGATTCCGTCAAAGCAAGCTCCAAACCAAGCACCCCAAACAGGCCAACGCCACCACAATCGGCTTCTAAACTCGGTAGAACAAGAAGAAAGAGCTCGAAGCCGAAAATGGTGATTGCAGTGAAACCAAAACGGTCTCAACTGCACACTGCGTTGGACAGT
This sequence comes from Obelidium mucronatum, assembly GCA_025765595.1. Classification (NCBI taxonomy): domain Eukaryota; kingdom Fungi; phylum Chytridiomycota; class Chytridiomycetes; order Chytridiales; family Chytriomycetaceae; genus Obelidium; species Obelidium mucronatum. Next base: position 307,636 of record JAIVFH010000031.1, read on the forward strand.
TTTGTCAAAGTGATGGATCTATTCGAATCGCAACTTTTAGAGACACATCATATACGTATTCCAGACACGGACGCTATTCAGTTTGCTTGGATTTGTGGGAGAATCAAATTGAAACAACTTTTAGAAAGCTGACAATAGAATAGACAGTTTATTATATCAAAATTACGCTAATATCTACCACCAACTCTTCTTATTATTTGGCGTATTTCCTCGCATTGAGCTTGTGACAGACCTTGAACTTTCAGAGGATCCTGGTCTTGAAACACCCAACATATTCAAAAAAGAGGGAGCCTTCTTAACGTCCTTCTCGTAGCGGATTGTACCATCTTTCATCAAGTCGCCAATAGCTCTGATGATTTCCTCGCGAAATAACACAACACCATATCCCCCGAGAACTCCATCTTCCAAGCGAAATTCTCCCACACTTTTCATATTTTCTGAGCGAACCCAACCATTCTCATCGACGCCGCTAACAATTAACCCCATGGATATTCTATCCACCTCTACCCACAAACTGTCCTGATAGTTCAAACAACCTTGAATAACAGCATCTGCCGCATCATACGCACTAATATCGAACACGCATCTTTTTCCAGTGAAATTGCTAACGGGCTGTGGTGTGGTATTCCCTTTCGGCGAACGGTCAAATTCCTTCATACCCTGTCCAAACTCTTTTGCAATCCAATCAATCATTTCATGCATTCCTACCATCCCTGTCGAGTTTCGCGAAGCCAGTTTATGTAGAGCTGGGTAAAAGGTCTTGCAAAAAGTCATGATACAAATTTCCAGTTTGGCAATAGTTTTGTGATACATTTCGAGCGAGACTTCTTGCTTTACAAATCGATGTCCGTAAGTCGAGTGAATCGAATCGGATTCATTTGCTGGAGTTGCCGTCACCGACGCAGCTGGGGCATTTAGATTAGCAAAGGAGGCAGACTTGTACAGCGACGAGGCAATACTTGAAGCGTAGGAGCTCATTGTAGTTGGAGGCCGTTTCGGGGCAGTATTGCTGTTGTCGTTGTCATGGGCATCCGCCTCGGACTCAGAATCCCTATTTAAATCAACCTCCTCCTCCAGATCATACCGCCCAATAATTTCCAACATTTTAGTGATGGCATCAAAGAAAGATTGTAGCAAGTCGGCCATATGTACGCAATCCCAGAGTTCCTTTAGCACCGGCGGCAAGAACTTGATTCCGTGTACTATAAATCCTGTCAACTCATCACTTCCCAACCAATCAATGAATAGAAGTTTTTCTTTTTGACGAATCAGCAGACGAGAGTAACGAGTGTTCATGTTGGATTGTTCGTCATCACTATCTCGATAGGTGCTGTTGACAGTGATACCTGCATCACGAAGAGCAGAAAGTACTTTCTCTTCATCATCCGGAACGCTGGATATATCGCCACTCATTCCCCATAGACTTTGAATCACGCGTTCTATATCGGTGCGGTCTTGGACCGACAGTTTCGCCCTGAGCTCTCGGACTTCGGTCCTTGTCTTGGACATGGAACAAATCACCCCCGCCAAACTTTGAAGAAGCGAATAAAGACCCCCTGGAGGCTTCCAAATAAAGATTCTTAAGAGTGTTTCCACAAAGGGAACACTGTTTTTTTTTTCGAACGAGTTAAGCTTAGAATAACAACAAAAACGAAACAATCTTACGGGTTAATCAGCCTCAAACTTGTGACTACAAGAGAAAGCGGCATTTTGGCCCAAACACGCTTTGCTTTCCCTCGCCATCCCTCATCGTCTAAAATATTCTCGAAGCCAACTGCAAGCGCTCTACACATTGCTTGCGTCCACTGCTGAAGGTCTTGAGGCAACTCTTCAATCGTAGCTGCCGTCTTGAAAATAGCAAACAATTTCGGACCGAACCCTTCTGGCTTTCCGTCTACGCCATCTCCCTCTTCCGGCTTCAGATTGACCAGCAAGTCCGCACCATGTCGTAAAAAGTCCCGAAAACTCGCACTTAGTTGACGATATCGCATTTCCTGAATGGGATTTCGCTCTCTTGGCGCATTAATGTAGTCTGCATTGTGAACATCCGTGGTACTTGTAGGATATGTAGTAAACCGGCCAGAATGACAGTCTGTGGAAGCTAATTGACTAAGTACAGCATCCTTGAATTCTTGATAACTTTGAGGAGTCTGTCCATTCTCTGGTGGAGAACAAGTAGTGTGATCAACATTGTCAGCAGGATCGTTATATCCAAACAAGAACACTGCGTAATAGTGTTTTGCGAATCCCTATTAAGCACATATAACGCAATCAGGACATCGAAAAAAGATAGGCGAAATAATTCTTACAAGTAGATCAAACTTGGTTGCTCGAAGCCAGGATATAACGAAAGTCTTGAATGCAGCGTCTGTGAACCTGTCAAACACTTCTAGATATTCGACGCTGTGGCCTGCAATCCATGGAATACTCCTGATCCATCTCGAGTATACATGCCGGGCGAGAGGTGGAAGCGTATGAGGGGCTCCCGAAACAGTTGATTGATGTGGCAACGGCGGTGTTTCAGCAACCTCCTGCAACTCCATGGGCAGCTTTTGAGTAGTCAATCGAAAGCCAGCGGTTTGCCCAAAGTACAAATTGAATTCGTTTGCGATCATTAGGGATCCCAGATGGTAGCGCAACGCTTTACAGGAGTTTCAGTTATATTGGGTATCGTCCAATTTGAACATACCCAAGTGCCTCACAGGCTCCGAATACATTGCGTTCGCGGCAGATTCGCTGTCAGAAGAGCTGATGGCGTCTTCGTAGACTTCTGTTTCACTGCCTTCCTCCATCACAAAAAACCAAACAGTTTCCAAGACTTTTACTTTTTGTCAACTTTTGTTACTAAAACCTACACTTTGCATTTTGATGAACTTCTTTCACACTGTCCACCTCTTATTGAACCAAAACTCCCATCTCACCCAATCAAATCAAAAAAATGCCATGAAAAGAACAACCAGCCCCATCAAACCACCCACAACATCCACAGCCGGACCAGAGCCTCCCTGCTTTGGCAATGCAGTCAAAGTGGCTGGAGGTCCCGTTGGAATTGCCAACACAGGTCCGCTTCCACCCGTAGGTACTGGAGCAGTAATTGGAGTAGCTGAAGATCCGTTATTTTGAGAATTTGATCCAAAGTTCGCATTTGGGTTGAAGTCGGGAACTTGGGAACAGTATTGTGCACGAAGTGAATTCACTTGGGCAGTAGTTGGATCCTGAGATAAAACACAGAGAAGGAAAAATTAGTGGGCAGATTATTAACCCTAGACTTAAATACCTGGGGACAGAAGCTATTGTAACAGTATGCTTGCTACAAATACAGATCATAGTTTGAATATGAAGACAAACCCGCACCCAACGCGTCAACGGAAGTTCACCCCATATCCTCAAAGAAAAATCATACCTGGAAATATTGTTGACAAAGACAAGCGTTGTAAGCCTTGCCTAAACAAATATTTTTTTAGCGTCACAAAGTTCAAAGTAGTTGACGGCAAAAAGGTACCTCCACCACTGCTGTTGGCCTGGTTGGCACAAATTGAAACAGTACCACCTAGAATTCGTTGGGGTTAGACAGAAAACATTCGAAACGTCAAAAGGCTGCCAAAGATAAAAAACACATCAATTCACAGGCTCCCAACAGCACCCCTGTCATCTCTCCCAGGTGATCCATTGATAAGTCAAGATGGTAAGTAGTAGATGCAAGGGTGCTGATAGTATCGGGATCGTACAGCGCAATGTGGAGTAGTGTGAGTCAGGAACCCGTTGCTCGATGCGCTTCATTCGCATGATATGATGGATTGAGCCGAATTGTACCTGATTGCCAGTTGCTGTAGCAAAGGTTGAAGGTGGACGGGTTGCTGCAGTCAATGTTGGGTTGAGCCATTCGATTTTCGAGAGAACTCTTTTTTTAGAACCAGGCCGTTTCCCCGCCTTTACTGCAGTTGCCTCTTTTATTGAGAAAAAATATACACACACACGCACAGACACACTCAAGTACACCATTGACAGAGTTAAAATTCGAAATTTAAACAATTCGACTCTTGACCATCGCAAATCGGTCGACACGATCCAACTTATCATCCTTTGCCACAAAAACGCCTCCAACAGCCACCAAATTGCTGTCTCTCTCTGATACACTGCCAACTACCCCCCCACCACTACCATGCCCACCAGCCAGTTGCAGAATATGAGATGGTACAGGAGCCCCATACATATCATTTCCAGTCAATGCTACCATTCCAACCCCAGTGCCTGTGTCTGAAATAACTGCATTCGCATTTGCCGCTGAATTATTACTCCCACCACGAGCCATATGCGAGGGCCTACGTTGCGGTTGAACACCCACCGATGGTAAACTCCCACCGAGATTACTCGACACACTACTGTCTCGACCGTGCTGATTATTTTGCTGTAATTGCAGGCTTTGCCGTTCCAGTTCAACCAGACTAACTGCAGAGCCCTTTCGTAATCTGTTTGTAGGAGTTGAAGGGATGGTGCTGACTCCACTAGCAATGGCCGCGCCAGCGGTGGTGGCTGCAGCGGCGGTAGGTACAGCTACAGGTGTAACATTACTTTGGAGAGTTCCAGAAGAATCAACAGCAATTTCATAAATCTTCTTCTGAGCCATTCGAATCAGTTCATAACCAACAACCAGTTTTAACATCAATAATCTACCCAAAAAAAAGGTCCATGTTAAGCTTCCCGCAAAAAAGAAAGACGAAACACTAAGTAAGAAGTACAACTCACATGAAATACAAGATGGCAATCTTGACCGCAACCCCAGCAATCACTTCCATTCGAACAGTCAACCAAACAGAACCTACAACGCGTCCCCAAACTCCTTTCAAGCAATGCAAATCCCCCTGTCCAACTAAACAGGCCACAGTATCTCCAATCGCGCGTGACACAGAACCACGCGGAGGTCGCCAATCAAGAGTCCATGGTGCAATCCCACATTCTCCGTTCGTACATAGCATGCGGAGAGTTTGCAACGTCACGCGAACAACGAGGCAAGCAAGAGGCACGCTAACAAACCCGATTCTTCGTGCGACATGTGGACTTTTATCAATGAAGCCCTATAAATAGATGGTAAGGAATCTTGAATGGATGCATAGACACACGCACCATTTCACCATCCATTCCAACAACCAGATCGCGACACAGTGTCTCGCGGTACTTTTTATAAACCAGACCGACTTTCAATTGATTGAACTTTGTAATAAATGCATGTTTCAGCCAATCCACCAGCAACTCGGTCCCCAAAACAGCAAGCACTGGGAAGGCCAAGTATTGCACAATCGACATGACATGCGGAGGGAGCAATACTTGGTAAATGATTGAGTCGAAAAATGCTATTGCCGACGATCTCGCGACGGGGAGTGTGTCAAAGATTGTTTCTAGGTATTCGGGAACTAATTGGGTGACGACCCGATGAAGGAATTCAAAAGGTGTTTCTGTGCTGAGGATCAGAACTGCAGCGGAAATCAAGGAAGTGGTATAGCTGACAATCATGCGGAAGAAATCCGTAATTGCAGCAAGAGTAAAAGGATTGTATGATGCCGCAGTTGTCACAGTTGCGCCAGTGAGTTCAACCAAGTTTCGAACCGAGATAATAAGGAGGAAAATCGAAAGCTGAAATCGTTCAACGATATCTGTATTTTTTCTGTTAGGTTTTAGGACTGATGTACCTATTTTATCCATACCACTGCAGGACAATTGGAATAGGTTTTCACGCTCAAACTTTTTGAAGACGCTTCCCTTGATTTCAATAAACTGGTTGGATAAAAGTAGAGATAAAAGCGCATTGTTGTAACTGTTGATGGCAACATTGAGAGGCCATGACTTGGTAGAACAGAACCATGGAATGAACAAATACGTATAAAAGTGCAAGAGAAAAGTGCGTGACTCGATTAAGGCGGCGTAAAGAAAGGGCAGGAGTCGGGTTCGTGGTTGTTTTTGAAAAAAGGGAAGTCCAAAACATCATGGCCAAAAAGCGCTACAAAGCTTATCACAAATCTAAAATAAACCACAAACTATCAGGTATCGATCGGCATAAAACCTGAAACAAATCTCAAGCAGGTTGAAAATAACATATAGCTTGATTGTTGACTGGCCTCGAACAGAATGGTATAAACGCGATCCATCAACGTTTTCAAGCATATAGCAACAAATTCCAACAAGTAAACCTTTCATCAAGTCGCACTTTTGCGAGCTAGATAATCTCGTCGACCTGGCGACACAGTCTTAAACAACGACGAACAGACAAACGTCACGGAAACACTCTGTACCTCCAGAATACGGATTCCACAATGGTCTTTAGAGCAATGCAAATGCGCGCAGGTAGTATTGTGAAGACATACAAGAAAGAATCCAGACAGATCATGTATCCTAACAACATCAGCTGCAATTCGGTTTTAACACCACAACCACAACCCAAGAGAAAATTCAGAAAAACCTTTTCGAATTCGTATGGAACGGACAAAAAATTCTCAATTCTTTCCTTCTTGACATTCATGTATTCAGGGTTATCATTTGAGTAATCCGACGACAGGAGCTGTCCTTTGAGGTAGTCCCAGAATGAGTATTTACGAGGCGCATTGATGACATGTTGTTGTTGTTGCTGTTGGTGTTGTTGCTGTGGGTTTTGCTGCTGCTGTTGAAGGGCATTTGGTGGAGCAGCGAGCGAGACAGGCGTGACGATCTTGAGGGAGTTGTTGTTGAGACTCCTCGCGCGACTGGCGCTTCGCGACTGTTGCTGTTGCTGTTGCTGTTGCTGCTGTTGGGTTCCGTAGACCGACTGCTTCCTGGCAGGCATGGACACTATGGACACGGGCGGCTGGTTAGCGGCCGCATACATCTGCAGCATGGAGTCTGACGGCGGCAGCAGCGAGGTTGTCGAGTCATCGAGCTGCTCTGGCTGGTTGTGTAGTTGGAGTAGTTGGTGCAGCTCCCCTTCGTCACCGCCCGCTTCATCCTCGTCCACGACAAGGTCCGATGTGCTCTGCGACCGCTTGTGTTTGTGCGTGTGCCGCCGGACCGGCAGCGCCAGCGCAGGCACAAACCCGTCGTCCGCTGCGCCGCCGCCGGGCGACATTTGGTCCGGACTTTGCGCGCGCGGCGTTGCATCCGCGTCCATTTGCTTGTTTGGTCTTTCAATAAACTCGGAAATAAAAGTAAAAATCCACAAAATGAACCCATCATCGTTGTTGACCCTTGTCGCTCTCGCCGCCTCTGCCAATGCCGCATTCAGTACGTGATGCACAAGTGCTGATCCCTCAACCGTTGTCTTTAAACCTGGCGGCATGAACACTACATGTCCCTTGATCAATCGGACACTATGGATCGTAACTGTCATACTAAATCTAAAACACAGCTTCCTGCGCTACCTGGGGTGAAACTTGCACGAATTCTGTTAGACCCAACACTTGCATTGGTCTTGCTCCACTGTGCTACAGTCCGTCGGCTGGACTTGTCTGTGCCGGTACGGCGCTTTTTCTTTTGTTTTTTTGTAGTTGTTGCAACGTTGATTCGACATTGATTTCATTTTGGCTTTTAGCTTGCAAGTGTATCGACGGTCCCCTCAAGGGATCTCTTCAGGGAGGCTCTGTGGAAATGGGTATTGCCGATTCTGTCTGCCAACGTATGTGCCCTTGAAATCCCAACTCTGCCCATAACCTTGTTCCCGCCTTCTTCCTCTCTCGCATGCGGTTGCTGTTCTCTAGTCATCAAGTTTATGGTGACTTGCTTGAAATAACAAGGGTGCTGCTAATGAAGTCACCTTGTTTAAAAGCAACGCATGCCCCACCCCCCTCATTCCTTAACTCGAAGAATGCACTTTAAAACAAACAATAACTCTTGATATAAATATAGAATTCTTCAGTACAAACTCCACTCAGGGGCTTAATGGAGTCACTGGTCCAGTTCTTGTCACAACAACCAAAGCTGCTGCGAATGCTACCCAAACCACCAGTGATGCATTCACTGCATCTAATGCCATTATTGGTCTTGGAGTCTTTGGAAGTGTTGTCGCCATGTTTCTTTAAAAGTGGAATCTTTTCGTTTTCTGCATTCATTCTCTTTTTGCGTTATATTACCCTGGATCGAAAAAAAAGCCGTATAAATCTCTCTCCAATTCAATGCAAGTATTATTAAAAGAGTTAATGAAAACTTAAAACGAAATTATGAGGCATAAAACAAGTAATGCGAATTGGGAACCCCCTCCAAAAAGAGTGTTGCCCAACAAATCACGATCAGATCTTGTCGTACGATATTGTCCATAAACTGCAGCTGATGTAGTTCCCGTCTCCGGTTTTGTCGCCAACGCTTTCTTCATGACTACTCCCATATTCGTACATGCTTTAGCCAGCACAGTTGACTGGTCCGTCAGAATAGTTCCAATCTGTATTGCCTGGCTCTTGTCGCAATTTGCCTGAACGCATTTCACAAACTGTCAAACAAAATAAAAAATATATATAAATACTGGATGAATTTTTTTCATTAAAATCTTTTTTTACATGGATTCCAGAGACGCCCAAATTCGACGCGATCAGACAGATTGTCTCCATGGGGCTGTCTCCATCCAGAACAATGTTCACGCACTCGGAGAAGCAAGGAGGCGCGTTGTTTAGAACCAACATTGCATTTCTGATATCAGTGTCGATACGCGAAACATATGAGCCATCCTCTTCAATAGGAGCTCCTGTGGTAGTAGCAGTGTCTTGTCCAGAAACAAAGTTTGCGACATTTGACACCAGCGTGAAAGCCAGAAGCAAGAGCGAAATCAGTGCCATTGGTGGATTCAAGTTTTCAGAAGATTTTCAGACACTCCTGAATAAAATTGTTTTTTTCTGCTTTGTTAAATTTATTGGAAGTATTTATCAAAAGGGAAAAACTTATAGTAAGCTTGTAATAGAACTTATTCATTTGAAAAAACAAGTCAAATATCAAGAATTGGTCCTGCAACTTCGTCATTCACAAAGACTTTTCCCTCCCAAGAACCTTTCTCCAAATGAATCCTCACTCCAAATTTGAAACCTTCCGTTTCCCATCCTTCAATCCATATCAGCAAAACTGCTGTTGTAGCTGAACTGATAACGCCTTTCAGCAGCCCCCCATCTCGCCGCTCAACCTCCAAATCGCCTGGAACGCCATGACCAACAAGCAAACCGCTCTTGACTACCAAACCATTTACTTTGTTCCCTCCACGACTTGATAGTTGTACCTTTACATTGCAGCCCGACTGGTAGAATCGATGTTGTGGAATCGCAAGTGGAATGTACACACCCCTTTCTCTGTTAGTCGAAACCACTGCGGGTGAAGGAGATATAGCATCCATGCTCAAGTCATAAGTATTGGTTGTTGAATTCCACGATTCAGACGTGAAAGTGAGTGTTTGTGTCGATGGATTCAAGGATGGCATGTCTGGAACTTGCACAACAAAAGGAATAGGGCCTTCTTGCTCAAGAAATGTGGATACACTGGATATCGCAAGTGGCGTGTTGTTTTGAACCATTTTCACAATTGCTTTTAAATTTTCGGGTGAATCGGTAAAACACCTTTCAATAAAAAAAGGAGGGGATTTTGGACTCACATGATGGTATGGATCCTTTGGGGTCAGCTTGAACAAGATAAGACACCTCAACGCCATACCTTGTTTCCTTCAACAACCATCCGGCGAAATCTAATTGCGCGCGAACGCGCCCTGATTCGCCATCAGCAGGAACAACTACTCCTGGAACATCGCCAGTATCCGCCTTCACACTGGTAGTCACGTAAACAAGCTCACGACGAGTGGGTCTTCGAACAGTGAGTGCAACAACAAAATCTCGTTGAGATACTGGGAAGGAACCCTTTTGGACTGTGTGTGAAAAAACGTCGTCCGAATTCAGGACGGCCAGTGGGGTTCCTGACTCATAACGCGCATCCCATTTTTTGCGACAAGTGCTGTTGCGGATGACAGAAAATATTTCTAAAATATTCGGCAAAAAGGGAAAACAGAGGGTGCGTCAGGGGTTGGTGTTCTCAAGAAAGATTTCAAACCATTGATTGAATATCCACGAATAACACCGTGACCTCGAACAATCGCTAATTGAGACCCACTAACAGGTAGCGTGTGCATAGTAATCCCATCTTTTTCCCACTCCAAATTCCACCGTTGCTGCTTGGGCGATGTCACAGATGGAGACATTTCGCTCAAAAACATAAAGTACTCTTTCTGCAAGACCGTCAAAACAGCTTGATTCAAAGCAGATGTAAACCGGTGTGATTTATGTGGTGATGCTAAATTGATGGATGATAAGAGAGTTTCTGGAGACAGTCCTGGCGATCCAAGCGGAGTTGCTCTGACTGAATCATGGAAACGATCCATGATACCTGGCGGCTGTGGGGGTTCAGAAAAGGCCAGCCCTACGGCCGGCAAAGACCCGCTGTGGTAGGCAGCGGCAGCAGAGACCGCGTCCAGCGTCAGACTCGAGCCGTCCGCGCTGGCCGTGTTCGCGTTCGCGTTGACGCCAAGACGCGTTGGCGGCTCGCGGGCGTCGATAAACACGTCGTCGCCGGCGTCCAAGTCGCCGTCCTCGGTGGACGCCGACAGCGGCGGGTCGCAGTCCTGGCGCGGCTTCTTTGGCGCGGCGCCGCTGCTGGCGAACAGCGGCGCCAGCGCGCCGGGCCGCTTCCGGGGCTTTGGCTTCGGCGCCACGGCTTGGCGCGCCGGGTTGGCGTTCGGGTTGGCGTTCGGGTTGGAGTCCGCCAGGCTGTTTGCGGCGGCGGACTGCATTGTTGTCGTCGATGTCGGCGTTGCCGTTGGCGTTGCCGTTGGCGTCGCGGCCGCAGACGCAGGCGCGGAAGAAGAAGCCGCACGCAGCTGCTTTCCGCCAATCAGAAGCGCGAGCCACAGCAGCTTGCGCCCCACAAACAACCGCACGCACTGCACATATCGCGTCGCCGCCACGGCTAAAAGTCCTGCAACAAGCCCCATCGCCACAGGCCGCTCCTGGATTTCAACACGCACAATCATCTGGAACAACTCGATCCATTGGCGGAACGTCAGGTTTTCGAGGTAAATGTTCGCAAGATCCATCGCGTTTGAATGTCTCAAATTTTGGTTGTTATTGATGTTTTCTCATACAATGCAAAATCAAAAGAATGGAGAAGAAATACTACTCGAAAATGTGGCTGAATCTTGTCACGCTGGTTATATCCTTCATTAATTAAGCGTTATTCAGCACAGAGTCTTTCTGTTCCTGTGGTGGGACTATTCTTGAAAGACTCACCAATTGCTACAAAGTACAAGCACTCTATCACAATTTCTGTTACCCTACAATCGATTCTGGAGCCTTAAATCTCTAGAAGACTATGGCCGGGACTGTGTCTGGATGCGAGAAATGGACAGTGCTGCCGAGCTTGTTGTCGATATCATCAACAGATTATTCAAGAACAGAACAGAAACACTTCCAGAGACCATGATCAACATTTTACGAGTTCAAAGCTGGGAATACTCTGAATACTCTTACCGGTCTTTATAATGGAATTGGAGGTGCGGCTCCCGTGGAAATTCACATTTCCTTGAATTATCCTTATGTTGTTGATGTTTTTGGAGAAATCACGAGTATTACCACTCAAATCACAGCTGCTGTTTTGTCTCAGTATCAGGTAACCTTGCTGACCAAAATCATGTACATTGTCATTGCAAAAATCATGGCAACAGAAACAAGCAGAGATCTTTCAAAATTGAATCAAAGGTTCCATTACATAACTGTCGGTGCAGTGTTGATTCAATGACTGAAATTAATGCTGTAGACACTGGCAACTGAGCAATAAATTGTCATCCTGGGGGATACAAGCTATGAATGCAAGTCAAACATCAAAAACTCATAGGGATTTTAGTGACGTTGTACACTTTCAATGGCATGAGTTTCGTGCATTGATTGGCGTATCGATCTTATGTCGCAACATCAACGCAACGCAAAGCGCTTCTCATACTTGCACTTTCATTTGTAACTCTTGCCATAGTGATGTTCAATCCGGGTCTGGATTAATTTTACGCGGTTACAGCAGTGTCTGTGTTTGTTTATTGGAGCCATACAAGTTCCATCATTGGTGGTGGGTCCCAAAGTTGTCGACTGTTTGAAGGAAATTGAATAAGTAGAATGTTTTAATTTCAGCGACTGGCAAGAAAAATACTGAAAACCGTGGAAAATGGAAAACTGGGTCTGGTATTTTTAATTCCTAAGGATTCCGTGTCAGTGATAATGGACACGAGAGGGAGAAGGATTCACAAAAACAACGAAAATAACCAACTACCCTAATTTGTTTTTCAATAGGTATATCAGCAACTTCGTCCTCAAATGCAAAGACCAGATTCGTTGGGGCCAAAAACACAGGAACAGGAACAGTATTCACAAATATTCAGCAACACGTTTCAACACTGAGAAGACCTGAATCAACCACAACAATGAATTTCTTGAGAGCAGACACGATTTATCGTAGTGGTACTCGAAAGACGATGATTCTCGGTGGTTGGGCACAATGGCGCGAAGTTGAAGGAATACTGTTGACGCGTATCAAAGATAAGGCCGCCTGGGTTTCCCTTCATTCCAGTGATAATGTATGTTTTCCGCATTCCGGCACAAGGAACAGTAAATGTTCAAATCGTTGTAGCAGTGGTTGAATTTATTAGTGTTGGAAATTGTAATTATCTCGTTCAGTTCGAGTTCGAAGCAGAGGCAGCATATGCACAGTTCGCGAAAAATTTCTCCTGTTTAACTTATTTAAAAGTTAAGATAAATATTTTTTTCAAGTTTTTTTATGCTGGTTTCAGTGTGGGAAATATTTGTCAAACATGAAACAAGTCATCAAACACCTGCTTCTCGCAAATATCATCTCCGCTGTATTTGCAGCAGTGCCAGATCCATATTCAGTTCTGATAGAATCTTTCCAAGCTGCACCATCCTGTTTAGGAAAGGTGTGTGTACATCTACATGAATGAGAATCAAAAGCATTAAAATCAATTCGATCTTCTGCCTCCTGGCGCGTCTTTATTCGGAATTCGTCTTAATTATGTGCTTGTATCAAGTGCTTAACGGGTGCTACAAATTCAACCACACCAGAAAGTGTGGTTGCGTTTTGCGGGTTGGCGACAGGCACGAACGCGACGCAACAAAACTTATTCACTGCATGCCTTGGTACCTCGTGTTCAAGTACTGAATTATCTGCTGTATCAGCTATTCAAAGGAACCAGACCGTACTGGGGGCAATTCCATTGGTATTTGTTAGGTAATGCAATAGCAATTCTCTAATGCGCGTTTGGATTTTTTCGAAGGGATGCAAAGCGGTTTTAAGCTCTGGCGGAAGCAGTAGCTCGACAAATAGCGGAGTTGCCTCAAGCACTGGAGGAGCTGGTTCCACATCTGCAACAACACTGCTAAAAACCACATCGAAAGGGTTCCAAACTGCAACGAGTTGGACAGGAGCCTCAGTTTTAATGATAATCGTGTCTGTTGTGTTGTAGTTTGAAGATGGTGGTTTTTCACTATTTTTCATTATTGTTGTGTGAACGAATCAAAAAGAAATCCTACCATGTCGATTATCCCCTTAACCCTAACGCTCATCTTTTTCACTGCGGGCGTGGCACCTGAAACTGTTCCGAGCAACATAACTTTGCTCTCACAGCTGTCCAACTCTCCGCCATGCTTCGCGGCCTGTGCCCTATCATCGCCAACAGCAGCTATTCCAACGGAAACACTCATAGCCACGGTCGACGCAAAATTTCTTTATTCATTTTGTGCGATTTTGGTAGGAAAAGGCAACGAAGCTGCACTGGTGAATTGCGTTGCGTCCACTTGGTATTCTTATGGAAAAGTACCTGCTGTGCTCTAAAAACGTAATATAACCAATAGTGCGCTGTCTGATTCCCTAGCAGTCAGTGCAATTCTATCAAACGAGACATTGAACACTGTGGTGGATTCAGGTTGTGCAACTGTTCTGGACCAACAAAAAGGTTTATCTAGCGCAACAAACAAACTTGTATCATCAATGAAGCCACCAGTCACGTCAGGATCGATCGCCAATGCACGTTATTTTAAGCCTTCTCTATATCTTGTTCTTCTTTTCCTCCTCTTTTAATAGTTTGAAATTTAAAAATTTTGTATGTATTGAAAGATTCTATATCCCGGACTATATATAACCGTAAATCACCATTGGGAAAAGTCGATGATGTTTGATTTGGCTACCAGCATGTCATACTTGTGTTGGTGGACTGTAAAGTTACCAAATACATCCAAGGAATCCAGAGATACGATCTGTGACACCATATTGAGTAGCAACAGCTCATCGTTTGCGTCTTCAATGCCGCAATGAGCAATAGAGATGTTTTTTAACCCATGACTTGAAGATCCGAGGAGCGCGAGGGCCCCTTGAAGTCCGAAACTGTTCTGCGAAACATCCAGAGTACAGAGTTTGCTCGAAGGAGACAGAGAACCAACAATGGTTTCGATCGCTACCCCTGACAACGAACAACGTTTCATAACCAACTCTTGCAGGGATTTGTGATTCTTAACACCGTCCACCAACTGCAAGACTACATTGTTCAGGGAAATGTCACTAAGCCGCAAGATCGACAAGTTCTTAACACCAATTTGAAGGCTATTACGGAAAACATTCATGACGCGTTTGCTTTGCAATAGGTCGTTTTGTGAAAGGTCTAGCTCGCTCAACACCGAATTATCAGCCAAACTTGACAATCCAACCTGTGTCACGTTACAGCTTTCAACGCGGAGAATCTTCAAGCTGGTAACTTGAAGGTATTTGTCCCCATTTAAACAGTCGGTGTGTCCAACACGGAGATCTTCAAGAGGGGACTTTTGGATGGCATGGCAGTCAACCACAACACCAGCATTCCTCGAGATATCAAGAAATACCAACGAAGAGGAAAGAAGTCCTTCGGAGACAACAGAACTACAAGTTTCCGTCAATGAGTTTTGACTCAAGTTCAGTTTCTTGATAGGAATGTCCTTTAGAGCCTTGAATAGAGAAAGCACACCACGCTTTCCAATCTGGTTCTTACTCAGATTCAAATCAACAAGACTCGAAACCAAGGGAAGCATGTGCGCAAGTGCTTTTGAGAGGTCCTCCACAGTCTGATCTGACAGAAAATTGGAAGAGAGATCCAAATGCAAGAGATGGGTATTGAGCCTCAACGAGCTGGCCAATAAACTGCTTATGGGTTTAAATTCAAATCCGTCGTGATTGTTTATCGAAACAGTGCGCCAATGAGAGTTGTACTCTAAGGACTTAAAAAGGCATGAAAACTCAATAGCGGAAAGGGATCGGCGAGAAGTGAAGTCAGGAGCTTCCCATAAAAACTCAGAGTTGCGAAAAACGAGCTCAAATTCCTCTCTCCGGCTGCGTCGTGACCTTTCAATGTCATTAAAGAGAGACAATTGAGACAGCGCACGCTCGACGACAATTTTAATAGGCATCTTCTCAATCAGCTGAAAACCTAGTAGAAAGATATAAGTTGGTGGCCAGGGATGGTCATTCACATACCCTGAAGTTGAAACAACGAAGTTAACAATTTTTTACATCGAGGCGATTGGCAAGAAGCGGCCGCCTTGAAAACTTCCCCAATAAAGACTAAATATATGTTACTATACCGAAAAAAGTTTGCATCAGAATTACCTGGTAATACAATGCACTTCTTAAACTCCTGCCCAAACAAACAAATTTCCCACTGACGACGAAGGTATTCATCTTCTTCTTTTTCTTCACAGATATTTCGAATTGCTTTTTCAGAGATGAGCAGAATCACCACCTTGCTCAATTTCAATTCGGCGCAACCAAAGTCCTAGCCGCAAATTAGCCACTGGACTTGGGGTAAAAAATCAAATATAATAACTATTACCTCACTATGAACTCTTGAAACAGTTCGAAAGGCTGGATCTCCAAGGAATATTTCCGCATCCTCAGCAGTTTGCCCCATCAAAGCAATCTTCAATCTGAAAAATAGTTCCGATGCCAGCTTGTGATCATTATCATAATCGGATAAATAAGACAGGAAGAAGTCAAACTTATATTGCAGGATTGTGTTCGTCAAGACTGAAACTGTGGATTCTGAAGATGACAACGATAACGACGGCGGTAGCGGTGGTGACGGGGGCGAAGATGAAAGGGGGTGAGTAGATGGCCAATTGCAAAGAGCTAAATTGGGCGGTGTTGGACTTAAATGCGGGTCTTGAAGAACCACTCCAGAATCTTCACGCTTGCTTAATGAAGGCGTAGAATTAGTTACGAGTGAAAGACACTCTTTGGCTTCAGTGTCGGCTTCTGCCAACATGCGTTGAATCTTGGTGGCAAGCTCATGAATGTCTGTTGGAGATACCGCGGGCTCTGGCGCCTTTTCCGGCACGCTTAAAACATGGATGTCAAAATCTATGCCATCCAATTGCCAGCATCACCTGCTTCGAGAGAGCGGAAAGCAAATTGGGAACATGCTTGAGATCAAAATTTTGATCAAAAAACGTTCCACCACTACTCCACCCCTCATCGGTGTTTTTTGAAAAAATTCAGCCAACTATAAATGAGTAGTACTAGTTACGATAGAAGATAAAGAGTTTATAGAGACTTTTTTACACCGGTGATAGTGTTTTGTCGGCACCGTCCCACCAAAATTAAGAATATGGCTGCCACAAACACATGGTCCATGATTCGGCTATTCAAATGAATTCTTGTTTTGTCCATTTGTTGTTTTTCCCAAATCTGGTGCTTTGAAAATTAATGCACAAGAAACGTCCTGACTGGAGCAGAAACAACTTGCCTACCTTCAGCCGCTTTGTTTCACCGCTGTTCTTTGCGTTTCCGCTGATCGGCAGCTCAGAGAGCAGCGTGTCAATTGCCCATACTCCATTTCCTGTTGAAGGGGGTGACATGCTAGTTCAAGTGGACCAGCGGTTAGAAACAGTAAACTGCGTATGGGATGCCGCCACTGCTCTCTGCGGATTCATAGTTACTCAGGGCGATCAGATTCTGCGCAAGTGTGTCGACTTTCGGGGTATTACAGATTTATCGCAACCTTTTTACGTTGTCGAGATCGGTAGTGGATGCGGGTTGGTGGGTGTAGTGGCGGGGAAAGCTTTCGAGGGGTTTGCGCAGCAAATGAATTCAACTTTCCATGTGCATGTCATTATGACCGATTTGACAGACGAAGTTCAAGTCCTACAAAAAACCATAAATGCAAATTTCAAAGGCAAGTGTGTGTGTGTGTGTGTGTGTGTGTGTGTGTGTGTGTGTGTGTGTGTGTGTGTGTGTGTGTGTGTGTGTGTGTGTGTGTGTGTGTGTGTGTGTGTGTGTGTGTGTGTGTGTGTGTGTGCAGCGCTGCTAACCTGCACTTATATCTCTAACTCATAGGAGAACATAATGGTACGTATATTGTTTGGAAATTAATGTTTTTAAATTTATTAGTTGGAACAGTTCTTGCAGAACCTCTTCCGTGGGGCTCCAAGCAAGATTTTGCAGCACTGAAATTGAAGTTTTCATTTGACAACAAGGCGCATTTTGTGAATTTAATATTAGCGACGGATATTGTTTACGAAATTCAGCACTTCAATGACCTTCTTGACACACTGAATGATCTTTGCCCAAGATCCTCGAAGACTCTGATGTTGATGGCAATGGAACGTCGATGGTCTGATGTTACTGGATTTTGGTGGACCGATTGTAAAAGGGCAGGATGGAAATGGGAATTGGTCGCAAAAGAATCAACTGGTCGATTTTGGTGGGGACAGGTGGAGGAGATTGACTTCTATTGGATGTGGAGATAAATAATGGGACAACACAATTCAGTAAAAAAGAAAATAAATATCTGAATTTGCTCCCAAATCGTTCTCCCAAAAGGAATCACCCATTAGTGGGGGAAAATAACCTGAGATATTTATTGCAAACCCCTTTTTAATACTTTGCTATAACACACTTCACTAACCTTTGAAGCCCATCCACATTGACGTACACTGACCCCCCACCATCGTCCAAGCAATTTGCAATTATAGAAAGTCTCCAACCCCAACCCTAAGCAATACTTTTCGGCAAACGGCGCGCGATTTTGGCAAGCAATTCCAGAGCCGAATCAAGATATCGTCATCAGTTGGCCATTGCCCATAGGAATTATTATCCAATTCTGCCATGGGCACAGTCGTGACTTCCGGGTAGTGACAGATTTAAGGATGTGGGGCAAACAGGAAGCCGGAGCGCTCGTCGCAGATAGACCAGCTCAGCGGTCCGCTGACTCATTAGTGAACAGGTGCGCTCACGCGCCTTTTCTCGATGTGTTATTTAATCAACGTATTAATAATTTCTCTTCTAAGAGAAGATTTTCTTTCACTAAAAACACACGTCTCAATGGAGGAACTTGCAGGATCTCTCCGTAGTCTCAAAAACGATCTTGAAGTGTCTCTCACGAAGGTACAGGTGTCGTGGGGTACCAACTTGCCGTGTCTAATTGTTGTACTCAAACACAGATTCGTAAGGCCCGCGCAGCTGTATCGTCGACCCCCAAGATGACTCCCGCTACAGTGAGTGATTTGGAGATGCAGGGGTGCGGGGCTGCTGGTTGACTACTTTCGCAGGTCGTTTCGTATGATGACGACCATGAGTCCGCCAAATTGGCTGCCCTTTCGGACTGGCCCCGGTTTGACAAGGCATACAAGTACCGATATTTCATTTCGTATCGAGTTAATTCCGACAAGGACTTTGCACTGGAACTGTATTTGCGATTGGAAGTGGAGCTTCGCAAACAAATTAGGTTCAAGGCAGATCCTTTTAAGGGCGTCTTTTTGGATCGCGAGTGTTTAGTTACTGGCGAGGTACAGCGAAAGAAATATTTCCGCTGGTACTTACAATTATTCTATCAAGGATTGGCGTAATGGGTTTGTCGAAGGTCTCAAGAATGCGCAAGTGGTACTTCTTATTGTGTCCAAGGGCTCTTTAGAGAACATGATGTTATCTGATAGTTCCACGGATAATCTTTTGTTAGAATGGGAAACGGCACTAATTGCTCAAGAATACCATAAATGTCAGATCCTCCCCAGTTAGTGTTCCAACTCGTCACTTTCTTGTCTAACGCTGATTTTCGTTGTAGTTTTTGTGAACAATATCAGGTCACAAATAGTGCCAGGGGCCTTTCCTAATTCTCGGCCAGCCAAAGTGCCTGGTACAAACAGTTGTTCGTTAAGTGCCAGAACCATTCTTCAATTATTGTTGGCTTTTCCAGGTAAGCCATATGTTTAGATGGCAAGGTTTGACACATAAATGCTTCTTAGACTATGTGGTGTGGGATGGACAAAACATCGATGCCGTGTTAAATGCCTCCTTCGAAGCCGTTTCAGTTTTCGAGGCAAATACTTCTGTTTCAAAACGCAGAGAAGAATGCTGGAAGGTCGAATTCGAACCAGATTTTTGGAATTGCACGACCGTTGCTCTTCCAAATCCTTTGAACAACGAGGAGATCGAGCTTGTTTCTGAGTGTGCACCCTGGAATGTAAACTGGAAGGAACTGAAATTGAGTTAGTCATAGCTGTTGCTTTCAGTGGTTTATATGAGTTAAACTTTGGAAAATAGACTTGAACCAAAGCAGAAACTCGAAACTTCTCAAATACTTTGGGAAAAACCTGGGTCTTTGCAACAATTTAACGGTCTTGGACTTGTCATGTCAAAGTTTGGGAGATGATGGATTGTCAAGCTTGGCAATTGGTTTTGGAATGGTGCCCTCGGCTCCTCTCAAGTCCCTCAATCTCAGCAACAATTCAATATCTAACAAGTCAATTTCGACGTTGTTTGATATGCTGCAGGTTGTGGCTGTGAATACTCTTGACATCAGCCATAACTTGATTGATAACGAGAGTTCCAAGACCATTTCCACAAACCTGACCAATACGAGTCTCAAAGTTCTGAATATTTCATTCAACAGCTTCGCTTTTTTACATGCTGATTGTATCATGGAATCAAAGCTGGAGCAACTCTTGGTTGGGTGGACTGACTGTTTGATGGGAAATGAGTATATGAGGTGTACGTCAGCAGGAAAGCTACAAATCTTATCAGTGGAAGACTGCAATATCTCTGATGAGGGAATCAGTTACCTCAAAGGCGACTCGAATCTACAAGAGCTTGATTTGAGTGCGAATGCTCAGATTCAAAATTACAGCACTATGGCGTGTTTGAGTAACGCTTTGCATTTTGGTGCTACGTCATTACGCATTCTTCGACTTAACAACATTCCTATGAGTGAAAAGAACGCGTTTAAATTGCTTGTTAAAGGAGTGACGGGCGGGGGGCATATTCAAGAACTGCATGTCAAATCCTGTTCCCTAGTGGCTGACAATGTTATTGAGGATGCCCAACTTCTATTGTCACACATTGTAAGATTGGATATTTCCAATAATCCTCTTGAGTATCGTGGCTTGATGCATCTACAAGCTCTGGCAGCTGATACCAAGAATCTTATAGAATTGTGTTTGTCCAATTGTGGAATGTCTGATGCTGAAGTGTACAAAAGTTTTGGGCATTTGCCTTTTGTGAGCCTGTGGGGGATCTCTGTTGGTGGAATGTATTTGTGATTTTTCATTGAAAATCACCTTTGTCTATTATTATAAACAATGAATTTTTTTGTCAGGATTTGCCTGTGCTAATCCAATGTTGTGTTCTTAAATGAATTGTCCTCAATCCACTCGTTGCAAATGAGGAAAGTTTATTAGAAAGAACAAAGACCTTCAACCATGTAGCGGTAAGACACTGTGAACGAGGAAAAGGGGGACGGCAAAGAGACGTTCCACCTCTAAGTTCAATGGAATAATGCCCTACCTCCCTGATGTTGAGTGGTTTGAGGGGGGAGGATGAAGAAAATGGTAAGGGATGAAAGGGAAAACAGAATAAGATTAGGGTTCTTTACTCATGGGGGAGGTTGGGGAGAGTTAGGGTTTCTCCGGAAATTTTTATGATATAAAAGTTGCCTACCGGGGGACTTGAACCCCTGGCCTGCACACCCCATGGATGTACCTTACCAACTGAGCTAAGGTGATGTGTGTTTATGCTGGCAAATACAAGGTGTAAGTGGAGACAATAATTCAAACTTTGCTGAAATTTTTTGTACAAAAACACATAACTTCTATGAATTAGTCTTTTTAAACCTTACCTTGACCAAAAAAAAAATAATTCAGTTTTCTACTTTCAGTTTCAAAGTGAAAAACCTAAAAATCCAAGATGGAAGCGGGGATTGAACTGGCACCCCACTGGTTCAAAAGCTAGTGACACACCAGATGTGCCATAACTTCTATATTTTTTACAAGAAAAGCCAGTTTTATTATATACAAAACCACAAGCCAAATTGGGCTGCTTTGGAATTGGGCTGCTTTGGAATTAGGCAGCCTAATTGGGCTGCTTTGGGGAATTGGGCTGGTTCGAAATATTTGGCAGCCTAATTGGGCTGGTTCGGAATATTAGGCAGCCTAATTGGGCTGGTTCGGAATATTAGGCAGCCTAATTGGGCTGGTCGGGTGAATTGGGCTGGTTCAAAATATTAGGCAGCCTAATTGGGCTGGTTCGGAATATTAGGCTGCCTAATTGGGCTGGTTCGGAATATTAGGCAGCCTAATTGGGCTGGTCGGGTGAATTGGGCTGGTTCGAAATATTAGGCAGCCTAATTGGGCTGGTTCGGAATATTAGGCAGCCTAATTGGGCTGGTTCGGAATATTAGGCAGCCTAATTGGGCTGGTTCGGAATATTAGGCAGCCTAATTGGGCTGGTTCGGTGAATTGGGCTGGTTCGAAATATTAGGCAGCCTAATTGGGCTGGTTCGGAATATTAGGCAGCCTGATTGGGCTGGGCTATGCTGGAAGATGTTACACAAGGGACCAATTTGAAAGTCTTTCAATCAGATTTTTCAAAATTTTTGACTTATGGCCCAATAAAGTTGCATGAGCCTAAATTTGTATACCTATTGATGTTAAAATTATTGCTCTAAAATTTTTGGTTCTGCTGCAAGCAGTTTGCCTTGGAACATCAGTCAGTTGCAAAATTTTTCTGGGAATTACGCTCGCCAAATTAGGTTACATGAGACACTCTATGATAGTTAAGTAGTTGGTATTAGAACTTTTGATTTCCTCAAAACGTTACACGAGCCTCCAAAACTTAAAAATTTCCAAGTTCTGCAAGTACTGCAAGCAAATTGCCTTGAAAAAACAATCAAGCCTATAAGTCTGCACAATTTAACTGGGAATTCCACTTGCCCAATGACGTTACACGAGAGTCTCTATGACAGTAAGTGGTTGGTATTACAATATTTGATTTTGGCACTGCAACAAAAACGTTACACGAGCCTCCAAAACATAAAAATTTCCAAGTTCTGCAAGTACTGCAAGCAAATTGCCTTGAAAAAACAATCAAGCCTATAAGTCTGCACAATTTAACTGGGAATTCCACTTGCCCAATGACGTTACACGAGAGTCTCTATGACAGTAAGTGGTTGGTATTACAATGTTTGATTTTGGCAGTGCAACAAAAACGTTACACGAGCCACCAAAACATAAAAATTTCCAAGTTCTGCAAGTACTGCAAGCAAATTGCCTTGAAAAAACAATCAAGCCTATAAGTCTGCACAATTTAACTGGGAATTCCACTTGCCCAATGACGTTACACGAGAGTCTCTATGACAGTAAGTGGTTGGTATTACAATGTTTGATTTTGGCAGTGCAACAAAAACGTTACACGAGCCTCCAAAACATAAAAATTTCCAAGTTCTGCAAGTACTGCAAGCAAATTGCCTTGAAAAATAAATCAAGCCTATAAGTCTGCACAATTTATGAAAAAACTGCAGTAGCCCAATTATGTTACACAAGACTCACTATGTGTACAGAGTGGCTAAAGCTATGGTCAGGATTAGGGTTCTTTACTCATGGGGGAGGTTGGGGAGAGTTAGGGTTTCTCCGGAAATTTTTATGATATAAAAGTTGCCTACCGGGGGACTTGAACCCCTGGCCTGCACACCCCATGGATGTACCTTACCAACTGAGCTAAGGTGATGTGTGTTTATGCTGGCAAATACAAGGTGTAAGTGGAGACAATAATTCAAACTTTGCTGAAATTTTTTGTACAAAAACACATAACTTCTATGAATTAGTCTTTTTAAACCTTACCTTGACCAAAAAAAAAATAATTCAGTTTTCTACTTTCAGTTTCAAAGTGAAAAACCTAAAAATCCAAGATGGAAGCGGGGATTGAACTGGCACCCCACTGGTTCAAAAGCTAGTGACACACCAGATGTGCCATAACTTCTATATTTTTTACAAGAAAAGCCAGTTTTATTATATACAAAACCACAAGCCAAATTGGGCTGCTTTGGAATTGGGCTGCTTTGGAATTAGGCAGCCTAATTGGGCTGCTTTGGGGAATTGGGCTGGTTCGAAATATTTGGCAGCCTAATTGGGCTGGTTCGGAATATTAGGCAGCCTAATTGGGCTGGTTCGGAATATTAGGCAGCCTAATTGGGCTGGTCGGGTGAATTGGGCTGGTTCAAAATATTAGGCAGCCTAATTGGGCTGGTTCGGAATATTAGGCTGCCTAATTGGGCTGGTTCGGAATATTAGGCAGCCTAATTGGGCTGGTCGGGTGAATTGGGCTGGTTCGAAATATTAGGCAGCCTAATTGGGCTGGTTCGGAATATTAGGCAGCCTAATTGGGCTGGTTCGGAATATTAGGCAGCCTAATTGGGCTGGTTCGGAATATTAGGCAGCCTAATTGGGCTGGTTCGGTGAATTGGGCTGGTTCGAAATATTAGGCAGCCTAATTGGGCTGGTTCGGAATATTAGGCAGCCTGATTGGGCTGGGCTATGCTGGAAGATGTTACACAAGGGACCAATTTGAAAGTCTTTCAATCAGATTTTTCAAAATTTTTGACTTATGGCCCAATAAAGTTGCATGAGCCTAAATTTGTATACCTATTGATGTTAAAATTATTGCTCTAAAATTTTTGGTTCTGCTGCAAGCAGTTTGCCTTGGAACATCAGTCAGTTGCAAAATTTTTCTGGGAATTACGCTCGCCAAATTAGGTTACATGAGACACTCTATGATAGTTAAGTAGTTGGTATTAGAACTTTTGATTTCCTCAAAACGTTACACGAGCCTCCAAAACTTAAAAATTTCCAAGTTCTGCAAGTACTGCAAGCAAATTGCCTTGAAAAAACAATCAAGCCTATAAGTCTGCACAATTTAACTGGGAATTCCACTTGCCCAATGACGTTACACGAGAGTCTCTATGACAGTAAGTGGTTGGTATTACAATATTTGATTTTGGCACTGCAACAAAAACGTTACACGAGCCTCCAAAACATAAAAATTTCCAAGTTCTGCAAGTACTGCAAGCAAATTGCCTTGAAAAAACAATCAAGCCTATAAGTCTGCACAATTTAACTGGGAATTCCACTTGCCCAATGACGTTACACGAGAGTCTCTATGACAGTAAGTGGTTGGTATTACAATGTTTGATTTTGGCAGTGCAACAAAAACGTTACACGAGCCACCAAAACATAAAAATTTCCAAGTTCTGCAAGTACTGCAAGCAAATTGCCTTGAAAAAACAATCAAGCCTATAAGTCTGCACAATTTAACTGGGAATTCCACTTGCCCAATGACGTTACACGAGAGTCTCTATGACAGTAAGTGGTTGGTATTACAATGTTTGATTTTGGCAGTGCAACAAAAACGTTACACGAGCCTCCAAAACATAAAAATTTCCAAGTTCTGCAAGTACTGCAAGCAAATTGCCTTGAAAAATAAATCAAGCCTATAAGTCTGCACAATTTATGAAAAAACTGCAGTAGCCCAATTATGTTACACAAGACTCACTATGTGTACAGAGTGGCTAAAGCTATGGTCAGGATTAGGGTTCTTTACTCATGGGGGAGGTTGGGGAGAGTTAGGGTTTCTCCGGAAATTTTTATGATATAAAAGTTGCCTACCGGGGGACTTGAACCCCTGGCCTGCACACCCCATGGATGTACCTTACCAACTGAGCTAAGGTGATGTGTGTTTATGCTGGCAAATACAAGGTGTAAGTGGAGACAATAATTCAAACTTTGCTGAAATTTTTTGTACAAAAACACATAACTTCTATGAATTAGTCTTTTTAAACCTTACCTTGACCAAAAAAAAAATAATTCAGTTTTCTACTTTCAGTTTCAAAGTGAAAAACCTAAAAATCCAAGATGGAAGCGGGGATTGAACTGGCACCCCACTGGTTCAAAAGCTAGTGACACACCAGATGTGCCATAACTTCTATATTTTTTACAAGAAAAGCCAGTTTTATTATATACAAAACCACAAGCCAAATTGGGCTGCTTTGGAATTGGGCTGCTTTGGAATTAGGCAGCCTAATTGGGCTGCTTTGGGGAATTGGGCTGGTTCGAAATATTTGGCAGCCTAATTGGGCTGGTTCGGAATATTAGGCAGCCTAATTGGGCTGGTTCGGAATATTAGGCAGCCTAATTGGGCTGGTTCGGAATATTAGGCAGCCTAATTGGGCTGGTCGGGTGAATTGGGCTGGTTCAAAATATTAGGCAGCCTAATTGGGCTGGTTCGGAATATTAGGCTGCCTAATTGGGCTGGTTCGGAATATTAGGCAGCCTAATTGGGCTGGTCGGGTGAATTGGGCTGGTTCGAAATATTAGGCAGCCTAATTGGGCTGGTTCGGAATATTAGGCAGCCTAATTGGGCTGGTTCGGAATATTAGGCAGCCTAATTGGGCTGGTTCGGAATATTAGGCAGCCTAATTGGGCTGGTTCGGTGAATTGGGCTGGTTCGAAATATTAGAGTGGGGGAGGTTGTGTCTTCGAGTAAAGGTAGCGATGGCGTTGGTGGTGAGATGGATATTCATAGAGCCGTAGAGGTTGACGACATCGAAAGAGAAGAGGATTGCAGTAGGAGAGACTGGTGCGGTAAGATTGTTGAGGGCATTTATAATGTGCGTAGAGTTAGTGGGTCGTAGTGGGTCTGTTTCGAAGAAGGGTTTGAGAACTTCCGTGATATAAATGCTGGCGTTGGTGGTGATCCAATTTGTTGCTCCGACTATTGGTCTGACCGCGAGTAGAGGGTGGTGGCCCGTGGGGATAGTCTTATGGAGTTTGGGGATAGTTCTGAATTTAGGGAGAGTATGGTTAGAGTTTAGAGTGTGTCGGAGAAACTTAGAGTGTTGTTTAGGTAGATTGTGTTGGCTGTTGAGAATTGCGAGGTAGGAGCGGTAGATGTCTTGGATTGTTTCTTCAAAGTAGATGTCGAGTGTAATAGGAGTATAGGTTGTAGCGTCGTTGAGGTGTAGAATTGTCAGGTGATCGTAATGAGATGTGTCTAGGATTACTAAGCCAAGATTTTTGTCGGCTTGCACGAGAGAGATTTTTTCATTGTTTTTGAGGCTGATCAGTGGTTTTAGGGCTGAATCGATAGGTTGTCGGTAGAAGGGCTTGGTGGTAATTTCGGCTTGTATTGAGGCTTGGAAGTAATCGAGGGCTTCTGAGATGATTGGGTGTGGTTCTTCGGGTAGAAAATTAGTTGACTTGATATGGAGTTTTGGATTGAAGGGCGGTTGGTCCGGAGGGGGCATTAGATTGCGGAATTGATATTGAATTAGAATTCGGCGGCGGAAGTCGTGAATTGAAATGTTGATTTCGTTAGAGGTTAGAGTTCGTGGATGGAAGGCGTGTTTAATTCCAAGTGTTAGGATGTTTTGGGCTTGGGGTGAGAGTTTGATGTTGCTGAAGTTGAAGACTAGTGGTTTTGTAGTTGTAGTCGGTATATTGGCTTGTATTTTGATTTTAAACGGATGGAAGAATTGGCGAGTTTTGGAGATTTTTTTGATTTTTGAGCGCGATTTTCGTTGGCGAATGGAGGTCTTGGTTAGATTTGTCTCCCGCGCGGGTGAAAATTTGTTTTGGAGTTGGCGAAAGAGACCCGAGCGTTGAAGCGAGTGTTTCGTGAAGTTGGGCTTGATGAGCGGGAACGATTTCGGTTACCAGTAGTGGACTGTCGGCTGTTCTTGAGGGCTGACTTAAGAGGGCGGTTTGGAGAGCGGCTTGACGGGCGGCTTGACGGGCGGCTTATTGGGCGGCTTGAAGAGCGGTTTGAAGAGCGGCTTGGAGAACGGTAACGGTTGGGATGGTTTGGAAGTCGGCGTTTGGTGGGGCTTGAAGAGCGGCGGCGACGGTTAGGGTTAGGTGAAGTAGAGCGATTGCGGTTTTGGTTAGAGTTAGAACGCGATCGGTGTTGGTTTGAGGGTTTTGTGGTTAAGTCGTTGATGGCTTGTACCAATTGGTCAATTTTTTCATCTGGTGTGGATGGGTTGCGGTTCTTGAAGATTTTTGATTGCATAGCTGCTTTTTTTGAGGCAATGTTTGCAGTAATTCTTTCTTTTTCTTTGGCGGATTTTTCGTTGTGGCGTTCGGTAGTAGTGTTGAAGGTCGACAGGGTAGAGTTAAAGGTTTTGGCGAGTAGAATATAGCACGGGTTATTGGCAAAGAGGAGGTGTCGAATGGAGCTTGTAGAGATATTAAAGTTGGCGGTGAAAGAGTCGTTTAAAGGTTGGAGTTTTTTAAGGTCGTTTGAGAAGTTGGGTAAACAGTTGGCGAGTGATTCATTTGTAGATTTGAGAGCCACGAGCTTGGTGAGTAAGTATTGTTCAAAGAGTTTCGTTCGTGATTGAGAGAGAATAGTTTCGATGGC